>JAXDDX010000143.1:60000-147500 GCA_034670405.1 Hoplostethus atlanticus | reverse complement strand
TGTCCCGCGGGGCTGTGGAGTCTCAGGCCAGTTTGTCTCCTGTCCATCATCAGAGATTTGAAGCATTAAGGGACTGCAGTGGGTATATATATATATATTTATATATATATATATATATATGTATATATTTCATCATGATTTAATCCACCGGACACCTTGAGCTTGGCGCCATTGAAAACAACTACCGCATTTGAAAATGTGCACGTCTAACACTGCCAGTGCTATGCCAGTGTTTCTGTTAGTCCATCTCCAAGCCCATCACAGTTGATTCATCAGCTCTATGAATAACTCTCAATCAGTCTGAATGGTTTATAGCTTCTGGGCTAAAATGAGGCTACGTGAGGTTTAAAAGTGAAAGTTAGAAGATGAATTAAAGCATCATCTTGTACGCATGGACTTCTCTGGTCCATATTCCTCACAGCTGTTCGTTGTTTAAATATGTAGTCATGTATTTACTGCTTGGTCTAAACTGGGCTACAGTCAGAAACACCCTGGCCGATATGAGAGATGAAGCAGAGACGCCATGTTGCCGCTCAGTGATGGTTAATAGATGACCAGCCCTCATCAGGTGAGCCGTGGAGGGTGCCACTCATTCTCCAACTGATCTGGAAATTCAAACCTGCAGTCGCGTTTACCGTCGATCCCTGAACTCAGAACTGGATCAGGCAGCTTTCCTGCATCCTGCTCTGTTTGCATGGAACTCACAGCAAGACGACGTAAAGATGAGAGAGCTGCAGTTTAAACTGATTATAGATCTTAACTCAGTAAGCCGCCATCTTTGCTTTGTTTAGTCAAGGTTTATACAGGCTTGGCCCCTGAACCTGCTGGGCTACCGCTGGTCTGCAGGTTTTTCAGCACATTTTTCCATTGCTGTCACCTTTTATGTGATTTTGATTCGGTCTGTTTTGTCATTTGTCTGCAACTATGATGCTGCTTTTTTGACCAGGTCTCCTTGAAAAAGATTCTGAATGGGACTGAAAGTTGAAGCTAGACAGATAGATAGCTAGACAGACAAATACATGCTTGAAATAAAGGAATAAAAGCCCAATCCTCTGACCTCCAGCCTGTCAACCCTGGTAATGAAATACCCCAATAGAAAGCGGCTCAGGCGACAAACGTAAAATACGATTGCAATATGTTCTTGCGGTTGCATTCTGTCCTTGTAAACATAAATCATACATTGTTAAAGTGTCTGGGATTATGAAGCTGCCTTGGATAAGAGCACCAGTTAAATGTCCACAATGTAATGCAAATGTAATGTCATGAAAGAACGGGCCGTAAGATCACAGTGAAATTCAATTTAATACAGGATAAAAGAGGTCATTTGGCACGGCACGCCACCATAACCATTAAATCCAGCTGATTACTGTATGTTTCTAATGTAGAGGATACAGGGGACCGGCCACATCGCCTCCTCCATAAAGGAGTGATTGAACGAGGGAGAGATGGAGTGAGAGAGAGGTGAAAGAGAACGAGAGGCAAGTTGTGTTTCCCACAGAGCAAACAGGAATGGTCAGGAATTAGAGGGAGAGACAGGTGAAGAGAGACAGACAGGCAGATACAGAGAGACAGGGAGAGATACATAGAATAGACATAGATAGAGAGAGAGAGAGAGAGACAGATGAAGAGAGACAGACAGGCAGATACAGAGACAGGGAGAGATACATAGAAGAGAGAGAGAGAGAGGTGAAGAGAGACAGACAGGCAGATACAGAGAGACAGGGAGAGATACATAGAATAGACATAGATAGAGAGAGAGAGAGAGAGACAGATGAAGAGAGACAGACAGGCAGATACAGAGAGACAGGGAGAGATACATAGAATAGACATAGATAGAGAGAGAGAGAGAGAGACAGATGAAGAGAGACAGACAGGCAGATACAGAGACAGGGAGAGATACATAGAAGAGAGAGAGAGAGGTGAAGAGAGACAGACAGGCAGAGAGACTGTATTTCTCAGCTTGTTTTTCTGGATTGTCATTCATCTGTGACTGGAGGGCATTTTAGGACGTAGCCTGAGCTAGAGAGAGAGAGAGAGAGAGAGTGTGTGTGTGTGTGTGTGTGTGTGTGTGTGTGTGTGTTTTAACACGTGTGCCCATGCACAATGTACATATGTGCACAGAACTGGGTGAGTGTGTGTGTGTATGCGTGCATGCACATAATTGTGTGCTTGTGTAGAACTTCCCCTCCCCTCCAACACACACACACACACACACACACACACACACACACACACACACATGCACACACACATAGACAAACACACACACACACACACACACACACCCGACCACAAGCCGCTGCACCTGGTGTCCCACTCTGAGCCGGCGGACAGGAACAGAATTGGAAAAGTTCCAAATTTGTCCGTGGTCTGCATATTCATATTCATATGCATATTCATATTCTTATTCATATGCTGCATGATTGAGAGTTGTGATCCAGGCGGGGGGGAACAAACTGACAACATGAGACTCAAATAAAAAAAACTAAAAAAAACAAAACCGAACCACTAAACAGGAACTGCAGTTGTCTTTAATGCAAATCCCACCAGCACAAGCCAAACATGTGGACCGCTGATTGACGGACGCCAGGGACCGGAATCAGACGGGCCAGGGCTTAACAACTCATTTGTTGAGACACGCTAAGCTGTCTGTGTTTGAGTGAGTGGTGGTGCATGTGTGTGTGTGTGTGTGTGTGTGTATGCTTTTGTACAAATATAATTAGCTTTTTGTATGTTAATGGCACCCTGCCCCCAGATCCCATTAACCTCTAATCAGAGCGAAGCTGGAAAACATGTTGACGTGATTTTATGAAACGTGGATGCATGTACAGTATGTCTGCCTGATCAGGTCTCACAGTGGGGGGCGGGCAGTGAAAGACTGAACCTATATTCACTAATAGGTAGTACTGTCTTCAGCATATTCGTCATTGAGTTTCCCAAGTAGATTAATACCAGACTTTTGGTTTTCAAAGTAGAGTGTGGGGACCTTCAGGGGTCCCTGAGGTGCTTCCAGGGGTCCCCAGCATACGAGGAACAGTTCATTATTCTTTCACTCATTAGAGGTTCCACTATTTTGTGATCAAGTGTTATAATTTACTTTTTTGTTGTATCCACTTTCCCTCAACCCGCCTCGTCTACTTCTACTTCAGTTAGTGATTTCCTACATTTCCCAGAACGCCTTTCACCAACACCCAGAGAACGTGCCTGAACTTGTTGCTTACAGCTGTGGGTAGTGTTGCTCCCTTTACTTACATGTCTTGTAGCTGCATTGCATTCTGGTCTATCTTGGCTCACGATGGATTTCTCCTGTATGATTGTTGATTGTCGGTCTAGAAAGAAACCCTTGCTCTTTGATTCTGATTGGCTGACACCAAAACCTGACGGTTACCGTTGATGTTTTAGATCATGAAACATTTTCTGATATCAGACTGGAAATATTGCAATGTGACGAAAAATTGAAAGTGTTTAAGTGTTAGCGTGATAGAAAATGGCTTCAGTCCCATAAAACACAATGTAAACAAAGCCAGGGGTAACAGTGGTTCAATAGGTGGCACCATGTGGTCCAAAATGCTTGATCAACATTTAGGAGTCGAAGTAGGAGTCATTTATTTTTGCCTGAAATGCTGGATCTCTGATTTTAGACCAGAAGTCTTTAAATGCAGACTGGGGTTTTAAGTCATGCCATTCGCCTGATCTCTGATCTGTGTTTCAGCTGTCCCTGCCATCTGTCCTCCTCAGCCTCAACCCCCACTCCATCCTGCTGCTCATGGAGCAACAATAAATGTTTACGGATACACAGATTGGGTTTGAATACAAGCAATGAAATGATGCTGATCTTTTGGTGGGGACAACTTCTGAGGCTTATGGTGATGTGAGTGGGCGGGAAGGCAAGACGGGACAAATATTATACTGTATACATCTATTAATGAGTATTTTACGAGACGGAGGAAGAGAAAACAGAGCAACACTGAGATACAGGAGAGGATCCACGACTTCAAAGCAGGGACAAAAATATCTAATGTTTCTTTACAGCAAAAATAAATACAGCGAAGCGAACAGCGTGATTCGCCTTCAGGCTTTGTCGGGTTCTGCTGTAATGCTTCCTTATGTCTACGATGTGACAGTCTGCTGAACCTCCTCTACTAATCTGCTGTCACTGTAATGCAGGTTGGCTGGAAGGACAAGTGACTGTTTGGCTCCGCCTACAAATACAGATCTCTCTCTATGAGACCACGATGGAGACGACTGGTAGCCCCTCCTCACCAGTGGTATTGTTACTAGTGTTTCTCCACATTAAGACTACATTTCCCATCAGCCCCGTTATTTCCTGCCCCCCCTCCCTGGTGTCTTTGTCTTTCTTGAAGAGGATCAACATGTTGAAGTGATTTCTCCATCTTCCTTTCTCTCCTTCCTCCATCTGCCGTCTCCAGAAACTCTTTATCTTTAGCTCCGTTAGCGCTGGAAGAACAGCGCCCTCTTCCTGTTTGGTGCCGTAAAGCAATCCAGCAGATTTCCCTCCAAATCGACCCGGTGGACACAATGTAGAATGAGAGTAGAGGCTGGTAGAGGCTGGTAGAGGCTGGTAGGCTGACAGGCTGCTGGTGGTGGTCTGGTTGGTTTACAATAGTTATAGTAATGTTGCAAAAGTATCTTCTATTAATGTTAATGCTACACATGCACCTTTAATTTTAAAGCTAACCATCATTTTCCATATGGCCTCCTATTCTTTAAATCTTTATTGATATGAGATAAATTGGAAATGACTCATTTAGAATATTGACAACAAATATAGAAAAAACAAGTTGAAGGCAAATTTCTTTAATTTTCGGTGTTGCCATGAGCAACAGATGCAGATGACCATACCCATGTTGCTGAAGGTATTTGTGACTCCCACTCCCAAGCTACTGCATTAACACCCACGGTTCATCTAAATGACAATCTCCTGTTCTGCTATGCGTGTATGTTGTGGGTGTTTTGTAACATGTTAGTGGTTCTGTGATGGAAGAAATGCAATGCAGGCTGGGAAAATGTACCAGCCCAACAGATCATCTTCAGACAATGCTCATAAAAAATTGTCCTCAATAACCAGAATTTGGCCGAAGGATAATGGGAATATCAGGGATTTGACAACTAAATAAGCTTAACATACTTTTACCCACAATCCTTAGGTTCCATCCTTTATTTGAAGGGTCTTTGGACTTTTCACAGCCCATTAGTTATGTTAGCCTGCTTCTCTAACCCTTGGGCTCCCCGCTGACCCCTTCACTCAAGGCTGAGTTGGCCATTGAGCACCTCCACTGTTGGGGGTTAAGTGCCTTGCCCAAGGGCACATTCATTGTCGATGGCGAGGGCAGGCAACCTCCGCCAAGACTCTCCCAGCCCTTCGATCTCCGGTCCCAAGCCTTTCGGTTACCTGCCAACCCCTTAACTCTAGTCTGAGTTTGCCTCAGGCTAATTTTGCGCTCTCCCTTTCGTTGTGTCGTTGTCCTGGAGGGTAAACCCCGCCCCTTCTGGTGCTAACAGGAAGTTAAAACACAAATATTTTGCAAATACCCGAATCCGCATTATAGATAAAGGACGCAAGAGTTAGGGGATTTGGATGATTACTACCACTATACTAATGTGTTTGTGTGTGTTTTAAAACACTGTTACTGTAAAAGCCATGACACAGTGTGGACCGGACTTGACAGGAATCAGCTGGGGGTAAAATGCTTCCTCCCCTCATCTGCCTCCCCCTCTCAGCCTCACCTCCTCCTGGGACCACAATGAACTATGATTAATCGTGTTTGTCTCTCTGGTTCTCCTGTCACAGGAATCACACCGAGCAGACAGCTGAACTGCAGGGCTCATCGCTGCATTATTCATACACACATATACACTCGTACGCTTTCTTTACTACAATGCCAATCTGTGCCTGCGCTGCGCCAGGCTAGGTCGGTCCCTGCTGAGACTAAAGGCAATTATAACTGAGCAGCGTTTTGAGGCAAAACAAATAAGCAGCGGCCCCCGGGACGAGTTCGGCTTGGTAAACATGACAGAGTCCTGGACATTGATTGTCAGGGTGGAAAAGCTGCTCTCCTCATACCTAACCGCATCACTGCCATATGCATAACCATAGTACAGAACCACCTCTTGGGTGTTATTGCTATGAAAACATAACACAGTATTGCATCACATACAGTAGATTTGGTCAGTGGGTTTCCCAGTGGGGTTCAGGAAGGAACTTTTTAATTTCACTGTAACTTAATTCACTGAAAAGTATCTCAGGTGGCGAATGCATGAGGATGACTGTGCTAACCACCAGTGTCACTCTCACCATCATCTCGCCTCACCAGGGTAGATAGTCGCTGTGCTGTTCACACTGCTAGCAGCTTGGTTGATGGGTGACTGGTCGTAGGCGGAGTGAGAGGCTCTGATTGCATCTGTGGAAATCACATATTTGTTGCTGCTTTGGCCTTTCAACGTTACATTGTCTTATCATAGCTGGCTGGTTACTTAGGTAATAGGCAATAATCAAGGTTACAGAGCTTACTATTGCGCCTCATGATGGATGCAACCCACAGAACTGGAAGGCTGTCTAATCAATCAGCTCTTGACTGGTTGCCACAGAACGCTTGATAATGTTGTCATGGACATCAGCATTGGCTCGGTGCAGGAGACCTCATCATGTGTTACTATGGCGTTTGACACTTTCTGTGCTCATTGTTTCCATGACTACAACATCAAAATTCTATGACAGCCATCTTGAAGTGGAGAGGCCGTTCTAGTCATTCTATTTCTACGACGTTTATTCCTGTAGTCTTTCAAATAAAAGTAACTTCCAACTTCCAAAAGTGCAAAATCCATTTTGCACTTGCCAGGCGGAAGTGTTGTTGATGAAATGAAATCATATCGGAAAACAAGGAAACATGAAAAACTGATTTGTTATCGGTGACCGTTGAAAGTTTAGCTGTGGCCGACTTCTCCTGTCCGACAAGCTTGTTGACCGTCCACATCAGCTGAGCTTCCCTGCTCAGAGATCCACAGGAAACGACCTGGACTTGGACTTCTAGTGACTTGTTGATCGTGTTGCTCACATGACACTTTTTTTGCAGAAAAAGCACTGACTCATTATGTGCTGGTAATTTGAAAAAGGTGGGCCGTGTGACACGCACGTTGTTTCCATAACAACCAGCTGCCACTAACAGTAACTCTCAAACACTTACCAGAAACTCTGTGATGCTGGAAATGTGCTCCATACTGGCTCTTAACTATCGGAGCAACACGTCCTGCTGCTTCCTATCGCTAATGTCTCCATTTTCTCTACGATTCTTGTTGCGGCAAACTGTCAGCTGCCCCTAGAAACCCCGCCTCTTCTTTATTGTGATTTGTTGGCGCACAAAAAAAGTGATCCACGCCAAGCAGTGGCTTTCTAGTGCGACCGCTTCCCATTGGCTTTGATGTAAAAAGGCAGAATAACGCTTGAATGTGACCGCAGGCAACTAAATACAACAGACATCCTCCCATATGGGGAATAAACACATACTGTGGCCTGGTATGTGTCTATTTGGTCCTTGACATGAAATGTTTGAGAACCTTTGGATCAGGTGACTGACTGTTTTCCTGGTTGTCTGTCTGTCTGTCTGTCTGTCTGTCTGTCTGTCTGTCTGTCTGTCTGACTGGCTGGCTGGCTTGCTGTCCATCCCACCTGCATTGCAGACATGGTAGGGCCAGTTCAGAGCCAGACCCGTGAAGGGAGTTCCAGCTGTACCAGCCTGGAGGTCACTTCCCATTCCAAGTGTTTCTAATGGGCGTCTGGCCGGCCGGGTTAGGGATGACACCATTAGGCCTTGGCTGCGTCCCTGACACTACAAAAAGTTATGCCTACACCTATTAAAAAAGACAGTGAGTCAACAATTTGGATCAGATGTTTTATTGTAAATCCAACAAAATCTTGAAGGAAAATCACAACCGTGCCGTGTTTCTGGTATAAATTATGTTTCGTCTTTGTTGTCAGAGTTGCATGTTCATGACAAATAATCAAGTTGCATCAACAAAGCAATCATTCTCTCTGTCTTTTTTTAACGTTAATCCTCTTTTTTTTAATTCAGTCTCCATCTTTGTCTCTCAGCCTCACTGTGGTGTTCCTCACTGTGGTGTTCTTCACTGTGGTGTTCCTCACTGTGGTGTTCTTCACTGTAGTGTTCCTCACTGTGGTGTTCCTCACTGTGGTGTTCTTCACTGTAGTGTTCCTCACTGTGGTGTTCCTCACTGTGGTGTTCTTCACTGTGGTGTTCCTCACTGTGGTGTTCTTCACTGTGGTGTCCCTCACTGTGGTGTTCCTCACTGCTCTCCCCAGAGATCACCTGTCAATCAAACAGTGTGTCCAGTACTGTGACGTCTTTCTCCTTGGATTTTCTGTTGATGGAGTTTGAGTTCCTGTAGGTGGCGCTCTTTTCTTGTCTGTTCAGCCATGGTGGCTATCGCTGCTCATGCTAACTACCCAGTTCTTCTTCTGTTGAAACGTAAAACGCATCACTTCCTGTCTCCAGAGGGTTTCTCCTGGTAAAGACCTACCTGACACCGGGTGTTAAGAGCAGCAGATGGAGAAGCTTCATGATGGTAGAGGTTGATCACTGTTGAGTTTGATCGATCGGCAATAAAGCAGAAAATCTGACATATATTCATATTAAAATGACGTCTTATTGATTCAGTGTTTTTAACAGCATCACTTCTGTCAGTGTTCGGCCACATAGACACCTGCCAACTTGTCTGCTTGCCAAGACCAGACAACAACCTCAGACCTTAGACCGGCCGACCTCCCCACCACGAGCTACTGCTGTGAGGCGTTACCTCGATTCACCGCTACAGATCGGTCCCAGAAGTCTTGTTAGTCTTTTTATTGCCGTCTTCTCTCTCTCAGCGCTTTTCACTGCATC
Organism: Hoplostethus atlanticus; assembly: GCA_034670405.1. Taxonomy (NCBI): domain Eukaryota; kingdom Metazoa; phylum Chordata; class Actinopteri; order Trachichthyiformes; family Trachichthyidae; genus Hoplostethus; species Hoplostethus atlanticus. Next base: position 138,582 of record JAXDDX010000143.1, on the reverse strand, counting down.
TCTGTTTTATTATGTTTCTCTCTGTCTTACATGTCTGGGCTTGGGTTAGCCTGAAGGATTCTTGGGATTCTTCATCTCTGTCCAATTTAAGTGAAAGCAAACCGACAGTCTTGTTTCTCTGATTCGAACCAGAGTGGACAAGTTTACTTTTATGAATTTACACACTGACCAATCACAAGCCAACCAGAAGTCCCATGACCCCCCAGCAGCTGGTTGGTTGGTTGAGTTTTGGTAACCTGTCATCCCACCAGGTTAGAGAGTCCAAACCAACCTGGTTCCAGTCTGTCACTTGATCTACCATGATGGACTTGTCTGCTCTTCTCTGGTGTTCATACCAGTTAAGAACACATGAAGAAACATCTGAACATGAGCATCAGTCCAGACTGACCAAGTCTCCTTCTACCCATAATGCCTTGTGTTCTGGGGTCATTTCCTGTTGATTCGGATTACTCAGTACTCTAACAAACCAGGGTGGTTATTTGGTGCCAGCTGAGTTGGAATGGTGTTGCTCTCACCTGCCCAAACGAACCAAACTACAGGAGTAAACCCTCCAGATTTCAAATAAACTGATCCAAACATGCTTGTTGTGAACGCCCCCTTCGTCTAAAGAAAGCCCAGCTCAGCTCTGTCTGTCTCTCACAGACTCCTCCCCTTCTCCTCCCCTTCTCCTCCCCATCCACACACAAGCTCCTCTTCCTCACCCTGTCTGTAACTCACCCTCCAGGGAGGAACTGGGTTGGGGTGGGGGGGGCTGGCCAGCTCATTGTACACTATTAACATGGTGTGTTAGACTATATGGATTTACAGACAAATTACGTCAAGCCAGAGTACTCCGAGTTTAGCCGGAGTTTATTGTCTTGCCAATAAAAGCCACTGATTCGTTGGAGAGAGACAGATTACAGCCCGGTGCTCCGACTGTTTTCTCTCCTGCGGAATAAATAAAAAATGACCCGAGACAAAGGAAATAGATACAGAGCTGTTATTCTATCTAAATGAAGCTGTAAATGAGTTTCATTCCAATGTGAGATATCCCCCATTCACAAAAACCGACACCTACTATTAGAAAATGAATGTTGGCGTGGCGGTAAAGCATATTATGGGTTACTATCCAGGTTATGAGTCATCTTTAAGACCTCTGCTTACGCAATCTTTAAATATTTAAGGCCTTTATCATCTGAAACAGAGAATTTAATTTTGGTGGGACACCTTTTGAAGGTGAAGGCAGCGCTGCTCTTTATTGAAAACTCTGTTAAATAAATGTCTAATGATACATCATCTTACATAAGTGATGGAGCGTATTCACATGCAGCCGCCGAGTGCATGAATGGGACGGAGGAGCTCTCAATGTGATAAAACACATTTGGCTTTTGACAGGATGGTACATTAAACAGTGTTATAGCAAGTTCTCTGATACATGGCTAAAGATAATTCAATTTACAGAAGCAAATTTGAGCACATTCATTCACTCTCTCACACACACACACACACACACACTGTCTAATGGATAAATGGCACGGCAGAGCTTAAGTCTCAGCTGTATGTGGCCATAAAATTGGATGAATCTTTATGGCTGTGTCATCCTATCACATAATAGTCCTCCAAGTCCCATTTTTCTCTCCTCCATACTGCAGCCATTCCACCCTTTTCCAATTTGGGCCATCTGGCTGTTTCAATTCCCTTTCTGAAACACTATAATGGTGCAGAGGAAGCCCTTCGCCTATCTGTACCATTCATATTAATATTTATGTTTACCCGCTTCGGACTCATTAATACAGTATGGGGTCAGAGAAGGAGACTTATTTGAGTTTTCAGACACTAAATGCAAGATAAAAAAAAAAAAAATGAAATATGAATACACTCGACTGGAATAGAATAGACTAGAATAGAATAATGAATAATGATGACCTTTATTTCTATAGCACCTTGTCCTCATGCAGAGGACAAGGTGCTGCACAATTAAACACACACTCACACACATATGCAGTATATACAAACGTAGTGCAAATTGCTTTCATTTACTTCATTTCAAACCTGAACAGACAAACTGTACAGGTAGTGCAGAAACAGCGAGTGGTCGTTATGGAAACAGCATCAGATTAACACAGGCGCTGAGTGTGGTGGAAAATTGCCTATAAGCACTCAGAAAGCTTTGAAATAACAAAACACTGACAGGTTGAAGTATAAAAATATATTGTATACAGATATATTGGAGAGAGGAAGACCTCGACACAGGTCACACAGGAAGTCAAAGTCTCTCTATGCCCTCTCTCTCTGAAAGTCAGCTCACTACAGTCTTTATAGTTTCTTTGGTCCTCCATGCTAAGACCATATGGTTCATCCTATGGACTATCTTCATGCACTAGTGGACTAGTCAAGATCACATTTCTGACTTCCTTAAAAGGCCTGACTAGCTGGTTAAGCTAAACTTGATGTTCACAGCACATGTTACATGTCTGTCACAGCATGGTATCAAAACAAGTCACAAAATAATAACTAATAAATGATAAATGATCAATTCTAGCACTCTGCAATTTACTTTCAATTTAATTTACTTTCACAAAGACAATGTGGAGTATCAACCTCCTCTCTACCTGACTGATCTAACTCAACGGTGGTCAACCTCCTCTCTACCTGACTGATCTAACTCAACGGTGATCAACCTCCTCTCTACCTGACTGATCTAACTCAACGGTGGTCAACCTCCTCTCTACCTGACTGATCTAACTCAACGGTGGTCAACCTCCTCTCTACCTGACTGATCTAACTCAACGGTGATCAACCTCCTCTCTACCTGACTGATCTAACTCAACGGTGATCAACCTCTACCAGTAATACAATACATGCCAACAAGTACACAGCAGTAAGAGGAAGGGAAGAAGAAGGGAAGTCATAGTTATTGCCACTGTGATGCTTAAATCATCTGTCAGACACTCAACTCAACATATTAGTTATATACAAAAACAAAAAGCCAAAATACAAGTAATGTCACTAAAACCCAACCCACTCTCTGGACCAACGACTGCTATATCGACTGCATTTCACTCAAGAGCAGAGAAATGGAAAGAATGAAAAATAGGGAATCAGTTGTTGAGGATTCATGTATAAAAGAAGCGAGAGGAGAGGAAAATCACCTGCAGTCTGAAGTAGGAAGGGGAGTGTGTTTTGAAAGGCTTAACAAAAAGGAAACCGGCTCTTGGAGGCATTTTGAGCCAGGCCAACACTTTCAGACGTCACTTCACTCCACAGAATAGCTGAATGGAAAACACCAGGTGCAGCCGGATGACTCACGGTGTTCAGCAGAAACTGTGTTTTTGTTAGATTTCTGTACGATTTGAGTTACAAATACAGTTGAGGCGTCTGGACGAGACGCCTCAAACAGAGAGACGGTAAAAACAAGTCAGTACTCTACTCTACCAGATACTCTGACGTCTTTCACACGTCTGCAAGTAACTGATGATTTAGGAATGCATCAAAACGAATTCTGCCTTGTCCGAGTAAAAAAACAAGTACAAAGGGGCAAAGATCCAATGCTAGGAGCCGAAAAGGAGCGAGGGTTTAACTTTTTGAACCCGACATTTTTTACAGTGCACGCTGTTGACAAAGACCCAGCGCTCATTGAGATTAATGGGAGGATAATTTGCCGTTAACAGCTTGATCCCCCTACACCAGCTGGCATGGAGGCCTACCAAATAGCCGGCGCCTCTTCCTAAATCTCCGCCTGGGCGCCACACAACAAACTGTTGAGAGGAAGGCGAGCCAAGCAACGCCTGACCAGGCGGCGTGCTGCTCAGACGTCTCGTCAGTCTGAACAGCTTGCTGTGTGGCGCTCACTTCCACCCCATGTTCCAATCGCAACTCATCACTCTTTGGACTCGTTGTTGTGAATGAAACGGTCATGAGGAAACAATCAAGTGTTTGTATTGATAACCTTTGGTATTAATGCGGTCAAATAGTTTTCATGTTACTGACGACCGGGACAACGAGTACGATCTTATACTACTGATATTGATCTGAGTATTGTAACCAGTAACCCGGTGAACACAGAGTTCTGATCAATCTTTCAATTTATTAAGGCTTGTAGACGTCTTAAGATAGCAACACACTAGACTTCATTGTAAAATCCTAAAACCTTGAAAACTCATTTCATCACACACATTTTCCACCTCAAGCCGTTAAAATACGACACTAGATAGCAGCGCTGGGCCGGGGGCCACACACTGAAGGGTCTGATTCAGAGGCTTGACACGTCTGGACCAGAACCAACGTGAATTTTCGTCGAACCGGTCTGAAGTTGTGAGCCCGTTGACACTGCAGGATGATCTGACCGGCCGCCATGACGGTCCAGTCGGGGTTAAAATCAGCGTGGAAATTGTTGAATTCCCACTATGTTGAATATCGACGGATTTACAGGTCAACAGATCTACGAGTTTACAGTCCAGCGCGGTGCTCTGTGCCCCTTCGTATCGATGAGCAACGCTAACAATGCTAACAAGTCGTTTTCAGGAAACCTGTCAGCTAAACCTCGACATTTCCCCCATTTTGACAAACGATCTGATGGAGAAAAATTAGCAGAACCAAATGGTGAAATGTCAAGGCATCCCTTTACATCCAGCTAACGGGGAGATGATTTGCAGAGGTTGTGTACACACACCCGACAACCAGAGGCGTAACCTTTCAGCGGTACACGCATTTATGGAAATAAATGCACAGTTTCATCAAACAGACAAACAGCAACGTTGCGCAATTACAAGAACATCGCTGTGGAGAAATAATTACCTCCCCTGGCGAACATTCGTCCACGAAAGGGGAAGTAAGAGAGAGAGAGAGAGAGAGAGAGAGAGAGAGGAAAGTAGAGAGGAGTGATGCAGTAGAGCAAAGTGAGAGAGAGAGGGAGGGAGATGTAACTGCATGTTTTTGTTGGAAAGGAAAGCGAGAGAGAGAGAGAGAGAGAGAGAGAGAGAGCTGAAGATGGAAAGAGGAAGAACTCATGCACAGAGGGAAACACCATCCATCCACAAGTTGAATGAGCCACTCAGAGGCTTTGTGTAACATGGCCCTCAACAACCCCTTGTTACTGGTCTTTGGCCAACTGTGATCAAATAACGGGATGCTAGGAATTACCATCAATCCACCGCTAATGGGCTGTGAAAAGTGCTACCAAGACTCTTATCACATCAGCGGTGGAACTTAAGGATTTTGGGTACGAGCCCGGGAAGGCTATTTGGCTGCCACTTCCATCAGCGTTTGCCCCCCATTCAAATTACGGCGGCTTTGAGGATCATCATTCACAAGCCCGGGCTTAAAAAACGTTAGCCACTGATGTGTGAGATTGATAGTGAGATACTCCCCCGGGGGTAGCCCAGCAGCTCTCACAGTATAATTACCCACGAGCTAACAGCGAGTTTTAACTTTTAACGGTGGCGTAACTGTCTCTTAGCATCGACGCTAACACACCGGAGCCCTGGTGTAGCCCAGGTCACCCTGCTGAGGAGATGGATGAGCCCGAACTATGAGAGAGATGAATTAACCAGGCCCAGTTAATAATAATAAAACTTTATTTCTATGGCTGAATAAAGACACACACACACACACACACACACACACACCTATATATACATAGAAAAACATAAAACAAGACATCACTTGAATGCAGGTCGATGAAAGTGAGTTTCCAGTTGGCGCTTTAAAGAAGATACAGAGTTAGATGATCAATCACCTCCAGTCTTTAATCTGGTTTCTGGTTTCTGGAAGAGTCAAAAGGGTTTTGTCTTCTCGTCTGAGGCTTCTGAGGTAACAGCTCTGAAATACAACATGGACCCAGGCCATTTATTGCTCTGAAAGTAATCCATACAATTTTAAAATCAATTCTAAAATGAACTGGAGAGCAGAAAGTGGCTGAGAGGGGACTAGCATGATCTGATCTTTTAGCTCTAGTTAGAAGACGCCCTGCAGCGCTCTGAGAGAGCGTAGATTTTCTTCCAAATTCAAAATACATCTTTTGCCATGAAAAGGTTCACGTATAGAGATGTAGCGCTCCCTCTGGCAGACATATTGGAGGGCCTCAGCTCTTGGGCAACAACAGTCAACAGCTGATTTTTGAACAGAATTTAATAGACAAGGTTAATTTCTTGACGGGGAATCATTTCATCACTGATGCGTCTGATTGTTTTGTCACCTTGTTAGCTAGCTAACCTTCGTTTCTGTACCTTGTATTTGTGGGTCCATTCAGTTGTTTGGTGGTGTATTGCTTCCCGTGGACATGTGACCAGGCACGTTGCTGAATTGATCTACACCCACAACAGTCTTTCTCAAGTACCTCTCTGTTTTTAGCCTGGTTATTATATACTTGGCCATTATTTGCACACAGCCAATTCTCCAGTGGACCTCCAGACGTGGCTGATAGGAGATTGGTGACTCAGCTGCAAAACCTCTATACAATCTTACAAACTGAACGCCTTATTAACGCATCCCAACCACCCAGTGTGTGTGAGCAGCGGCGGGCAGAGGGCAGGCTGGACCAGGCTGGGAGGGAACATATGGCAGACAGTCGACCGCCGTATGGAAACATAGGCAGGGAAACAGGCGCGCTGCCAACAACTGTAATAAGGAAGACGGCAGACGGCGGCTGTCGCAGCAAACACAAATAGCGGCACACTCATAAACACACTGGAAATGGATGGATATAATGCGGTGCTTTCAAGATGAACGCAGATTGTTGCATTCTGGGGGAAATGCACTTAAACGTAATCACTGGAGAGAGATTTATGTTTGCACATAAACTCGTACACGAGGCAAACATGAACATAAACGAGCTCACCTGCACTACAATCTTCTTCCGAGTGTGTGTCCATAAATTATATATTTAATAGGAATAAAAGACCAAAATCACTAACTGATGTAGTTGAGGCAGGTTGATAAGTGGATACAACAAAATGGTAAATTACAAACTTCATCACGAAATAACTCCAGGAATGAATTGAACATCACAGATGGATGATACATGACCGAGTCCTGACTATCACATTACTTAAAGAAACTGGAACAGATAATATCTTTACTACGCTCTATTTTGAGGCCTTCCTCCAATTCACGTCAACTCCGAAGTAAACACTCCTTCAGCCAAATGGATGAGAACATGGACACCAAAGTCATCCATGTGTCCCCGGTGGATCATTGGCTCCGGTGCTCTATGCTAACATGCAGCGCAGTGGATGAATATGTGGTTGCTCATATGAAATAGTTCCAAAATAAAGCTGGCTATATCACCCAACATAGTGTATGCTAAAGTGTTAGCATGGAGCCTACTATCACCCAACATAGTGCATGCTAAAGTGTTAGCATGGAGCCTACTATCACCCAATATAGTGCATGCTAAAGTGTTAGCATGGAGCCTACTATCACCCAACATAGTGTATGCTAAAGTGTTAGCATGGAGCCTACTATCACCCAATATAGTGTATGCTAAAGTGTTAGCATGGAGCCTACTATCACCCAACATAGTGCATGCTAAAGTGTTAGCATGGAGCCTACTATCACCCAACATAGTGTATGCTAGAGATGCTGTTCTGTTGCTGACTGTGACCTCTGACCTCCCTGTAGAAAGGGGTGGTGGTGAATTTCCCTACAAGGATCAATAAAGAATGACATTTTTATGTGTCTTCACAGTGAGATTTTAAAGGCAATGACAAAAGTATATTTTAATAAAGTACATAATAAATTAAAAATAATAATTATATTTATTAACGCTAAAGAGTGAAGGAGGTTTACAGGTCAGGACGACTCTGCAGTGACCTTCACCTACATAAACCTACATGTAATACCACAGCACAGCTTAATGGACCGCCCCACACACACACACACACACACACACACACACACACACACACACACACACACATACACACACATCAATGGTACAACAGCTTAATGGACCTGAAACACCATTGACGTACCCTCACCCCACCACACACACAAAAACACACACACACACACACACACACACACACACACACCAGTGGTACAACAGCTTAATGGACCTGACAAAGTCACTGACATGGCGTTTAACATGACTGCACAGATACCATAAACACATGAAACCCCAGGGAGCAGAACCTATTACACAAGTAAGATAGTGAGTACTAAACAGTGAGTATTTTAAAAACTCTTTGGGAATGATGGGGGTGTGTGTGTGTGTGTGTGTGTGTGTTTGTATTGACAAGCTGATGCAGAGACAGTCTAATACAATCAGAGATCCCTCAATGAAAGCTAATGAGTCGTATCGCTGTTATTACTCCCTTCCTCCCTGTCTGTGCCACACACACACACACACACACACACACACACACACACACACACACACACACAAACACAGTGTGTAACCTTAGTGGTAGACGGTTGTTAATTCTACCCGGGCAGCTTGACGGACAGCCTTGTGTTATTGCTGTACATTGCTGTAGAATGGAATTTAAAGAGGAGCTCATCGTCCGTGACGGCTAATGGACTAGCGGCTAATGGACTAGCGGCTAGCGAAGCGATCGTGTTAATGCACCAGCAACAAACCACCAAGAAGATCTATGGAACGGATGAAAGCGCTGGATGGATGTGTGATGTGTAGGTACAGTAGCAGCCAAGGTGACGACCCCTATATAGAGCAATGAAGATATATCCGCTATTTGAGAAATGTGACACCTAATCTGACAACATAATTGTTGGTATGACAGTAAAACCTGCTTTATGTATTAACTAGGTTAGACAGATATACAGGGCTGATATCATCATATGTCATCACTGCTGGTTCCTCCATGTCTGGAAGATCTGACATGAAGTTTTATTTTTTCATGTAATTTGTGTAAATGTGTTAAAATAATAAAATAAAGTAAAATATATTTTTTTATGTATCTCAGAGTTGAATAGGTTGAACACCCTGACCCTAAAAGACTTTCATCAGTCTGGTTTCAATGGGAGTGATGTGGGTGAGGAAACACTAAGTACTGGGGTTTGGAGTGAAAATGGTCAAATTTAAAAATATCTGATATCTGTATTGACATTCAAAAACCCATCTCGGTTGACCCCTAGTATTACATTACATTACAGTCATTTAGCAGACGCTTTTATCCAAAGCGACTTACAATAAGTGCATTCAACATAGGTAGAGAACTACTAGTCACCAGAAATCGTGCAAAAGTGCATTTCCTTCCTCAACAAGCATCTAAGAGCTTTCTGAAGACGTTTCCTTACAGAGTAATGACACTTCACCGTGGAAACCTGTGTGGTTTTGAAACACTGAGCACATCAACTGAGCCCCTGATTGGTCACATCATATTTGTCTAGAACGTTTTAGTAAAGCGAGCGCACAAACGAGAAAAAATCTGACGTGACCACTCAGGGGCTCCGTACATAACGCCCAGTGTAAAGGTCAAATAAAATGTTAGTGCTGGTCCATCATTGTGTTATGAATCTCACCAGAGGTGGCTGGTTGCTGGTTTATTTCTCCCTTAATGTAGCAGGTGTGCTTGGAGGGCATGTTTTAGCTCCAGTTCTGGTTCCAGTTCTGGTTCCAGATCTGGTTCCAGTGCAGGTTCCAGTTCTGGTTCCAGTGCAGGTTGCAGCGCTTCAAGTGTTTTTTTCTTTGGAAATGAAAAAAACCCTTAATATTGATAATCTGGTGGCAGTGTTCCTGAATGGACCCAGTGGAACCAATGGGAATCCCAATGCACTTCTCACACAGCTTTTATCAGCGGTGTGTAAAGACCTCCGTCCCTCTTGGTTTTGATATAAAACTGATCTTCAAAGCAGAAAGCTAACGTCGAACCGTCACGGCCCTCTGCAGGTCGCCTGACATCTGATATCGGTGCGGAAGGTGAACAATATCAGCACTGAACCCTGATCTGTTTCAGTCAAACGTCAAAGCAGTGCAGCAAAACGAAAGCACGACACATTCGATCCAACCTTTTACCACCAGTCTCACGTCAGCCCTTCTATAGTTCATCACCCTCAGCTATAGAAACACGAAGGATCAGCGGATCACCAGAGGACGACAGAATTCACCTTTGATGTGATTTTGGACGAGAATGAGAATAAAATCCTCTACTGCCCTTTAATACAATAAGCTGGGAAGAGTGTTTTATAGCGAAGTGGCTTCTCTCCTCTGCTGAGATGATTATGAAAGGTGTGTTTTATTTTATACTCCTACATCTTTCTGCTAATCAAATATCATTCCATGACACATAAGGTGATTTCAATGACCTTATTTCTGCTCCAACTATCTCTTAGGACCGAAACTACCAGGACATTTCTGATCTGAAGTGGATCAACAAGCAGCCAAGCTGGAACATTCAACACTTCAATGGTTGGAGGAGAAGATCATGAACAAACTATACTATCTCTTTTCCATGGCCTCGGAAACACAGGTTTTGAATTCCTTGACTTTTCCAGGTTTTCCATGACAACATAAAAGCATACTTTCAAAGGGGATGGGATAAACAGCAACTTAGCTTAGGAATATGTCTCTTCATGGATGTGTCTGGGTAAATTAAACTCAAATAAATAAGATCCCAGTCAAATCAAGTTCTCAACGTGATTTAAATCAACCTGACCCGAACTTTTCAACAGCAATCCATTCATGTCTTGGGTACAACGAAGGGAACGTCTTGCTAGGGATGCTTCTCTTAAATGATGCTACACTCAGAGGAAGACTGATGGCACCGTGAGGCTGAGGGATCCATTACGTCTATAATTGAGTTGATGTTGCGTCCATAATGAGCTTTCTCTGCCTGCTCAATCATAACACAACATAAAGCTGTGCATCATGGGACACACACACACACACACACACACACATCAAGATGGCGTTTTCGTCTTCGCCTCACCATCTATAACATGGGCTTTTTAGCTGCTCTGCCTCTAATCCTTTCTCGTAACTTGTATTTATGCTGAAAGACGCCTCAGCTTTGGAGACCCGTGAAGGCTGCCAGCTCAGTATCGTCTTTAAATCAATTGAATTTGTTTTATTCCTCTCATGTTGTATTTGTTATTTTACAAGCTCTGAATCCTTCCTTTTATTCTGGATGCTACAGAGCTCTGATCCTCCTTCCTCTCTTTCAGCGGTGTGATTTGTTTTGACAGTGCTACTAAGCTTATCAAGCTTAAAAGTCCCCAACCACTGATTTCATTCATCGCCTATGTTGGACTTTCTCTAGTTTTATCATGTCATTTCTCACACTTGCCAGCCTCACTCACATTTTCAAGATATTATATTTTATATATATATTTAATGTCTTGTAAAAGGTTATCCTGACTGAAACCACCACTGAACTCAGCAGTGATAGTAGAGGGCTTAGTGTTGTTTGTGTCACTATTTTTAACAACTATAGTAAATGAGCAGATTTTGATATTTGATCAAAATCTCTCACACCAACCTCACTCTCTTTTCTAACAGCTAATGTAACCTTACACACACATTTGTATGTATGTCTCTGGGTGTTTTCATTTTGTTTATTTCCAATGAAAGCAGGCATCTGATGCTCTCTTAAAGGAATACACAAGTCGATATTTGATCAAAATCTGGGAGAAATGAGAGAGAGAGAGAGAGAGAGAGAGAGAGAGAAAAGTTGTAAAGTATCTCTGATGCCTCTTCACATTTTCTTTTGATTCTTTGCCTTTTGTTAATAATTGCTAAAATAAAGAGAAGAATGAGGCACATTAACACTTGTGCGTGGTGTTGAGTGTTATGCCGCACCGCAGCACGTTGAGGTTATTCTGGAGTTTGTGAGTGTGGGTGATGCTGAAGAGTTGCTTCTTGTTCATAAACACCAGGGAGACGAGTTCAATGCAGAAAACAGAAAGAGTGGGAGACTTTATCCGTCATAGTGTCACCAAGTTTATTTGTGTGTGTGTGTGTGTGTGTGTGTGTGTGTGTGTGCTGTCTGTCTATGTGTGTGTGTGTGTGTGCAGCAGGTCCCTGCTGGCCTGGTAATTGGGTTTGATGGATGTGACTGCTCGGCCAGGGAGTCAGTCCATCCACCGTGCTGTCTGAGTGAGAGGGGAGGTCAGGAGGTCAACCCGACATGAAACAAATCTAAGAGACTCGAGTGACTTGCAGCAGGTTAGCGGTCCAAAGGTCGCTGGTTCAAACCCTGGCAGCGACAGTGCTGCCAAAGCACCGCTGAGCAAGGTCAGCTAGTTCTGTATAGCTGTCAACTTACTACAAGGAGAGGAATATTAGCTAGATGCTACGATGCTACGATGCTACACAGCGGTCAGTTGTCTGCAATATGACATACTGGAATGGTTGAATGTGAGGATGGGAGAAAAGAGAGTGATGAGAAGAAGAGAGAATGGAAGAGAAGAAGAAAAAAACAGGAGAAGAAGAAGTAGAGTAGAGAAGAGAAGAGGTGTATACTGTAGGTGCAGTACCCAAGCCTGGGCTATGGGTGGCACTGCTGCACCTCTCCACACACACACACACACACACACACACACACACACACACACACACACACACACACATGCAACAGGCTCTCTTGCCTCTTGAATGCTCGGTGGGATTCCCAACACATTAGCTTGTTCGTCTCAGGGGTCCTCTGGGTGTGAAACAGCAAGCATGAACATCCATCCATCCATCCCTCGTTCTTTCCTTCCATCCATCCCTCGTTCTCTCCCTCCCTCATCTCTCCCTCATTCTCTCATCACCTCGTTGTCGAGCATCTTCTGCCTCCTCCCGATCTTGTTCTCCCTCCCCTTTCACTTTCTCCTCCCTCTTTCATCGTCTCTCTTTCTTATCCTTTGTCTCCTCTCTCTCTCTCTCTCTCTCTCTCTCTCTCTCTCTCTCTCTCTCTCTCTCTCTCTCTCTCTCAGTGTGAGTGTGAGGCTCCCAAGGATAAAACAGATGGCCATTCACTGTTTGGCGAAGGAACCTTTCTTACAACACACACACACACACACACACACACACACACAAAAGTATGTACACAAAAACAACACATTGATGCGTAGACAATCTGTGCTGCATAATAGGTCATACAGACACATGCTGCACCGTGTGTGTGTGTGTGTGTGTGTGTGTGTGTGTGTGTGTGTGTGTGTGCTCTTCCATCAATAAAAAACGCACCTGCAGCACACTGTAACCTTGATGAGAGGTTGTCGGCCTGCAGCACACAAACACTTCCATTGGTTCTGTTGGTTCCAACATGGAGAGCGACTACCAGACTCCTCTCTCCTCTCCATCTCATAATCTAATGGAACGACACAGACGGATTATAAACACGCCGAGATGGAAACCATTACACATATACTGAGGTGAACATTGATGTAAAACCTTCAATTGTGTGACACTTGAAAACAGTGTTTAGAAAATGATGCACTTCTACTTTTAGCCAGGAAGCTTAAAGGAAAAATCTAATTTTGAAGACAAATTTTACTTTTCCCAGAGTCCTTTGCTGTCCACCTATTAGAAGTCCCAACTTCACCCCGTGTTTTACCTCTCACCTTCAGCAGACCTGCCTGCTTGCACAAAAAGGAAAACTAAAATAACAGCAGCAGATTAGTGTCTCCTCCACCGCTGCAGATGCTCGGCTAGCGTTGCTGTGCTGTGTCATTTCCCGGCCGGTGAGTGAGCAGGTGAACTGATCCAGCCAATTATCCCTCCGCAAGGCATCCTGGGAGATGTGAGGGTGATCGGAGATTGGGGCTGTCGTCGGTTCAAACGGTTAGATTGTGTTTGCGGAGCGGCGGCGGAGCAGAACCGATCGCTCCCGCCGGCTTTTGTTTCTTCAGACGCGTCGAGCTGCACTCAACGATAGAATCCATTTTAAATAACCTTGGATGTAAGCGATGACTGCTGTATGTAACTCTGTCTGTATATGAGTGTGTGTGTGTCTATTTTTAAGTGTGTGTATGTGCCTGTGTATAGAAGTGTGTGTGTGTGTGTGTGTGTGTGTGTGTGTGTGTCCATGCACCTGTTGTATGTGTGTGGCTGCTCTTTACGCCAGAAAACGATTCATTGATTTGAATAAAATACGATCCTGCTGAACTGCTCTCCGCCTCGCCGCCGGCTTGGCCCGCGTCTCGCAAACGAAAAACTCTCGCTGGCGACGAGAAAACGCGACATCAAATCCCGACGGTTGATGATTCCCGTTTTGCCTCTGCGGCGACAGAACCAAACACCAGGACTCAAAGAAAAAACAGGCCTCAAGCTGTTGGCACCGCGGCTGACAGGCAAAGCAAAGGCAAAAGAAAGCATAGCTCGACTGCCGACCTTGTACTTCCAAGGAAAGACACTTAAAAAGGTTTAGGTTGAGCCGATTTGCACGCCCAAATACGAAAAAAAACGAGAGGGAGACGAGAAAAAAAAGAAAGGCAAACTGTGCGGGTGAGGAAGAAGAAGCCCCGAGAGGCTTATCAAACATCCCATCCCAAAGGAAATAAAAACGAGATCAAGCTGACAGAGAAGAGAGTGAATTAGGCAACAGAAACCAAACGGCATCAAAAACTCAACAAGGAGGAGAACGTTCGTCGGCTTTCTCGGAATCAAGAAGTGAACACAGACTTATTTTCAAAGGGATCACCGGGGATTTCTGAAAATTCAGCCTCAAACGGGCGTGGAAATCGGTTTAGCTGGGTCAACAAGCCTCATCAGCAGAGAGAGAGAGAGACTCCGTAAGAATAAATACATCAACAAGTCAAAAAACCCCAAAGACACTTAGGGGGTTTTAAGGTTTTCCACCAAGACCGCAGAGACGTGGCTCAGCTGTTTGCCTGCTTTTGGTGTGAAAAACAAACACAGTGATGGACTACGCAGTAGAGGCCCTCCGGCTCGACACTTAACAGCGTATAATGTGCAAACGGTGAGGGATTTTCCAAGGAGATGAGACCATTTTGTTTTAATCCCCTAAAAGCTTCTGGCAGAAGAGTGAAGTTAACTGTACTGGCAGCTGCTGGTGGTAGCTCTCTCCCTCTCTCCCTCTCTCTCTCTCCCTCTCTCTCTCTCCCTCTCCCTCTCCCTCTCTCCCTCCCTCTCCCTCTCTCCCTCCCTCTCTCTCTCTCTCTCTCTCTCTCCCTCTCTCTCCCTCTCCCTCTCCCTCTCTCTCTCTCTCTCTCTCTCTCTCCCCCTCCCCCTCCCTCTCCCTCTCCCTCTCTCTCTCTCTCCCTCTCTCCCTCTCTCCCTCTCTCTCTCTCTCTCCCTCCCTCTCCCTCTCTCTCTCTCTCTCTCTCTCCTTTCCTTACTCCATCCTCTACCTCTTTCCCAACCTCTCTCCGCTGGAGGGGGGCAGATCTTTTTCTAGTGATTAAAACAAATTAAGGTAAACATTGGCACTTACACAGGCGTGGGTTGAGTTCACACACACACACACAGCAAGTGTTTAAAGGAGAGAGACTAGCCTAAGGTAGTGTAGCGTCCACATAATCTATCGCCGGTGAGGCAGTTGCATACCGAGTGGGCGGTCCGTTTCTCTTCTCATCACCGTTGAGTTTCTACCTGGACTGTGTTGAGTGTTGACGAGGTCTTCTTGACGTCGGAAAACCGCGGAAACCGACAGAATTTACATGGAAGATCGTAAATAAAATAAGGTGCTTTTGATTGTTGCTTTTGGAGATGTGAGTTTTCCATCCAGTGGCCGCCATGAATTATTTCTTTGTTCTGTGTCTCATTCTTAAAAGACTTATGGAGAATAAAACTAAAACGGCGACTTCAACTGAATTGTGAGTTGGAACAATTCATTTTTCAGTATCCTTCAATACGTTGAGTATTATTCAAGTTCTCAGCAGTGATGGATAGTTAAAAGAATCAGTCTCGTTCTACCACTACGACCCGCGGACATAATATAAATAATACATGATGTATATATTCTGGAGCTATTTGTAGTTTATACGTCTTCAAAATTGTTTGATACCAGTTATCAAAAGGCTTGTGAAATTTCTGCTTTCTTGACTGACATTTTTCCTGTTTTTAACTTTTTGGTCAACACTTTATGCTTTCACTTTAGCATCCACTATGTTGAGTGATAGCAGGCTCCATGCCAACACTTTAGCATCCACTATGTTGAGTGATAGCCGGCTCCATGCTAACACTTTAGCATCCACTATGTTGAGTGATAGCAGGCTCCATGACAACACTTTAGCATCCACTATGTTGAGTGATAGCCGGCTCCATGCTAACACTTTAGCATCCACTATGTTGAGTGATAGCAGGCTCCATGCCAACACTTTAGCATCCACTATGTTGAGTGATAGCAGGCTCCATGCCAACACTTTAGCATCCACTATGTTGAGTGATAGCCGGCTCCATGCTAACACTTTAGCATCCACTATGTTGAGTGATAGCAGGCTCCATGACAACACTTTAGCATCCACTATGTTGAGTGATAGCCGGCTCCATGCTAACACTTTAGCATCCACTATGTTGAGTGATAGCAGGCTCCATGCCAACACTTTAGCATCCACTATGTTGAGTGATAGCAGGCTCCATGATAACACTTTAACATACACTGTCACCCATCACCTTCCCTATGGAAACAGGGAAAATAGACCCTGGTAGTTCAAAACAGAATGGAATTTCTATATTAGATTTTATATATATGAGAAATATCCTCCATAAAACTACCAGACTCACCACATATTTAAGATTACTCACCATTTAGATTTAGAGTTGTTTTTTGGGGTTTATTTTCAGATTTTTGTTAGATTTAAGTCCTCATTTTCCCACTTTTGAGATGATATCACTACTACTACTACTACTACACATTACTAACTCAACATGTGTTTTTGTGATTTTGGTGTTTGATGTTGTCCTCATTTAATTGGTCAGTTAACCAAAGGGCTGTAGTCTCCGAAAAAAATCTTCCTTTAAGCACAGTAATTTAAAAATCCCTCCCCTTGGTTGGACTTCCTTCTCAAATTACAAGTCAAATCGCTTTGAATTCATTCACAATATCAACAGAAAATGCCATTCACTTACCACTGAGAAATCATTCCCTGTTAATCATTGATTAATCGATTGACTATGAGAAAATTTTTTATAGCAAAAATATTTCCAGTAATTGAATTTTGAGGTAAACAACCAATTGATGACACCAACACTGATTCCTGCATTGTAGGCCTTTCCCGGTGTAACTCAGGTATGTATGAACTGCTGGCTAATGCTTCCCTCTTGTGTACCAGATAGTCCCCTACAGCTAGTAAGCTGCATGACACTCCCTCCATGTCACTTATGCTTGTCTACGATGTTACCTGTCTGCAGCAATGTGTGGAATCCAGCCAAGCAATAAAGTCTTACAGGTATCTGAGCTATGTGGACTGAAGAATGCTTTCATTCAAAGGGATTTGCAATAACATAAACCTATAACATAAATAAACTGGATTTCTCTTTTATTATCCTTCCACAGAAAAAAACTCAGCAAAATCTGGGCGGGACGGATATATGCTCATACTTACTGTATCACCAAAATGTATAGAAGTATACCCTAAACTAGACCAGAAGTAGAAACAGATATTTCACTTTTAATCATCATCAAAATCCTTTCTGATTTGATCTTGAATGATGCCCTCTGTAGTGAATTAATTTGTGATGCTTTTGTGATGAAAAAGACGAGATAACCTTCACTAATTCATTTCACATTTAATAATTTTATCAAAATTTTCCCTGTTGATCAGTCCCTCACGATGCTTACTAGGCATTTCAGACCAGATTTTTGGATAAGTGACTAATTGGATGTCTGGGTCCTGAGCGAGAAAGGGAACAGAGTCTTTATAATCTGATCTTTCCATAGAGTTCAATGGGGAAATTAGGAATTCCAGAGTTGAGGTATGTTAAGAGCAGGATGACGAGTTAGAAGAGCAGCAAATATACACTCACACTCACTCAATTACAATGTTAATGTGATGTGTCATGTTATGAAAGCTCACCAGTGTGCATGGTCCCATTATCTATATATATATATATATATATATCTAACCTCAACAAAAGAATCATGAATGATGAATAACAGGATTGAAGCCCACATCTTGACTCGGGAGAGAAAAACATCGATGTCTTTGTCCTCGTTCTGATGTCATCTCACCTACTTCTACTAGCTGCACAACAGAGGACACAAAGAAGAAAAGAAAAACTTGATTTCAGAGAGCATCACAGCTTAATTCAAAATCATTAACTAGTCCAATCATGAATATTAGTCCTTTTTAAATCAGTGTAATTTGTGTTTCTTGTCTAATTAAGCAATTTCTTTGTAGACGGAATTAGTTCAATGTCTTTTTTTGTGTTACAATAATTATGTGTGCATATTAATAGAGCTATTTCGGTTTATTCTGTTTTAACTTAACTTAAAAAGGTTTAGTACTACATTCAGTTGCCACATTTAAAGGAATATACAGCTTTTTCCAAAACATGAAATACAAAAACATTGTTATTTCAGAAAGTGTTTACAATTCTACTAAAATGTTATAGCTGATGTTGAATTCTCAGAAATGACCATTTATCACCTTCTGAATCAGTTTGTTTTTAGGACAATCTAAGTAATTTTGTCTTAAGGGTTGTTCAATTTTGACAATTCAATTATGCACATAAGCTTAAGTGAAAGTATAAGTGATACGTGTGTATTATTCAGTTTTCCGATACCTAATGAAGGTGATCAATTCTGGTTTCAAATAGCAGAAAGAAACCATTCACAATGATTGGGAAGATTTGTGTCATGCTTCTGTTTGTTGGTAAGTTAACAAACTAATTTATGTCCAACTAAATCATTTCTAAATGTGAGACCATGAGACTAAAGGTGACACTGATCCATAATTCCCAACTAAAAACAACATCTGGCAACACACAGTCTTCTACGACAACCACAGCTGCAACAGTAGCAGACATACTGCTGCCTCCTGTGCAATCAACAAGTTCAATTTCAATTTTCAATTTCAAGTTAAATTTTCATTCATCTGTCCACAGAACATTGTTCCAGTAGCTTTGTGGAACATCCATCCAACATTGTGGTCTTTAGCAAACTTGAGACGGGCAGCAATGTTTGTAGTGGACAGCAGAGGTTCCCTCCTTGGTATCCTCCCACAAACACCACTCTTGTGTTTTTCTTATTGTGGATTGGTGGACACAGATGTCTTAATACATAAATGAAAATAAATGCTAAATGCACTCACCATAAGAAGAAACTATAGTAAAAAGGGCATGAACCAGGACACTGATTTGGCACCCTCCTGTGACTAAAAATGGGTACATTTAAGCATTTGGCCCATCGTGTCAAAATGTAGACCTCTTTCAGTGCTGATAAAACCAGAATATTCTTTATATTGACCAGTGCAAAACAATAAAAACATTTTTTATCAAGTCTATAAAAACAAGCACTCAAAAGGTCACAAAACACTATACTGTATGCTGTACTAGCTGTTTGGAGCTGTTTCTGCTTCATTTGGAGTTGTACAAAGATGATGACTGTTCGCTTCAATAGTTTAGGGTTAGTTTAGGCTGATATGGAGCTACAGGGTTTTGTCAGCAGAAGATAATCTATCTTATCATCCAGCTGAGCCTCAGCCCAAACCGCCCCACATCCTCAACACCAAAGAAAAGTTTGGAAAATGCTGCACCAACAACAGAGAGAGATGCACCTGCACAATAAATAAATTATAAATAAATAAATAAATAAAACAAGAGAGAGACTGAGATGACTCCGCTGTCATTCTGTCAAGGGTAGTGGCCAGAGTAGTAGATCCCGCCCTCCTAGGAGGAGCTCCAGGAACTGACTGATGATTCAGTCACCTGTGGTTTATTCTATTTAAACCCCTCCTTGCTTGTTTCAGTGCTTGTCTTGAGTTCACTCCCTGGAAGACACAGCCACTCTGCAAGACTGCAGTTTGGTTGTGTGTGCTTTTGTTATGCTTGTTTGCCTTAGTGTAGTTTATGCCTAGTAGTTCTTTGTTTGTGAGTTTCTGCCTGGTTATTTTTGTTGCTGCATTCGAGCGTTGGATTTTTCATTATTTTCTTCAGTAAAGCCTTTTTCCCTTCAACTGCCTGCCTCTGTGTGCTTCTGCTTTTGAGTCCTTGTTACGTATGCTGACAGTTTGTCACATGGCATAGACATGAGATTTTTTTCTTTTATAGAGGTTAAAAGTGTGAGGGATGAAGGGAAAGAAAATCACCAACTTGACTTGAATTTATCAAGTCATGTGTTCGCTGCAGCAGCGAACACACTTACTGGATGGTTATGGCAATGAAGCAATTAAGTAATTGCATAGATGTACATAAAGTTAAAATTCAAGGACAAAAAAATCACAAAAACGAATCATTGTTTTACAATAGTAGAGCTACATCGTGGACACGTGATGTTTGTCCCAATAAATACTAAATATTTGTTGAAATGAAATGAAATTATTGATATGAATGTTTTAATGCAAAATAATGGGTTTTCTTTAAATAGCTTCTAAGTCACATGACCCAAAGACTAACTACCTTGGTTATGTTTACTAGTTTACTGGCCACATCATGCACATCCTTTGATCCAATAGCTTCCATTCATTCCATTCCATTCCATAATGCATTATGTGAGTTGGCACAATATCAGGAGAGGGGCTGTGGACTCTGGGGTATCCCATCGTAACTGTACCCCTTTTGCCTTAATCCATCAATATTATATGGGAACCTAATCATTCATGTCATTCAGCCCAGCTGATCCTCTTCAAGAATATGCCACCATTCAACTCCCATCCTCGCCGATAGTAGAGACATAGTAGCCCAGTAGATGGGACTCTCTTTCTACAGGGTTCTATTTCTACAGGCTAAAGCTAATACTCAGCTGTTAATTCCAGGAAAAAAATAGACCTACTGGGTTGACAGAGATGTGCTGCCGCTACTCAGTGTGGTCAAATAGAGGACAGAACGTCACACAACCATAACCTTTGAGGGAAAAAAACAAAGCAGCTCTATATAAATCATTTAGTCTATTAGAGACACAAAATTTAGGCAGTCTAACGTTGAACATAACTGAAATTAGTAAGGCTCCCCTTCTCTTTTGAACAAGCCTGGACCTGGACCTGAACCTGGACCAGGTCCGTGACTCATTTGTTCATTCTGCCTCCTTGTCAGAAGTGAATTAACTAATCAACCAGCAGAATGAGGACGCAGACCATTACTTGGCAAGTGTGTCAGTTAAGCAGCAGGCATTGGCGCAATAATGTCAGAGTGACAGCTGGGACAACAATTCTAATAGCCTAACTCTAACTAGGTCCAAATACCTTAGTTCATGTATCAGTTTACTAAATCATAAGCACATAAGAACATTTTTTCCATTTTACCAAACTTAGTTCTGTGGAAACCTGCTGACACAAATCAAATAAATAAATCTGAATCATCTATCTATCTAATAAATAATTTATAAGCTGATTTTGTCCATGAAATGAAAATAGATATTTCATTTTCATTGTGCATGAAATGTTGCATTTTGTGGGTGAAATCAAATAAAGTCTTTTGGGATTTTATGTTAAGAAAATGCATTTTGTGCCACAAAATCAATTTGTGCACAAAATTCACAGGCTAACAGATAGCGCTTTATATTGGAAACATAATTGAGCTATCATGATTTTTAAAGGTAAGAGAGGATGTAATCACCATTTGTGGGGATGTAACAGAAGAGTAATATAACAAGTAGTCTAACAAATTTCTGTGCTCATGGAGTAATAAGCAAAGTAATAATATTACTTACAGTTTTCTCAATTGCTAAAACACTAAACCCCATTCTCTGAACCAAATGCTCAGTGGCCTAAACCCATTTGTTGAATCAATTATTTTTTGGCAAAACCTTAAACAAGTTCAGGTAGTTAGACACCATTTGCAAATCTCATCCACTCTTTTTGCAAAACTCTAAACACATTCTCACTCACTAAAACACATTTCTCACTGTGATGCACTTGTGTTGCAAAATGGTAAACACGGGCGGCAAAAGTTAAAAGTTACACTGCCTGGCAAGGGACAACGTTGCATGTGATGTGGACGAAGTCCTCTGGCCGGATCGAGCACAAAGACATGATGCTGAGGCAGAATGAATCTCTCATTGACTTTGATTTTGAGTTTACTGTAATGTGCTTTTCTTACTGTACTTACTATACTGGGCTTACTGTATTACTTGCAGTACTTACAGTATACAATATATTCACTGTACTAAATTGTGATTACTATACTTTTTTTTTTTTATTGCAAAATGCGTTTATATACAATAAACGTTTTTTCCTGTAACGACATGCCCTGGACGCTGTGTTCTCAATTTTCTGATGTAGTGTCTAAGGAATGCTCTGTAGTGTTTCTATATTGACTGGCTGTGTGTATGATCTGAAAGCATTGTTTGGTTTTGAGCACAGATTAAATGGTTTTGAGGCGATTGTTTGATTTTGCCAGAAGAGTCAGAGGTTTTGTGAATGTAGTTTGAAGATTTGGTTTTGTGTTTAAAGTTTTGAGAAAATGGGTGAAGGTTTCAAGAAATGTGTCTTAGCAATTGAGCAAAACTGTAATATTACTTATTAATAGGTAATACATTACTTTTTGAATAATGAGCCCAACAATAAATATTTTTAAATATAGAACACATCAAATGCCTTTCATTATTTGGTACAATACTTTCTGTCACGGTCTCCACCGTGCCCCCTGTGTTTCCCCATGTGTCTCTACCTGTCTGTCCCTGTCTGTGTGTGTATGTGTCGGCGGGCGTGGCTCCAGTCTCCGGCTCCTCCCTGCATCATCACCTCATCCCGATCACCTGCTCTACCCCGCACACCTGCTATCCATCAAGTCATCACCACCAGTATAAAAACCCCGGCCTTGCATCCACTCATCGCCAGATCGTTATTCAGCCAGTGTGGTATATCTCGTTCCCGGCCCTTGTATTTTGGACTAAAGCCTTGACTACCTGTGTGTTCGTTTGTTAACCCTGCTCTCTTCTCATCCCAAGATCTCCACCCGTACCCAGCCATACCGCATTCCTCCCTGCCTGTCTACCTGCTCTTCCTCTGCCTGCCACGTTCACCACCAGTCCCTCCGGCTCCCCCTGCTTCCGCCTCCAGCCCTGTCCACTACCTCCGCTCCTGTCTACCCCCCGGTTTTCTCCTCATAATAAACCTTTGTTCATCCTACCTCTGAGTTCGGTTCTGCTTTTGGGTCCCACCTGGGATACCGTAACAGAACGATCTGGCCACGATGGACCCAGCGAACCCGGACTCGGAGGCCGCCTCACTCCGGAGAGCAATCGCCAGCCAAGGCGAGTTCTTGGGGCAGCACGAACAAGTTCTCCGGAGCCTCACCGAAAACAACCAGGTTATGCTCCAACAGATCACCCAGCTAACCAACCAGGTAACTAACCTAACTGCTCTCCTCACTCCGCCAGTCTCCACAGCCCCGCTCTCTCAGCCAGTCCTCCCGGTCCCGTCCCCGATGCCTCCACCCTCCCGGGAATCCTACGCATCGGATCCAGAACCCTTCTCTGGAGACGCGGACAAGTGCCGCGGGTTTTTGCTACAATGCTCCCTGATTTTCCTCCAGCGGCCACAAGCCTTTCCCTCAGACCAGCCCAAGGTACGGTACATCATCGGGCTGTTACGAGGAAGGGCGCTGGCATGGGTCGAGGCAGTGCACTCACACCAGCCAATTGAGGGATTTCTTTTCGAGGGTTTCATCGCTGCTTTTAAGGATGTGTTCGACCACCCGGTTCACTGGGGAGATGCGGCGAGGCGCCTAACGAATCTCCGTCAGGGAACCCGAAGCGTGGCGGACTTCTCCGTGGAGTTTAAAACTGTGGCAGCTGACGCGGGGTGGGCCGACGCAGCGCTTCGGGGTACGTTTTTAAATGCTCTTAATGAACACCTGCAGGACGAAATAGCCGCCCGAGCTGAACCGCCAGATTTTAAGGCTCTGGTCTCCCTGGCGATCCAGCTCGACAACCGCCTGCGGGGGCGCCGCAGACAAGGGGCGGCACGGGTTCCGTCTCCGAGCTTCTCTGCCTCCACTCTCCCTCCTCTCGCCAGGTCGGCAGCCACTCTTTCCACCATCACCCCGGCCCCGTTTTCCTGGACTCCTCCGGACGAAGAGGCCATGCAGCTGGGAAGGGCCCGCTTGTCTCCAGCTGAGCGGCAGCGCAGGATGCGGTCGGGGGCATGCCTGTACTGCGGGGAACCCGGTCACCTTTTGGCCACCTGCCCGGCCCGACCAAAAGGCAGGGCTCACCAGTAGCTGCGGGGATACTGGTGAGTCAAGTGTCTGTCTCTCCTGTTCCCCGTATGCAGTTTAAGGCCACCCTGTGCTGGGATCAGGAGACCCTGCCCCTGGTGGCTTTAGTGGACTCTGGGGCTGATGCGAACTTCATCGACGCCAGCCTCGCCTCACAAGCCGGTCTCGCCATAGAGCCCTTAGCTGCTCCCCTGGACGCCAACGCCTTGGATGGCAGACTTCTGGCTCGGGTCACCCACCAGACCAAGCCGTTACTCCTCATCCTCTCCGGCAACCACCGCGAGCAGATCCGGTTCCATGTCATCTCGTCACCCCATGCACCCATCATCCTCGGTTACCCCTGGCTCCAGCTGCACAACCCCCACCTCGACTGGACCACCGGCAAGGTAAGCAGCTGGAGTCCATTTTGCCTTTCCACGTGTCTACGGTCTGCTCTTTCCCCAACAGAGGGCTTAGCCGCTCCATCGCTGCCCGAGCCCCTGGACCTAACCACCATTCCATCTGTTTACCATGACCTGGGGGAGGTCTTCAGTAAACAGCAGGCCCTCTCACTGCCTCCTCATCGTCCCTACGACTGTGCCATAGACCTCCTCCCGGGAGCCACCCTACCGTCCAGCCGTCTCTACAACCTATCCCGTCCGGAAAGGCAGACCATGGAGGGCTACATCAGGGACTCTCTGGCGGCGGGTATCATCAAGCCCTCCTCATCCCCGGTAGGAGCAGGGTTCTTTTTTGTATCAAAGAAAGACCTGTCTCTCCGCCCCTGCATTGACTTCCGGGGTCTGAACAATATCACCATCAAGAATAAATATCCTCTTCCTTTGATAAACTCTGCTTTTGAGCCCCTGCAGGACGCCACGGTGTTTTCAAAATTGGACCTGCGAAACGCCTACCACCTGGTGAGGATTCGAGAAGGGGATGAATGGAAGACGGCGTTCAATACTCCGGTGGGACACTTCGAATACCTAGTCATGCCCTTCGGACTGACCAACGCCCCCGCCGTCTTCCAAGCCCTGGTTAACGACGTCCTCCGGGACTTCCTGAATCGTTCCGTGTTTGTGTACATCGACGACATCCTCATCTTCTCCCGCAACCTCGAGGAGCACGTCCAACACGTCCGCCAGGTTTTGCAACGCCTGCTAGAGAACAAGTTGTTCGTTAAGGCAGAGAAGTGCGAATTCCACGCCAGTTCGGTGAGCTTCCTGGGCTATATAATCGAGTGCGGGCAGGTGCGACCAGATCCAGGCAAGATCCAAGCTGTGGTCGAGTGGCCTACGCCCACGTCCCGGAAACACCTACAGCGCTTCCTTGGCTTCGCCAATTTTTATCGCCGTTTTATTAGGGACTACAGCCGCATCGCTGCCCCGCTGACCAAGCTCACCTCTCCGGCACTCCCCTTCACCTGGACCCCCGAGGCGGGACGGGCCTTCACTGAGCTGAAGAGGCGCTTCACGTCCGCACCCATCCTGGTCCACCCCGACCCCTCGCGCCAGTTCGTCGTGGAGGTGGATGCCTCTGACACGGGGGTCGGGGCGGTCCTCTCCCAACGATCCAGCTCGGACCAGAAACTCCATCCCTGCGCCTTCCTGTCTCGTCGTCTGTCGCCCGCCGAACGGAACTACGACGTAGGCAACCGGGAGTTGCTGGCCGTGAAGCTGGCCTTAGAGGAGTGGAGACACTGGCTGGAGGGGGCCGAACTTCCTTTTGTGGTCTGGACAGACCACAAAAACCTTGCCTACCTCCAGTCAGCCAAGCGCCTCAATTCCCGTCAGGCTCGTTGGGCCTTGTTCTTTGGACGTTTCTCTTTTATCCTCACCTATCGCCCTGGATCCCGCAACACTAAGCCGGACGCTCTCTCCCGCCTGCATGTCTCCCAGGAGGCGCCGGCCACCCCGGACACCATCCTCCCGTCTTCCTGCGTGGTGGCTGCTGTTACCTGGGAAATCGAGGCGACGGTGAGGCAAGCCCAGCAGACCCAGCCCGACCCAGGTAACGGCCCCCCTAACCGTTTGTTTGTTCCCAACTCTGTCCGCTCCCAGGTCCTCCAGTGGGGTCACACGTCCCGGTTGGCCTGCCATCCGGGAATGGGCCGCACGCTGGCGCTCCTCAGAGGACACTTTTGGTGGCCGACTATGGAGGCCGACACCCGCACCTTCGTCGCTGCTTGCACAGTGTGTGCGCGTGGAAAGACCTCCCACCGGCCCCCGGCTGGCCTGCTCCGCCCCCTACCTGTTCCCAGTCGCCCCTGGTCCCACATCGCACTCGACTTCATCACCGGACTACCCCCCTCTCAAGGTAACACCACCATACTCACCATCGTCGACCGGTTTTCAAAGACTGCACACTTTGTTGCCCTCCCCAAACTCCCCACAGCCCATGAGACGGCCGAGCTGCTTACCCTTCATGTCCTTCGCCTCCATGGGATTCCCTCGGACATCGTGTCAGACCGGGGGCCACAATTCATCTCCCAGGTGTGGAGGTCTTTCTGCATGGCCCTGGGAGCCTCGGTGAGCCTCTCCTCTGGATTCCATCCCCAGACCAACGGCCAAACGGAGCGGGCTAACCAAGACCTGGAGTCCGCGCTCCGCTGCGTCGCCGCTCGCAACCCCTCCTCCTGGAGCTCCCAGCTACCGTGGGTAGAGTATGCCCATAACTCGCTCCCCAGTGCAGCCATGGGGAGGTCACCCTTTGAGGCCTCCTTGGGCTATCAACCTCCCCTGTTCCCAGCCCAGGAGGAGGAGATCGCGGTTCCATCGGTTCAGGCCCACCTACGTCGTTGCCGTCGGATCTGGAGGGAGACACGCTCCGCGCTCCTCCGCACTGCCGACCGCAACCGACGCCTGGCCGACCGTCACCGGACCCCGGCTCCGGAGTATCGCCCAGGTCAGAGAGTTTGGCTGTCCTCAAGGGATATTCCCCTTAGGGTCATCTCAAAGAAACTGTCCCCCCGGTTTATTGGTCCTTACGAGATCGATAAAATCATCAACCCCTCTGCCGTAAGACTGAAACTGCCCAGGTCCATGAGGATTCACCCTACCTTCCACGTCTCCCAAATTAAACCTGTGTCTGTCAGCCCCTTGTGCCCTCCAGCCGTTCCCCCTCCACCCCCCCGGATCATCGACGACCACCCAGCCTACACCGTCCGGCGGCTACTGGACGTACGCCGCCGAGGCCGGGGATACCAATACCTGGTCGACTGGGAGGGATATGGCCCGGAGGAACGCACCTGGGTTTCCCGTCGTCTCATCCTGGACCCCTCCCTCGTTCGGGAGTTCCACCAGGCCCATCCGGACAAGCCTGGTGGGTCGCCTGGAGGCTCCCGTTGAGGGGGGGGTACTGTCACGGTCTCCACCGTGCCCCCTGTGTTTCCCCATGTGTCTCTACCTGTCTGTCCCTGTCTGTGTGTGTATGTGTCGGCGGGCGTGGCTCCAGTCTCCGGCTCCTCCCTGCATCATCACCTCATCCCGATCACCTGCTCTACCCCGCACACCTGCTATCCATCAAGTCATCACCACCAGTATAAAAACCCCGGCCTTGCATCCACTCATCGCCAGATCGTTATTCAGCCAGTGTGGTATATCTCGTTCCCGGCCCTTGTATTTTGGACTAAAGCCTTGACTACCTGTGTGTTCGTTTGTTAACCCTGCTCTCTTCTCATCCCAAGATCTCCACCCGTACCCAGCCATACCGCATTCCTCCCTGCCTGTCTACCTGCTCTTCCTCTGCCTGCCACGTTCACCACCAGTCCCTCCGGCTCCCCCTGCTTCCGCCTCCAGCCCTGTCCACTACCTCCGCTCCTGTCTACCCCCCGGTTTTCTCCTCATAATAAACCTTTGTTCATCCTACCTCTGAGTTCGGTTCTGCTTTTGGGTCCCACCTGGGATACCGTAACACTTTCATTGTTGTCTGAACTGTTGTTTCTGAAATATTTTCTAGGTGTGTTGAGTGCGGGTTTGGAGGAGATAATATTTTGTCAAGCCTGACTGACAGCTCGGTTTACCCCAGTGCATCACTCTTATTAAGTAAAGGTCACAATAGCGATCTCTTGCATGACATTCAGCCAAAACCTTCCCATATCAAATTTCCTAAAATGCTGTCACACAAGATTTAGCCTCAACGCAGGAACAGTCTGAAGGCCCTGCTGAAGATATCAGGTTACGCGCACGCTCCTCGGAAATCAAAAGTTGAGAAAGACATCTAGATGCCTGGTCTTGCAAAGACGTAAAAGTAATCGATGGACAGGCAACCAGTAAAGAGGTGTTAAAATATGATGATATGGTCATGTCCCTTAATTTAGTTAAAAGCATTAATGCAGAATTTTAAACACATCGGAGAACCTCAACCTCTTTTTGGTTAAGGCAGCTAAACAAGGTATTGGTGTTTTCGCAATGTTGTATCATGTATGTATCAGGTATTCAATTGTTACTGAATATTTTGTCCAAATGTTTACATGAGCATAGGACCCCCCAAGTGTCAGTCCCGGATCCCCGAGACTCCCCGTCATTTTGAAATATGATTCATGCCTGATGCACATTATCCATTCTGCCAATGCAGCACAAAGTAGATCTATACTGCTTGATTTCGAAAATGAAACAACAGCCACCAAAAATGTATTTTGTTACATGATTTATTCCAACCAAAAGCAGTTCAAAGTGCGACAAGTCATATTTATGACTTCCTAACAAAAAAGCAGGAGTATACATAGAGCACATGAAGGCAGCATTAGATCATTCTTATTTAGGTCATGTTCTTCCAATGTACTCCCTGTTATATAGGGTAGATTGTGGCACAGAAGAGCTCCCCTGGCACTAAGCCCAACCCTCATCAGTCAAACTGATAGTTCACAGTATTCCTTAAAGCATTTCTCTAATATGTAGTATTACTAAGTAATATTACTTTTATTACTTTGACTTTGTCTCTTCAAAGTCTAGACTAGTCCATAGTCTAGTCTATTTAATCAACTGTTACCTACTGACTGGTACGAGGACCTGATGAAGCTTGGTGGTGAAACATGCTGTTCACTCCGATTTATTCTGCTGATACTGAATAGATACATTCATTGTTGGTTGGTAACATTGTTTCGCCAGTAACAAGTAGTGTAACTGGATTACTAGGCAACTAATTTCAGATATAATATTATAGTTACCAATCAAAGAATATTTATCAGATTGAAGTTGAATTATCAAAATATATATATACCCCATCCTGTGATCACCTGAGTTAGCCTTAATGAAAAATGGCAGAAAAGTTAACCTTCTCCAGGTGGAAATATAACCATCACTTTGATTTTATTCAGCATTTTATCGAGGTAACCCACATTTTGAAGAGGAAGCTATTACCTTTTTTAGGGATGTAAAAAAACAGTGATGAAATGAGCAGTTTAATGAATAACTGATCCCGCGGATCAGTAAAGGCATACCATTACTTCTGAAATGAGCAACAAGTAATGGGAAAAACTTGAAACCTTTTGAGTAACAAGCCCAACAATACTTAATATATTTAAAGATGAAACGGGTCTAAAGCCTTTGATTCTTTGGTACAATGCTTTTGTTGTTGTCTGAACTGTTCCGGCTCTGGCAATGGCATAGTGTCTGAAATTTTTTCAATAAAGAGTAACCTGATAGGTGATGATATTACGCATTACCAGCTTTCGTCACCAGAGATAAGAGAGGGCAGGAGACAGTGCTTAATTTGTGTCGGGGCTAGCCGGGCACAGCCCCGGCAAATGCCAAGAATACGATTTTGCGCCCCGGCAAATGTCTTACTCAGAATCAGGGCCCCGGGCTCTAAAGTGCGACAACAACGCGTATTTTAAACTGGTATTAAACAACGTTAAGTCCAGTGAACATTACAAGAGTAGGTGTGCGAGGCCGCGAGCCAATCACAGCCTAATATGTAAATAGATACACGCACGCACGCACACACACAGACAGACAGACAGACTGGAAGCTTAAAAAAATATTACAACGTCAACGTTTAGTTAGCTACTGATAGCAAGCCGACAAAACAGATTCTCGGTAAACGTTAATGCAGCACAAAGCTGACTGTTAGGCGACACAGAGGTAGGAAAAGTTTACCCTTTATCCTCCACCGGGGGGCGAGTTGAGCCCCGGCATCTCTTATTTTACAAATTAAGCAGTGGCAGGAGACATGCATCTAGCTTAACAATTATTATGACAGGTCACACTCTGTATGTATAAGGAGTTCTAAAAAATAGTTAGGCCTGTGAACGTAAGACACAGCGCTGTTAGCTATTTAGAAAAGAAGATGAACTATGGTTTGTGTAGGCCTATAGGTTAATTAATTGGTTTTGGCAGGAGATCATTTAGCATTTAGGTACATAGTGTGTTGTGTTGTACTGGTGCTATTTTCTGTATTTAACAAAATACAAAAAAATATCAAACTTTTCTGCATCAAATTATCTACATATTGAATGTGTTGAATTCTACAAATCAACAACTATCAAGAAAATTACAATGCATTATCATAATGACAATTTGCAGCTCAGAGTATCGTAAAACTGCATTGTCATACATTCTCGAAGGAGAAGTTCTGCTCCTCACTGAAAAGTGCAACTAGGGAGCTTCATAACTTGAGCTGGGACTATTTTTAGTCCTAGTCACACTTTCACCACAATTCCTAGGAGTGATTCTGAGATGCTCGATAAATACTGGCTCTGATCTTCCCATAGAGTTCAATTAGACGGTAAGCAAATAAGCACTATTAGAATGATCCAATATGAGGTATAGACTTCAGGGCCCAGTTTTTCAATCTTTTAATCTGGATCAGAATTGTCCGGATAATCGAAGCCCTCTTTTCGCAATCCAGATCTGGATCAGAATGATCTCACTGATTTTGTGACCGTTTTTCAAAACACTATCAGGTTGGAAAATCCTGATCCAAATATCACAAGATCAATATCTGGATTTGCAGTTCTTTAATGTAATGTAATGTGTTGGACAAATAATGTCACAGCATGTTAAGTAAGAAAATAAATCTTAATGAACTACATGTTAGAGTATGTAAATTACTTGTATTCTCTATCTATAGGAACACAGAGGAACTTAGAACAAAATCTCAACATCTAAACATCACATTTATCTGCCTGCTGCTTTCTTTCAAGGAGCATTTTAGAAATAAAGGTTCAAAAGAGCATTTCTCAATGCTGGTCCATCAGGCTGCAGTGGTGGTAGTGGCAAGTCAGGGCCTTCCCCTTGTGGCTGAGGACAATCCCCCCTTCCATCATGATGGACAGGAACCTTGGGTGTTTCTGCCATATTGTGATGCTTGTGAAAAAAACAGCTTGTTTTGTGATTTCCTTTCCTTTTTTTTTTTTACATTACTATGTTCCAAAAAATGTTTACATGTGGAGGTATTTGATAATTCTTGGCACACTGGAGTTTCCCATACAGACTGAATATCTAGTATGTGTATGTGTGTGAATTTGGTAAAAAAATAAATGTCTTTCCACTATCAACTAGTTAAAACGAAAGCCAAGTCTTTTACCTTGACTTAATGACCACACTGGAGCTGTATAAAGAGACTGCAGAAAAGCTGAAAGAAAATGACTTGAACATGTTTCCAGTGCATAATGCGTCTAGCCTAAACTTGACCTGTCTAAAATCCCACAAACCGGTGTTATGCATGTGTGTTTTTTATTGACACCCCCCTGTTGTGCAACCCTGTCCATCCTGACTCAAGTCTATCTTTACATTTTAATTTCAACATCACAGTAAAGAATGCAAGAACTACATTTTCTTCTAATCTGATCTGAAGAATGTGAACTTTACACTTTACACTATGAACATCAACAATATCAGAAATTATTAGCAATATCTTGACTGCTTGATATCTTGAATATTACTACTGCATTGTTTCAACAGAAAACTTAGATTAGTTAGATTAGTATGGTTTATTGTTTGGGTCATACATATTTTCAAACCACCAATCCATCAACAGAGGGTGCTGTTGCTGTTCCTGTTGGGAGTACCATTTTGAGTCATATTTCATACAGTACCGGCTCAAAACAAAGCAGGCTAGTTCTAATAGGAATGCATTGGACGTTTCTGTGTTGGTTCCCTCTTGGACAAGGACAAGTGAGCAACAGAGTTCAATGCATCATCATGTGGAATGCAGCTTTATAGATTCTCAGCATCCAAAGAAACCAGCTTTGTGCTCTGATTTACGATGCAGTTGCTGAGGCAATCGAATACATCTTTTGGTAAAGCTTGAACAAAATCTTTCTGATAAACAAAATAAAAGCATATTTGGATAATGGCTCAGTCACACATTAAATTCCTGAAACTAGAGGCCTGAGGTGAGGTTTTTGGATTTTGAATGTTTGAATGTTTCAGTGATCCAGTTTGATTCCAAAGCCACAGAGTAGGTTGTCTTTCTCGGATTCAAACTCATCTTTGTGGTTTCTTCTTATTCTCTTATTGCAGTACTCAGTTAACAATCACACCTCTTTTGTCAGCACAATGAACAGTGATATCACGTTTTTTTCAATGCAATACACACCTGTTGGTTTAGGTTTGAATATTTAGGACCTTGGTCAGTTTTCACATGTTTTCACATGATCTTGTTCAACTAGTAGTTACAGGACAACATGATGACCCTGGAGTGAAAGGAGATGGTTGATTTGACACAGACTGACAACTCTTAGGCTGTTCAAGGTCTGAAGAACGTTTGTGCAGAGAAGAAAATAAATGTTTCAAATTGACTTGTCTCATGAACTTGAAAACATGTGAAAACTGACTTCCACGTCATTACCCCACCCTACAAAGATGACTCGACGAGGCGAGGTCCAGGATTAGCTCAAGTCAAACAGGATCTGATTTTCAATATGACTGACCATCCACATCCACATCCATTGAATAAAGGTCTGTTTTATATACCTGTCATTCACAACCATATGAAATATCACTCAAAATGGTATTTCCAAAAGTTTTTAGCTCATTTGAGCTTAATTATTTCTATGACAAGGATTGTATTCACGTCTATGGCTTAACATGTCATCAAATGTCATCAAATGTCATCAAATGTCATCAAATTTAAATGGTGGACTTTTTTAAGCAGCAGCTGCGGTTGCCGTGGCAGCAGCTGCGGTTGCCGTAGGTGCAACTGTTGTACTTTGGGACTTGCTCTGTGTTGTTTTCAGTTAAGTGTGATGGTTCAGTCCAACATTTATCAACTCAGAGTTTCCCATTTAGTATTGATTTAAAATCTCATTTTGGGGTGAAATTGATTTGATCAACAAACAGATTTTACAGCACAACTGAATAAGACTGAGCTTCAGTCATGTGTTACATATCATCACACTGTATATCTACAACTAATAGAAGTTGGATTAATGTCTAGATTACTCTACATCAAAACTAGAGAAAAAGAAATCGAAGAAATTAAAGTTGGTTTAATTAAAAGTAAACCAATATTCATTTTAAGAATATTCTTTTTCCTGTCCTTGAATGGTGTCCTCTGCAGTTCATGAAGTGATGCTTTCTGATTCTATGTAGTAAAATATTTCTGCTATACATCTTTGCTTGCTTCCTCACCTGTGAAGACAGTAGGTGCCTTTATGAGATGACAATGAGATAATAATAACTTTATTTATATAGCACTTTGAGGACTGAGATGTAAAGGAATTTGTAAGGTGTGGGCTGCAGCTATTTTTTCATCCACCGATGCTGTTCTTCTTCTGATGACGAAAGTAACTTGTCAAGTGACATTTCAGGGTGTTTTGATACTGCTTCTTTGGAAATGGTTTATTTTTAGAGTTAGGACATTCAACATTGTGCAGTGTTACTTGTTACTTGTTGAGTGTCAGCGTAGAGGAAGTTTAAACTGGCAGTTGTCATATAAAAACATACACATATTTCATCATTTGCTAACTTAAGGGTCCATGTACTTTGTGAAGGACAGTAGCAAGAGGATGATAGCTTTAAGTTACCACCATTAATGAGGGTTAGGGTAGGGTTAGACCCTAACCCTAGATTTTAGGGGGATTTTAGGGGATGTAATCACCAGAATGAATATAGTGTTGAAATTAAACTCTGCAGTTAAAGTCCATCAGCAGATCACCATAGCAGAAACATTTACCTCTTGACCCTATGTTTTGCCCATTTTTCTTTGAGTAGATAATCAACAACACCGCTTCTTGATTGTAAATAAATAAATGACCTTAATAAATCCTTAATAAAAAACAACAGCACATTAGTAGTGTTCTCTATTTTATTCATATCACTGTACAATTTAATCCAAAATGAATCCTCAAAATTTTGCTGAAAAACATTATTAGCAATGAGATTAGAGGCAAGATCCTCATGGTAACTTATATTTATTTATATTTATAAACAACTTATTGAACACTGGCTCTTTTCCATCACATTTAAAATGTTTGCTTGTCCAGCATCTTCTTAAAACTGTTGTTGCTTCTCTTCTCAATAATTACAGATCTATTTAAAACAAACAAACAAAAAAAGTTAGAGTGAAGAGAAAATAATTAATGTCTTTATTTCATCAAGCTTTGACTACTGTAGCTCTATGAACTCTTGCCTCAACCGTGAAGCTGTATCCATAGCTAGTCCAGAATAATTAGGTTTACCTGGCATGAAAGAGAGGGATCATACTGTATAATTCCCATTTTAGTTTCCTTTTTCTGTCATGATTTTGAGTGATTTCTGGATTATTTTTAAAGCAATTATTATCTTAACCTTAGATCTAGTGTTAGTGTTATCTCTACTGAATGGTCCAAAGTTGAGAGTAAAGACACAGGGTGATGAAACATTTCTGATCAGATCTGATCTAAGCTTTGGAACAACCTGCCTGAGGAAATATAAGTAGGTATATCTTTTATGAAACAAATGAACACTCTTATCTTGTTATTGCTCTCGTTATGCTCTGTTATCTTTGTTAATTTGTTGGCTGGGAGCTCAATATATATAGCAGTATCAGCCTTTTGGCTTTAATTTGATGGTGTACTTGGTTGAACTGTTGAATGGATGTTCTGTCCAATTGGGATGTGAGATGCAAAGGAATTAATATCATGAACAATGTTTTTCTCTCCCAGTCTAACCTGTGGGCTGATGCTTCTTTTGCTCAGGGTCATATAATGGGAAGGTAATGTTGATGAAGATGAGAAACTTATTGACTGGCCCTTCAGGGTGTTTGGATATTGGAATTGATCAGTTTCTGATAATGCTTGCTAGGTATTCTGGGTGTTATTAGTCCATTGACAGCAAATTTGTTCTTCACCATACATCACAGCAGGCAGTTGGGGTGTGGCCTGCTTCTTGACAGAGCATGGGCCCTAAGTGAGAAGGGGAAATTTGTCATCCTCTTTCCTGTCTCTATTCACTGTGTACTGTCAAATAAAATCAAAAATACCATAAAGTAATCTTACAAAAAAAGTGCTGTGCTGTACTCTTCAGTAGTGACGTGTTTCTGAGCTAATGTTCCTATGGAGTTCAATGAGAAAGTCTGCAAAAACGTCCTGCTAGAACGACCCAGTGTCACTATGTACTCATTTACACTCACAATGACAAATGCTCTTGTCAAATGAACATGAATTCCAATGATTCATTTAAAATGACAGCTTTCAATAACAAGACACCCTGAGAAGTCACTCAACAAGTTGCTGATATTCATCCACATACAACTACGTCATAAAATAAACACCACCAAATACATGTCCCTGAACAAAAGAAGCATAGTGAGTAAAAGAAAAAAGTTGTGGTCCACACCTCTACCTGGGAGGGGAAAAGCTATTTATAATTCCAGTTGGTTTTTTTTATCATATACTAACATCTCTGTCTTGATTCTGATGTCATCTCATGAACTATACCTGATTATAAAGGGAGCTGCAAGCAAGCTTCACAGTAAAGGACAAGAAGCAAAGAAATATGCCAGGAGAGAATACTTGATTGACTACACAGAATCAGAGAGCATCACATCATCATTCATTGCAGAGGACACCATTCAAGCCCAAAGGAAATTTGTATGTATTTCAATTATGAATATAAATTAAATTACATTTTTAAATTTCTTACACTATTTCTTGTGTAATTCATTTCTTTTCCAGTCTAGATTTAGAGAAATGTATGACTTCAGTTTCTTTCTGTGTATACTGTGTATATTATTATAGTATGTAGGAAAAAATGTTACCTTTTACCTTTACCTTTTACGTGATTATTATTACATGTTCCACAAAAAATGTTTTTATAATGTAAGCCTATGTGTCAGGGAGAGGTGTGAGAGAAAAACATCTTTTACTACATTACAGTTTTTCTCAATTGCTAAAACACTAAACCCCATTCTCTGAACCAAATGCTCAGTGGCCTAAACCCATTTGTTGAATCAGTCACTCTTTTGGCAAAACCTTAAACAAGTTCAGGTAGTTAGACACCATTTGCAAATCTCATCCACTCTTTTTGCAAAACTCTAAACACATTCTCTCTCACTAAAACACATTTCTCACTGTGATGCACTTGTGTTGCAAAATGGTGAGCATGGCGGCAAAAGTTAAACACAACTACAACACAGTTGTCATCGTTTACACACAACAACTCAAAATTGTTCACATTCAATTGTTCTGGCCGGATCGAGCACAAAGACGTGATGCTGAGGCAGAATGAATCTCTCATTGACTTTGATTTTGAGTTTACTGTAATGTGCTTTTCATTTAGAGTTTTCTTTGTTCTTTGGGCTTACTGTATTTTTATGGAAGTGCTGAATATACAGACATTCAATACTGTATTACTTGCAGTACTTATACAATATAATATATACAATATATATATATACAATATATTCACTGTACTAAATTGTGATTACTATACTTTTTTTTTATTGAAAAATTGTTTATATACAATAAACATTTTTTTCTGTAAAGACATGCCCTGGACGCTGTGTTCTCAATTTTCTGCTGTAGTGTCAAAGGAATGCTCTGTAGTGTTTATTGACTGGCTGTGTATGATCTGAAAGCATTGTTTGATTTTGAGCACAGATTAAATGGTTTTGAGGCGAATGTTTGATTTTGCCAGAAGAGTCAGGGGTTTTGTCAATGTAGTTTGAAGATTTGATTTTGCGTTTAAAGTTTTGAGAAAATGGGTGAAGGTTTCAAGAATGTGTCTTAGCAATTGAGAAAAACTGTAGTGCATATCTACATCTAACTTTGAATTGTCAGACTTTACCATCTAGATATTAATTGAATAAAAGATGCACTCAAGCCCTACAGACCGAGTTTTTCAGGAATTAATATTACAATGTTTTTTACAATGTATTTTCTTAATAATATAAATGTATATTTGATATTTTAATTTCAATATATTAGGTGAATTTCTACATGAAAACCATGCATTCGTGCAGCATTAGGCTTTGAGATTAAGGAAAACATTACTTAAACTGAGTATTGTTCAGGTATGCAGACTCCATTCAATTATTTGTAATGTACCTAATAAATATGACAAACTGTGTTTTCAGAAAGAAAAAAAGAAAGAAACCATCCATAATGGTTAGGAAGATTTTTATCATTCCACTTCTCCTTGTCGGTAAGTAAAAAAAACAAAACATTAAATCCAAATGAGTTACAAAATCAGTAATAATTGTGAGACTGACCCATCATTCTGACCTAAATAAAGCATTTGGCAGTAACCAATATACCAGAGCCGCACCAACATCAACCAGAGCCGCACCAACATCAACGAGAGCCGCACCAACATCAACCACAGCTGCCCCAAACACAACTACCATAGCTGCACCAATAGCAACCACAGATGCCCCAACAACAACTACCATAGCTGCACGAACAGCTACGACAGTTGGACCAACAACTACAACAGCTGCCCAAACAACTACCACAGCTGCCCCAACAACTTCTACAGCTGCATCAACAACAACTGGTGGTGCCCCAACAACAACCACAGATGCCCCAACAACTACCACAGCTGCACCAACCTCAACCACAGCTGCACCAACCACGACCACAGCCAGCCCAACAACAACCACAGCTGCCTCAACAACAACCACAACTGCCCCAACAACAACCACAGCTGAATCAACAACTACCACAAGTGCCCCAATAACTACAGCTGCCCCAACAACTACAGCAGCTGCACCAGCATCTACAGCTGCCCCAACAACTACTGCAGCTGCACCAACCACATCAACTGGTGCCCCATCAACAACTATAGCTGTCTCAACAACACCAACTACCACAGCTACCCCAACAACAACTACAGCTGCCCCAACAACAACCATAGCCTCAGAAATTACTACGACAGCTGTACCAACAACAATTATAGCTGCCACAATAATAACCTCAGATGCCCTAACAACTACCACAGCTGCCCTAATAACAACCACAGCTGAATCAACAACTACCACAAATGCCCCAATAACTACAGCTGCCCCAACAACTACAGCAGCTGCACTAACAATCACACCTGCAGCAACAGCAACCCCAGCTGCAATAACTTCTACTACAGCTCCCCCAACATCCACAGCTGCCCCAACAACAACCACAGCTGAATCAACAACTACCACAACTGCCCCAATAACTACAGCTGCCCCAACCACTACAGCAGCTGCACCAACAACTACAGCCGCCCCAACAACTACTACAGCTGCACCAACCACATCAACTGGTGCCCCATCAACAACTATAGCTGTCTCAACAACAACAACTACCACAGCTACCCCAACAACAACTACAGCTGCCCCAACAACTACAGCAGCTACACTAACAATCACACCTGCAGCAACAGCAACCCCAGCTGCAATAACTTCTACTACAGCTCCCCCAACAACCACAGCTGCCCCAACAACAACCACAGCTAAATCAACAACTACCACAACTGCCCCAATAACTACAGCGGCCCCAACAACTACAGCAGCTGCACCAACAACTACAGCCGCCCCAACAACTACTACAGCTGCACCAACCACATCAACTGGTGCCCCATCAACAACTATAGCTGTCTCAACAACAACAACTACCACAGCTACCCCAACAACTACAGCTGCCCCAACAACAACCATAGCCTCAGAAATTACTACAACAGCTGTACCAACAACAATTATAGCTGCCCCAACAACAACTATAGCCGCCCCAACAACCACAGCCGCCCTAACAATAACCACAGATGCCCCAACAACTGCCACAGTTGTACCAACCACTACCACAGCTGCCCCCAAAACAACCACAGATGCACCAACAACTACCACAGATGCACCAACCTCAACCACAGCTGCACCAATCACTACCACAGCCGCCCCAACAACCACAGCCACCCTAACAATAACCACAGCTGCCCCAACAACTACCATAGTTGTACCAAAAACAACCACAGCTACACCAACAACTACCACAGCTGTACCAACAATAACTGCAGCAGCACTAACCACAACAACTGGTGCCCCAACAATAACTATAGCTGCCCCAATAACAACCTCAGATGCCCTAACAACTACCACAGCTGCCCCAATAACAACAACAGCTGGCCAAACAACCACCGCATCTGCACCAACAACAACCACCACATCTGCTCCAACAACAACCACAGCTGCACTAACAATCACACATGCAGCAACAGCAGACCCAGCTGCAATTACTTCTACTACAGCTACCCCAACAACCACAGCTGCCCCAACAACAACCACAGCTGAATCAACAACTATCACAAGTGCCCCAATAACTACAGCTGCCCCAACAACTACAGCAGCTGCACTAACAATCACACCTGCAGCAACAGCAACCCCAGCTGCAATAACTTCTACTACAGCTACCCCAACTACCACAGCTGCCCCAACAACAACCACAGCTGCATCAACAACTACCACAAGTGCCGCAATAACTACAGCTGCCCCAACAACTACAGCAGCTGCACCAGCATCTACAGCCGCCCCAACCACTACTGCAGCTGCACCAACCACATCAACTGGTGCCCCATCAACAACTATAGCTGTCTCAACAACACCAACTACCACAGCTACCCCAACAACAACTACAGCTGCGCCAGCAACAACCATAGCCTCAGAAATTACTACAACAGCTGTACCAACAACAATTATAGCTGCCCCAATAATAACCTCAGATGCCCTAACAACTACCACAGCTGCCCTAATAACAACAACAGCTGGCCAAACAACCACCGCATCTGCACCAACAACAACCACCACATCTGCTCCAACAACCACAGCTGCCCCCACAACAACTACAGATGCCCCAACAACTACCACAGACGCACCAACCTCAACCACAGCTGCACCAACCACTACCACAGCCGCCCCAACAACCACAGCCGCCCTAACAATAACCACAGATGCACCAACAACTACCATAGTTGTACCAACAACAACCACAGCTACACCAACAACTACCACAGCTGTACCAACAATAACTGCAGCAACACCAACCACAACAACTGGTGCCCCAACAACAACTATAGCTGTCTCAACAACAGCAACTACCACAGCTACCCCACAGCTACCCCAACAATAACTACAGCTGCCCCAACAACAACCATAGCCTCAGAAATTACTACGACAGCTGTACCAACAACAATTATAGCTGCCCCAATAACAACCTCAGATGCCCTAACAACTACCACAGCTGCCCTAATAACAACAACAGCTGGCCAAACAACCACGGCATCTACACCAACAACAACCACCACATCTGCTCCAACAACCACAGCTGCAGTAACAATCACACCTGCAGCAACAGCAACCCCAGCTGCAATAACTTCTACTACAGCTACCCCAACAACCACAGCTGCCCCAACAACAACCACAGCTGAATCAACAACTACCACAACTGCCCCAATAACTACAGCTGCCCCAACAACTACAGAAGCTGCACCAACCACATCAACTGGTGCCCCATCAACAACTATTGCTGTCTCAACAACAACTACCACAGCT
The DNA here is from genome assembly GCA_034670405.1 of Hoplostethus atlanticus. Taxonomy (NCBI): domain Eukaryota; kingdom Metazoa; phylum Chordata; class Actinopteri; order Trachichthyiformes; family Trachichthyidae; genus Hoplostethus; species Hoplostethus atlanticus. Next base: position 97,460 of record JAXDDX010000143.1, on the reverse strand, counting down.
ACCCCAACAACAACTACAGCTATCCCAACAACAACCATAGCCTCAGAAATGACTACAACAGCTGTACCAACAACAATTATAGCTGCCCCAACAACAACTATAGCCGCCCCAACAACCACAGCCACCCTAACAATAACCACAGATGCCCCAACAACTGCCACAGTTGTACCAACCACTACCACAGCTGCCCCAACAACAACCACAGCTGCCCCCACAACAACCACAGATGTACCAACAACTACCACAGAGGCACCAACCTCAACCACAGCTGCACCAACCACTACCACAGCCGCCCCAACAACCACAGCTGCACCAACCACTACTACAGCCGCCCCAACAAACACAGCCACCCTAACAATAACCACAGCTGCCCCAACAACTACCATAGTTGTACCAACAACAACCACAGCTACACCAACAACTACCACAGCTGTACCAACAATAACTGCAGCAGCACCAACCACAACAACTGGTGCCCCAACAACAACTATAGCTGCCCCAATAACAACCTCAGATGCCCTAACAACTACCACAGCTGCCCTAATAACAACAACAGCTGGCCAAACAACCACCGCATCTGCACCAACAACAACCACCACATCTGCTCCAACAACAATCACACCTGCAGCAACAGCAAACCCGGCTGCAATAACTTCTACTACAGCTGCCCCAACAACAACCACAGCTGAATCAACAACTATCACAAGTGCCCCAATAACTACAGCTGCCCCAACAACTACAGCAGCTGCACTAACAATCACACCTGCAGCAACAGCAACCCCAGCTGCAATAACTTCTACTACAGCTACCCCAACAACCACAGCTGCCCCAACAACAACCACAGCTGCATCAACAACTACCACAAGTGCCCCAATAACTACAGCTGCCCTGACAACAACCACAGCTGAATCAACAACTACCACAACTGCCCCAATAACTACAGCTGCCCCAACAACTACTACAGCTGCACCAACCACATCAACTGGTGCCCCATCAACAACTATAGCTGTCTCAACAACAACAACTACCACGGCTACCCCAACAACAACTACAGCTGCCCCAACAACAACCATAGCCTCAGAAATTACTACAACAGCTGTACCAACAACAATTATAGCTGCCCCAACAACAACTATAGCCGCCCCAACAACCACAGCCGCCCTAACAATAACCACAGATGCCCCAACAACTGCCACAGTTGTACCAACCACTACCACAGCTGCCCCCACAACAACCACAGATGCACCAACAACTACCACAGATGCACCAACCTCAACCACAGCTGCACCAATCACTACCACAGCCGCCCCAACAATCACAGCCACCCTAACAATAACCACAGCTGCCCCAACAACTACCATAGTTGTACCAACAACAACCACAGCTACACCAACAACTACCACAGCTGTACCAACAATAACTGCAGCAGCACTAACCACAACAACTGGTGCCCCAACAATAACTATAGCTGCCCCAATAACAACCTCAGATGCCCTAACAACTACCACAGCTGCCCTAATAACAACAACAGCTGGCCAAACAACCACCGCATCTGCACCAACAACAACCACCACATCTGCTCCAACAACAACCACAGCTGCACTAACAATCACACATGCAGCAACAGCAGACCCAGCTGCAATTACTTCTACTACAGCTACCCCAACAACCACAGCTGCCCCAACAACAACCACAGCTGAATCAACAACTACCACAACTGCCCCAATAACTACAGCTGCCCCAACAACTACAGAAGCTGCACCAACCACATCAACTGGTGCCCCATCAACAACTATTGCTGTCTCAACAACAACTACCACAGCTACCCCAACAACAACTACAGCTATCCCAACAACAACCATAGCCTCAGAAATGACTACAACAGCTGTACCAACAACAATTATAGCTGCCCCAACAACAACTATAGCCGCCCCAACAACCACAGCCACCCTAACAATAACCACAGATGCCCCAACAACTGCCACAGTTGTACCAACCACTACCACAGCTGCCCCAACAACAACCACAGCTGCCCCCACAACAACCACAGATGTACCAACAACTACCACAGAGGCACCAACCTCAACCACAGCTGCACCAACCACTACCACAGCCGCCCCAACAACCACAGCTGCACCAACCACTAATACAGCCGCCCCAACAAACACAGCCACCCTAACAATAACCACAGCTGCCCCAACAACTACCATAGTTGTACCAACAACAACCACAGCTACACCAACAACTACCACAGCTGTACCAACAATAACTGCAGCAGCACCAACCACAACAACTGGTGCCCCAACAACAACTATAGCTGCCCCAATAACAACCTCAGATGCCCTAACAACTACCACAGCTGCCCTAATAACAACAACAGCTGGCCAAACAACCACCGCATCTGCACCAACAACAACCACCACATCTGCTCCAACAACAATCACACCTGCAGCAACAGCAAACCCGGCTGCAATAACTTCTACTACAGCTGCCCCAACAACAACCACAGCTGAATCAACAACTATCACAAGTGCCCCAATAACTACAGCTGCCCCAACAACTACAGCAGCTGCACTAACAATCACACCTGCAGCAACAGCAACCCCAGCTGCAATAACTTCTACTACAGCTACCCCAACAACCACAGCTGCCCCAACAACAACCACAGCTGCATCAACAACTACCACAAGTGCCCCAATAACTACAGCTGCCCTGACAACAACCACAGCTGAATCAACAACTACCACAACTGCCCCAATAACTACAGCTGCCCCAACAACTACTACAGCTGCACCAACCACATCAACTGGTGCCCCATCAACAACTATAGCTGTCTCAACAACAACAACTACCACGGCTACCCCAACAACAACTACAGCTGCCCCAACAACAACCATAGCCTCAGAAATTACTACAACAGCTGTACCAACAATTATAGCTGCCCCAACAACAACTATAGCCGCCCCAACAACCACAGCCGCCCTAACAATAACCACAGATGCCCCAACAACTGCCACAGTTGTACCAACCACTACCACAGCTGCCCCCACAACAACCACAGATGCACCAACAAGTACCACAGATGCACCAACCTCAACCACAGCTGCACCAATCACTACCACAGCCGCCCCAACAATCACAGCCACCAACATAACTAAACCACAGCTGCACCAACAATACCAAGTCTACAACAACTACCCCACACCAACACTCCACACCTACCAACAATAACTCAGCAAGCCCCAACAACACGGTGCCCCAACACAATAACAAGCTGCCCAATAACAACTCAGACCCTAACAACTACCACAGCTACCCTAATAACAACACAGCTGGCAAACAACACCCATCTGCACCAAACAACACACCACCTGCCCAACAACAACCACAGCTGCACTAACAATCACACAGCACAACAGAACCCAGCTGCAAATTCTTCTACTACAGCTACCCAACAACCACAGCTGCCACAACAACACCACAGCTGATCAACAATACCAGTGCCCAATAACACACTGCCCAACAATACCAGCACTGCACTAACAATCACACCTGCACAACACAACCCAGCCAATAATCTACACAAAGCTACCAACTACACAGCGCCCAAAACAAACACAGCTGCACAACAACATACCACAAGTCCAAAACACACTGCCCAACAAACACAGCTGCACCACACTACAGCCCCCAACCACACTGCAGCGCAACCACCAATCAACATGTGCCCCATCAACAATATAGCTGCCTCAACAACACAACTACCACAGTACCCCAACAACACACAGCTGCACAACAACAACCACAATGCCTCAAAATTACTACACACTGCTCCCCAACAACATAAGCGCCCCCAATAAAACTCAGATGCCCTAACAACTACCACAGCTGCCTATCAACAACAGCTGGCCAAACAACCACCACACTGCACCAACAACAACCACACTACGCTCACAAAACCACAGTGCCCACAACAATACAGATGCCCCAACACAACTACACAGGCACCAACCTCTACCACAGCTGCAACCAATCATACACAGCCACCCCAACAACCACTGCCCCCATACAACTAACACAGTGCACAACACTACCTACGTCAACAACAACAACCACAAACACCACAACACCACACGTACCTAACAAAACAACAGCACAACCAACACAACAATGGTGCCCCACAACAATTATACGTCCCAACAACACATACAGCTCCCACTAATAACACAACAGGCCCAACAACAACCATACTACCAAAAAATACACGACACTGTACCAACAACCACACCAGTAACAATCAATAGCAAGCCCAACCCCACTCAGAACTACAAACTACCCAACACCACACTGCCCCAACAACAACAACAGCTGCACAACAACCACCCATTGTACCAACAACATGCCCCAACAACAACTGCTGCCCAACAACAACAGGCCCTAACTAACATAACTGCACAACAAGCAAACCCAGTCCAACTTCTCCCTACAGCTGCCCCAACAACAACCACACGAATCAACACTCACAAGTGCCCCCAATCTAAGCTCCACAACAACTACAGCAGCCACACAATTCACACCTCCAACAACAGCACCCAGCAATAACCATACAGCTACCCAACAACACAGCTGCCCCAACAACACAACCACTGCATCAACAACTACCACAGTGCCCCAATAACACAGTAGCCCCGCACACCACAGCAATCAACACACAACTGCCCCAATAACTCACAGATGCCCAACTACACAGCTGCACCAACCACCACAAGCGCCCCAACAACAACTCACTATCTCACAGCCCCAACAACACGCCACCCCAACAACCAACAGCTGCCCCAACAACTACCATAAGGTCCAAAACAACACAGCTCCCCAACAACTACCACTAGCTGACCAACAATAACCACAGCACCAACAACAACAACTCCCCAACAACAAACTTATCGCCCAATAACAACTCATGCCCAACAACTACACAGCTCCAATAACAACACGCAACAAACAACCAACCGCCAATCTGACCCAAACAAAAACCACCACATCTGCTCACAACAACACAGCTGCACTAAACAATCACACCTGCAGCAACAGCAACCCCGACCAATACTTCTACTACAGCCCCAAACAACAACCACAGCCGAAATCAACACTACACAAGTGCCCCAATAACTACAGACTGCCCCAACAACTACAGCCGCATAACAATCAACCTGCAGCAACACAGCAACCCAGCTGCAATAACTTCTACTACAGATACCCCAACAACCACCAGCTGCCCAACAAACCACAGCTGCATCAACAACTACCACAGTGCCCCAATAACTACAGCTGCCCACAACAACCACACTAATCAAAAACTACCACAACTGCCCCAATAACACAGCTACCCCAACACCTCAGCGCCCCAACAATACAACGCACCCAACCACATCAACTGGTGCCCCATCAACAACTATAGCTGTCTCAACAACAACAACTACCACAGCACCCCAACAACACCACAGCTGCCCCACAACAACCATAGCCTCAGAAATTACTACAACAGCTGTACCAACAACATTATAGCTGCCCCAACAACAAACCATAGCCCCCAACAACAACAGCCGCCCTAACAAACCACAGTGCCCCAACAACCACAGTTGCCCAACCACTACCACAGCTGCCCCACAACAACCACAGATGCACCAACAACTACCAACATGCACAACCCAACCATCAACACACCAACAACAAACCACAGCTGCCCCAACAACAAGCTGCGTCAACAATACCACCTGCACCAACAACCCAAGGTCCAAAACTACCACAGCTACCCAACAACACCACAGCTGCTCAACAAACCAGCAAACAACAACACACTGCCCAACAAAACAGTGCCCCAAAAACCAGCACCCTAACAAACCACAGCTGCCCCAACAACAACCACAGCTGCACAACAAACTACCCACTGCACCAACAAACCACCACTGCCCCAACAACTCAGCAGCTCCACTAACATCACACTGCCGCAAAAAGCAACCCAGCTGCAATAACTAACTACTACAGCTCCCCAACAACCACAGCTGCCCCAACAAAAACCAAAAATTCAACAACTACCACATGCCCCAAAAACTACAGCTGCCCCAACAACTAACAGCACCCAACCAACCACTAACTGCCCACAACAACTACCACCTGCCACACAACAAACACTCCCAAAGCTACCCCAACAACAAACTACAACGCTACACAACAACAACCATAACCTCAGACATACTAACAACAGCTCCCAACAACAATTATAGCTGCCCAACAACAACATAGCGCCAACAACCTACCACCCAACAACAACCCGCCAAACAACACCCACAACTACCACATTACCCAACCAACCACTGCCCCAAACACAGCGCCACAAACAACAACACCACAACGCCCAACAACTACAGCAGCCAACCAACAACCCCAAACACCACAGCTGCACCAACAACTATAAGCGCCCAACAAAAACCAACCTAAAAAAACCCAGCTGCCCAACAACTACCATAGGCCAACAACAACCCCACACCAAAAAACCCCAGCTTCCAAATAACTGCCTAAAACCAAACAACCACGCACCCAACAACAACTAAGTGCCCCAATAACACTCAGACCCTAACAAACTACCCAACACAATATGCCCAATAAACACAATGCCAACAACTACCCAGCTCCCAAAACACACACTGCCAAAAACCACCGACAACCACAACCCAGCAAATCTCCCAGCAAAACTCAACAACACAACACAAGCGCAAAACAACACAGCTGAACAACAACTCACAATGCCCCCAACAACCAGGCCCCAACAACAACCACAGCTACACTAACACCAAACACCCCCAAAAACAGAACCCCAAAACATATGCCACAACACACCCCAACCTCACAGCTTCCCCAACAACCAGCTACCCAACAACAACCCCAAACTAATGCACAAACACTCCAAAATTACCAATCCCAACAAACTAACCCAACAACCAAGCACCAACAACAACCAAACCCAAAACTACAGCTGCCCCAACAACTACAAGCTGCCCCACAACACCCCCAAACCACACTGGCCACAACACCCATCACCAACAACAACAACCACAACCAACAAACCACACACCCCGACCCAACAACACACACTGCCCAACAACAACTCCTAATTAACTACAAGCTACCAACAAAAAAGCGCACCACAACAATAACCACATCCACAACAACCCTAAAACAACAACAACGCCCAACACAACACGCCAAAACCACACTGTCCCCAAAAACCACAGCTGCCCAACAACAACCCTTTCAAAACACACAACTCCCAAACACAACTGCCAACACACCACCACCACAACACAGCCCCAACAAAACCTACCGCTGCCCAACAACACTATTGACAACAAAAACCCCAAACACACAACACTACACAGCAACAACAACAACTACAGCACCCCAAACTACTCCACCAAAAAACATAGCGCATAACAACAGCCACAACACAGATCCCCCAAATAACTACACTCCCCCAACAACCACACCCCATACACAACAACAAACAAACCCCCATTGCCCAACAACACACCCCCAACAACACACACAGCAATCCCCAACCCATACTCTAACACTACCCCAACAACCACAGCTGCCCCACAACAACACAGCTGTCAACAACAACACAAGTGCCCCAACAACACAATCCCCAACAACAACCAAGCCTCAGAAATACTACAACAGCTGTACAACAACAATTATAGCGCCCCAAAATAACCTCAGATGCCCTAACAACTACACAGCTCCTAATAACAACAGCTGCAACAACACCATCGCACCACACAACCACCCCATCCACCACAACAACACATCTGCTCCAACACCACAGTTTGCCTCACAAAAACTACCCAAGACGCACCAACCTCAACCACAGCTGCACCAACCACTACCACAGCCGCCGTAACAATAACCACAGATGCCCCAACAACTACCATAGTTGTACCAACAACAACCACAGCTACACCAACAACTACCACAGCTGTACCAACAAAAACTGCAGCAGCACCAACCACAACAACTGGTGCCCCAACAATAACTACAGCTGCCCCAACAACAACCATAGCCTCACAAATTACTATGACAGCTGTACCAACAACAATTATAGCTGCCCCAATAACAACCTCAGTTGCCCTAACAACTACCACAGCTGCCCTAATAACAACAACAGCTGGACAAACAACCACCGCATCTGCACCAACAATAACCACCACATCTGCTCCAACAACAACCACAGCTGCACTAACAATCACACCTGCAGCAACAGCAAACTCAGCTGCAATAACTTCTACTACAGCTACCCCAACAACCACAGCTGCCCCACCAACAACCACAGCTGAATCAACAACTACCACAAGTGCCCCAATAACTACAGCTGCCCCAACAACTACAGCAGCTGCACTAATAATCACACCTGCAGCAACAGCAAACCCAGCTGCAATAATTTCTACTACAGCTACCCCAACAACCACAGCTGCCCCAACAACAACCACAGCTGAATCAACAACTACCACAATTGCCCCAATAACTACAGCTGCCCCAACAACTACAGCAGCTGCACCAGCATCTACAGCCGCCCCAACAACTACTGAAGCTGCACCAACCACATCAACTGGTGCCCCAACAACAACTATAGCTGTCTCAACAACAGCAACTACCACAGCTACCCCAACAATAACTACAGCTGCCCCAACAACAACCATAGCCTCAGAAATTATTACGACAGCTGTACCAACAACAATTATCGCTGCCCCAATAACAACCTCAGATGCCCTAACAACTACCACAGCTGCCCTAATAACAACAACAGCTGGCCAAACAACCACCGCATCTGCACCAACAACAACCACCACATCTGCTCCAACAACAACCACAGCTGCACTAACAATCACACCTGCAGCAACAGTAAACCCAGCTGCAATAACTTCTACTACAGCTACCCCAACAACCACAGCTTCCCCACCAACAACCACAGCTGAATCAACAACTACCACAAGTGCCCCAATAACTACAGCTGCCCCAACAACTACAGCAGCTGCACCAGCATCTACAGCCGCCCCAACAACTACTGCAGCTGCATCAACCACATCAACTGGTGCCCCACCAACAACTATAGCTGTCTCAACAACAACTACCACAGCTACCCCAACAACAACTACAGCTGCCCCAACAACAACCATAGCCTCAGAAATTACTACAACAGCTGTACCAACAACAATTATAGCTGCCCCAATAATAACCTTAGATGCCCTAACAACTACCACAGCTGCCCTAATAACAACAGCTGGCCAAACAACCACCGCATCTGCACCAACAACAACCACCACATCTGCTCCAACAACAACCACCACATCTGCTCCAACAACAACCACAGCTGCCCCCACAACAACCACAGATGCCCCAACAACTACCACAGACGCACCAACCTCAACCACAGCTGCACCAACCACTACCACAGCCGCCCCAACAACCACAGCCGCCCTAACAATAACCACAGATGCACCAACAACTACCATAGTTGTACCAACAACAACCACAGCTACACCATCAACTACCACAGCTGTACCAACAATAACTGCAGCAGCACCAACCACAACAACTGGTGCCCCAACAACAACTATAGCTGTCTCAACAAGAGCAACTACCACAGCTACCCCAACAATAACTACGGCTGCCCCAACAACCACCACAGCTGCAATAACAACTACTACAGCTGCCCCAACAACTACCACAGCTGCAACAACAACCACAGCTGCGCCAACAACAACCACAGCCACGCCCACAAGAACTACCACAGCTGTATCAATAACAACCACAGCCGCACCACCAACTACCACAGCTGACCTGACAACAACTACAGCTGCCCCAACGACAACCACAGCTGCAGCAACAGCAGCAATAACAACTGTCTCCACTGCAGTCAACAACAACATGAGTCTTATTTCAGTCTTAACAGTTATGATAGCAACTGTACTTTGAGTTATTGAAATAGATCGCAATACTATTTATCATTATATATGTCAAGTGGTCATAAGGCCACAAGGTTGATATCACCCTATTTAATCTGTATGTGAAAGATTGTAATATGATTTAGTAAGCACTACTAATACTATTTATTCTTTATATGACATGATCAATATTAGTCGGTATTAAATGCTGTATATATGTCTAAGCTATTCTTCTATTTATTATCCTCTTCAATGTGTGTGTGCGTTTATGAGTGATTGTAATGTGGAACGTGTTGCAAATGTGCCTTACATTAACAGTCAATATTTTTATTGCTGAAATTAAAATCTACAAAGTGCGGATGAGTGATGTTTCTGATTTTGTCTCATTCATCAATGACTCACAGTGAAGAAGAGATACGCCATTCAGATTCAAGTCTATCATACTGTATTTAGGCTTGATTCCATTATCACTTGTATTCATTATTAATTTCCTTTGCAGAACTTTGCTGATTATTAACGGTCACCCTACTCTCTCTCTCTTTTTACTTTTGAGAAATTCGGAAATTTTACTTTTAATAAACATGTTAACATTCTTAACTAAACCCCTGTTGAATGCTAAACTTATTTTCCCCTGAATAAACTCACCTGACTTTTCTGGCAAGTTAATTTGGTGAATCCTATATATTTGAATCTTTATTTATTTTTTATATGTGATACATGACAACAGTTTTATCTCTGAATTGTCTGACCCTCTCAATTTGTCTAAATAGGATAGGGTCATAATTTCTAGTGATTTTAATTCTTACATTTGCTGCAAAATAATTTTGATCATGGACTCTTGTACTAAATAGAGTCAGTTGACTTTGTGCAATCTGTTGCTCTGCGAACACATAAACATGGCCCTACTCTTGACTGTGTTATGTCATATGGCTTTTGCAGCTTGACATTAAAAAGCCTGGGGCCCATATTCTTATAAAGAAAGTGTCTAGCATTAACTGTCATGTCATGCACTCCTTCACTGCTAGTATCTTTAATTTTGGTGCTGGAACCCTGGCTTACGTGAGACGTGAGTTGTCATCACCTGATCTATATATACTGATCTATTTGGCCCCTGGTCAACTAAGGACCCTGACATAGTATATGGCTTGAACTATAGGGACCCTGGCTGACCAATGGTGTTGCATTATCTGATTGAACTATAGACAGAACTACTTGGCCTGTTATTTAATGTACGCCCAGCCGCCCATGGTTTCCTATAGGGTTTTTCTGGGAGTTTTTCCTTGTCTTCATAGAGGCCTTAGGCTGGTGATGCTGGCCAGGTTAGGCTACCTTGGGCTGATTATGTAGTCTTGCTATGTCCTCCTTTCAGTCCTGTTCTTCCCGTTGCTCTATTTTCATGTGCTTGTGTTCTGCTCGTATTATGTAAACACCTCATTTGTCATAATTGATTGATTTTAAACTGACCTAGTTAAACCTGAAAGGTCACTTGAGGCGTTCCCGTAAGGCCGCTATAGCCGTTTGTTTCAGCATTATGAGTAATTCATATCATTCATAATTCTATCAGCCTCACCTAGTTACGCCTGTAACATCCTTTGAGGCTTGTTCGTGATAAAAGGCTGTATAAATAAACTTGACTTGACTCTTCAACATCAGGAGGATTCGCCCCTCACTGATGAGACGGCTGGAACACCAGCCCAAGAAGAAAAGTAAGAAAAGAAAGCCGTAAATCCAAGATGGATGAGGGTTCATGAGAAGTGTTAGAAGCTAATGACCAAATCAGGCAAAAATATATATTTTTATATCAAAATGTATCTGATAAACCCTATAAAACAGGTTAACAAGTATTTGGCGTCTCTTCGATAGTAATAAAAGCCATTCAATTATTATTATTATTTTTTTTTAATAATTCATGCATGTAAGGGTTCCTTTTTGTTACTGCCACCCCTCATGGAGTAGTTTGTTTCGTGCTGCGGTACTCCATCAGTCCGCTAGGGGCCGCTGTGACGGAGGCCCGCTGACTATGTGACGACTGAGGAAGTTGTTCCGGCAAGAAGATGGCCACAGTTACTGGGTTTGAAAGTGTTGCGTTCTTGATTTTGTCATGTCTTTTTGCTTGAACGGGGAACAACTAGGCTATAATACCATTATAGCAGCGCTGCACGGTGTCAAGAAGAAAATATTACTTATTATGTCTTGTTAGTGAGACACATTTTGTCTCGATTTGGACGTCTTTCCTACTAACTGCCCGTCCGGTCAGCTGTCCATCAGAGAAACATAAAAGGTGAGTTGCTAGTTAGATTCCACCTCCGACCAGCAGCTTTCCACACTACAGCTGCTCTGTCTTTGCTTGTATTGCAGACGGGATTGAGTAAAACCTGTCAAGTACGCCAACTTCTGTAGTACTTGGTACCAGAACGAAAAATCACTGTAATATTCGTATAGTATTCCTATAGGGACAGCAGCGCTCAATAGTGAGTTTATAGTGGCCCGATCATACGTTATGGCGTTTCTCTCTCTTATGGTATCACTATAACATTCCTATGGTATTCCTTAAGGCAATAACAGTGTATTGCCTTAGTGTTTACAACAGTAACGGTTCTATTATATTCTATTGTATTCTATTCTTCATAGCGTCAACACAAACGCCCCTGTCTGTTTCTGGTCTTGCGTCAGTTTTTCTTCTTTGTCCGTCTGTCCGTCCTCGTGACGACCCAATGTCCTCACAAGGATAGGAAGATGAGGAAAAGCCTCCAGTGAGGACATTTTGCTTCACTTCTTGGATTTAGGTTTACAAATTTGAAAGGAGTGGTGCTGGAGGAGTATGAAGGAATGGATGAAGTCAATGAAGGTCTTCAAAGCTCTTAGTAATTCAAACGTGTGTGTGTGTGTGTGTGTGTGTGTGTGTGTCCTTTCTCTTTCCAGTGAGGATTGTGGGAAGCAGCAGCCATGGCGGCCCCCGTAAACATCCAGAACCCCAGTAAGACCTGGGAGCTAAGTCTGTACGAGCTACACAGGAGCCCTCAGGTAAACGTGTGTGTGTGTGTGTGTGTGTGTGTGTGTGTGTGTGTGTGTGTGTGTGTGTGTGTGTGTGTGTGTGTGTGTGTGTGTCTAACATGGGTTTGTTATAGAGGTTATTGTCTGTTCGCTCGCTCACGTTCATTAGTGTGAATATGTGACTGAAGCCTTTCTGTCCCTACGAAGCCAAAATAGATGGTACAGAAATACCTCCGTCTCCTGGCTCCTCCCAGCGTTGAGCAGTGTGGGTTATTAACCCATCCGCCTGTCTTCTAGGAAGCCATCATAGAGTGACCGATGGATCCTAACGTTCACCAGCCATGTGCACTATTTTACCGGCCAAATGTGATTTTTTTAGGATGGACTTGAACCTGTGAATGATGTTTGGTTACCTGCCAGAGTGGCTGGTGGGTAGACCAACTTACCGGCCACAGCCAGAATGTATCAGCATGGTGGCAGATGGCTGGTGGTAATTTCACACTCGGCTTAGTATCCCGCGTAAGGTCGGCCTCATAGGCACAGTTTGAAATGTCAGCTTGGGGGAGAAAACGGCATGAGGTACAAATGAGGTTGACTCAGTACCCTGTGGCTGAATACGAACACACGTTTCATTTAATAAAATCAAGAGGAACAATTTGGTAATCTCCTGTAATGTCTTTCTCTCTAAAATTGCCCGCAGGCACAAAGCTGAATAAGGAATGTCAGAACAAAATAAAGTCACTCAACAGTCTTGTCCTTTTCTGTCGTAGTCAGTGTGTCATGTGATACCGTCGTCCCATTCGTCTCTCTGTTCAGGAAGCTTTAAATCGTGTGTGTGTGTGTGTGTGTGTGTGTGTGTGTGTGTGTGTGTGTGTGTGTGTGTGTGTGTGTGTGTGTGTGTGTGTGTGTCTGTCTACGCAGGAGGCCATCATGGACGGGACGGAGGTGGCGGTGTCCCCCAGGTCCCTCCACAGTGAGCTGATGTGTCCCATCTGTCTGGACATGCTGAAGAACACCATGACAACCAAGGAGTGTCTGCACCGCTTCTGCTCCGACTGCATCGTCACCGCGCTGCGATCGGGGGTGAGCACGCACACACACACACACACACACACACACACACACACACACACACACACACACCTTAAAGCAGCATTGAGTAAAATACTGGTTGTCTCTGCTTTGTAACTTCTAATATAAATAAAATAATTATTATTACCAGGAAGTGCAGCAACATTGACAGACACAGTAATGAGCGGCTTGCTGTACAGTATTCCTTACTTACACACTATAATACAATAACATACAAGGTGACACTAACCCCCCCCCCCCACCTCCACCCCCTTTCCTTCCTCAGAAACAAAGAGTGTCCGACCTGCAGGAAGAAGCTGGTCTCCAGGCGCTCACTGCGCCGCGACTCCAACTTTGACGCCCTGATCTCCAAGATCTACCCGAGCCGGGACGAATACGAGGCCCACCAGGACCTGGTCCTGGAGCGACTCAGCAGGCTGCACAACAAGGAGGCGCTCAGCTCCAGCATCGAGGAGGGGCTTCGCCAGCAGGCCCGCTACAGGTCTGAGAGGTGGGGGATGAAAGGGAGAGAGGACTGGGGGGTTGAACTCTCAGGGTATGGAAAACCTTACTGTGTTTTTCCAGACCAGTTGTCTACGAAGGAACAAGTGCACTAGGCCTTCTAGGTGCTGGGTGGAGGGGTGGAGGGGTGGAGGGGTGGGTGGTATGCAGGACTGAAACCAAAGTGCTGTGCAGCTCAGAGAGAGTAGTTGAACTAAATATTTAATGTATATGTTGACTTCCTGGTCTGTGAAAACTGTGAACCCACCAGATCAATAGGACTGTATGCTGAACGTCAGTAGAAACAACAAGCGTTGCACTGATGCTGTAGGAGTACCAGTCTGTAACGAGCAGCCCTCTCGCTCTCCCAGGAACCAGCGGGTGAGGAAACCAGCTCAGGAGAGTGACAACACCACCTTCAGCGGGGGGGAGGACAACGGCGACACCCGCTCACACCTCTCCCACGACTCCGCCCCCTCGCACGCCCCGCTCCCCCGTGGCCAGACCCCCTCGGAGGCGGGGCCGAGCCGCAAGCGGCCACGAGTGTCGGACGAGGGCTCCGGCCCCGAGGCGGACGGCGGCAGCCCCGCCCCTACGTTGAGGCGTCACAAGGAGGGGCCGGCCTCGGAGATCGAGCTGGTGTTCAGGCCACACCCACAATTGGTCAACGCTCAGGAGTACAGCCAGACCAGGTGAGGCTGGACATCTGAGTACTGATCCCCCATATTTTAACCTCATGCAACTCAACCTTCGACTGAGTACCAGGTACCCCTTCAGTCAAGTTGCTAACTTGTAGGGCTGGGTATTGAGAACCGGTTCCACGTTTTGTCCCGGTTCCCAATTCCTGGGAATCGATCAGCTCCTGTACTATCGATTCCTCTGATCGATACCAGGAGGTGCTGCTCAACAGACTTTTGGGCCAAACGGTGACGTATTCTGGCGACGTTGAGGGCAAAGCTGTGTTTAGTCTTTCCGATTTATCTAATAGCAAGCTATAGGGGAATCAATAAAGAATCACATTGATTGTGTGTGTGTGTGTGTGTGTGTGTGTGTTCATTCTCAGATATGTGAAGACCACAGCTAATGCCACCGTGGACCATCTATCCAAATACCTGGCTCTCCGCATCGCTCTGGAGGAGAGACAGACTAACGCAGGGACAGAGGGAGGAGAGGAAGGAGAGGAGAGAGGAGGAGGAGGAGGTGGAGGAGGTGGAGGAGGTGGAGGAGGTGGAGAGGGGTCAAGCCTGGGTAACATCAGTGAGAAACAGTACACCATATACATCACAACAACAGGAGGACAGTTCTCTGTGAGTAGAAAACTAGTCCAGCACAAACCTTCCAGAGGACTTTCAGCTTCTCTTCTTCTGGTTCTGATGCACATGATTGTGATTTTGCCCAAAAAAAAAACGTGACTTTCTCCTTCCCTTCCTCCTCCTTCCTTCCCTTCCTCCTCCTTCCTTCCCTTCTCTCAGACGCTGAATGGCTCTCTGACTCTGGAGTTGGTCAATGAGAAATACTGGAAGGTCCGGAAGCCTCTGGAGCTTTACTACGCTCCCACCAAGGACCAGCAGCAACCAGCGCAACAGCAGCAGCCACAGCAACAACAACCGCCACAACAGAAGTCTCCCCCAGAGAGAGAGGGGTGAGGAAGGAGGCCCCGCCCTCCCCCTCCCATTTCCCCCCTTTTTATCCCGTGTGGTTTCAAGCTGTCAAGTTTAGTTCCTGCATCTCCCCGGGGGGTCTGTAGCGACTCAAGTAGATTCCTCTTTACTCGAGCTTCTTTAATCAAGCTGAACCAATTAGTTTTTTATCTGTGAGCTGTAAACTCGAGGGGAAGGAAGGGATCAGTCGCAGGGTGGGAAAGACGCCACAGACAGTAACCAGTCCTGTGTTGCTCTGAAACGTCCAGTTGGCTGGTAAAATGTTGGGATTGACCTGCCTGCTGTGGCCCGAGCGCTGTCCTGCCCTGATCACCGTTTCCCTCTCGACGTCTCACACTATAAACTCTCTAGCTTCTATCTTTGATCTGAGTTTGAATGCTTTATTACTTATAAATGCTTATGACTTGCACAAATTCAACCCGGCCGCTGGCAGTCTCCCTGTGTAGCCTACTATCGCAGTCACAACCTTGACCTGGCACGCTTGACTTTGCACCAAATTACAACTGAGTGAATAGATGGAAACTGTTTCTTGACGCCCTGAACCTTGTTTTAAAGACTGAAGATGTCGCCTTTTTTTTTTCCCCCCCAACAAAGACAATTAAGAAAAGGATCGGTCAAATCAGTGAAGATGAGACTGGTGCAGACTCAGAGAATTAACTAGAACGATGCAGGTACGTGCTGCCCCTGAAGGCACCACGAGTCCCATTCAGTAGTTTATGAAATGAATCGATGTCTGAGTCTATTTATGAACGTATTATTTAATTTCCTCCGAGGGACAGGAGTGACTGAAGCACTGTGTTGCTTATGAGATGTTTTCTGGGTTGCTAGCTGTTCATTTTCTACAACTTCTTCTCTTTCTTGATGGAGTTTCTGTGTGACATAGCCATAAACGATAAGGGACAGCTTGGCACTAAAGATAGACATTTGCCAACATGATTTTTTTTTGCTGTCAGTTGGACCTGTAATATTGCTGATTCAGCCTTTTCCTGACTTGTAAACTTATAGGTGAACTAAAGTGTGGGTAATACTGAAGGCATATAGCTATAACGGATTTAAAAAAAGTCTTTTTCACGTTTATTTCACGTACATCATCCAATCAGGTTGAATCACCCACTGCAGTCAGGTGAGCCATGCTTTACCTTTTGTCGTCTACTGGTGTAATTACGGTAGAGATGCATCGGTGGAGCGATGCCGTGTACCGTCTACACCAGTAGAGGCAACCAAATTGAAAGTGCGGCTCACCTGACCACAGTAATCACCCGTTTCCCCTTCATGTTTTCAAAGTGGGATGTGTTCGAGTTCCCGTTTCCCCTCAGAATCCTAAAGATGAAGGAGTTTGTTTGCATGAAAGTTTTCCTCATAATCCGTTGACGAGGTGTACTGTGCTCACCGGGTGAATCCATGACGCCTTATAGCCACGTGGCTTCAGTATTACCCGAGCTCTCCACTTCTGGCTCTTTCCTCCAGTCCTATCTTATGCACTTTATGCTTCCTGCAGGCATATCATGGGTTTTCCTACCTTACCTCAGTTTTTATACAATCTTTGTATGTTTAAAAAACAAGCAATACATTTCATTTTAATGCTGTTCTGCTGTGTATACACCCACATCCCTCTGGCGGCGGTGGAAACAAATCAGCACAATAAACAAAAGGACTGACGCTCTGAAGTCTGGGTGTTTGAAATGCCTCTCAGCTTGAACTCAAGTTCAGTTTACTACTTAATATTTGTTATTATACCTAAGGGTTGTAGTTGGCAGGTTCCCCTTATATTTGACCTTATTTTCAGGTTAATTTTGTGTAGGAGGAATTGTAACTACAACAGTCAGGTCCACCCTTAAAGCGGTTTGTGAGACATCTAAAGTTTGATTGAACATTTCAATCTCCATCATGTTAGTCTAGGTGGGGCATAAGTCAGTGTAGTCAGTGAACTGAATACTGTGACAGCCTTCAACCCAGACTCAAACTATCAACCAATTTCTATGCAACATGACCTGAAACGCCTCCAACCACCTTTTCAATATTGGCTCTTGAATCTGGACACAAAAAGACACCAAACCAAGACAGGCGGGTTTTTGTGAACTGGCGTTTTATTGAAACAAAAAAGCGAGCAGGGACATTTTACTTCTTCTTGGACACGCCCACGGTGCGACCACGGCGTCCGGTGGTCTTGGTATGCTGACCACGCACACGCAGGCTGGAAGTGAAGGGAAAGGAGAAAGGACCGTTAGGATGAGCAGCTGGAAAAATCGTATCAACCAGATCTAGTTTATTACTACGGACAGGAGTCGTATCTGCCCAGCGCAACTGACAATAAGGCCGACGGCACCGAGAGTCTGTTGGTGACGTTTCAGGTGGGTCAGGTTATATCACCATGACACGCCCCATGAAGGCCGTCTCTCAAACAGCGGCCATGCATTTCTCAAAGGGAGATCAGGGTCTTGCCACGTTGGACAATATGGTGAGTCGGAAACGTAACGCAACCTAATACAACTCAGTTCCTTCAACCGCAAAACTACTTCAATGTTTCCCAGCAACTGAGTAATGTACCCGTCACTTCCTCGGGTTTAAGACTGAAGCGCTGTTCGTCAAAGCCACTCAGATCCCTGGAGGTGTATAAAACGTTACACACTGCAGGTCAAGGAAAGGCTGCGTGACTACGGCTAGAATTCATTTAAAAAAGATGTAATCAATTAATCTGATAGTTTGAGGAACACTTTTTGCATCTTATGTCAACATCTCGACTATTTAACTACAGCTTGTGTTATAAGTGGACAATTTTTCTCAATATTACCGATATTCTACAACTTAACTGTAGAAAATAAAATGGCGCTTTAGGATCACACACAATTAACTGCTGCAAAGCAGCAGAGACAACAGCTGTTTCTCCGGATCTGTGGACTTTGAACAAACAGACGTGAAAACTTTCTCCGAGTCGTCACCGGAGGCAGAGATCTTACCCCCAGAAGTGCCTGAGACCACGGTGAGCCCTGATCTTCTTCAGCCTCTCCAGATCCTCTCTCAACTTGTTGTCCAGACCGTTAGCGAGGACCTAAAAGACAAAACACACCGACGTCCATGAGAAGACACGTCTGACATTTCACACGACGGCAGCAAGGATGACAAAAGACGATCCATACCAACAGTACATACTTACTGCATGGAACCGTGGATAAGAAGCAAAAACCAGAGCAGAGGTCTCAAACCATGTGCGCTGGAGGACCGAGCGTCTGCAGGTTTTCATTCCAACCAATCACGGCACCATATGATTTCATCGATTAGCTCACCTTCAACCAGAGGGGGACTGATCAGTGAAGTCACCTGGTGTAGTTGACTGGGATGAAACCCTGCAGAAGCCCAGCGTGGCACCCGACTAGAGAGCTCTGTCCCAGCGGCTTAAGACGGTTCAAACTGATGTAACATACAAACATATGCTCCACAACCCAGTTTCTCAAAACCCGATCTGGATCACAATCAAACAGGTTTTCTAATTGCCCTTTTTGCAATCCAGGATCAGGCTGAGCTTTCTGGTTTTGTGTCAGTTTTAGACAGGAGATTAAAGACCATAAAATAAGAGTCCCCGTCTGTCGGACAAATATCATCACGTTATGCCAAACAGTCCTGGCTGAACTAGAAGTCGACAGGACGGTTCCTATGTTACTTTTATGCAAGTCTGCAGTGCAAAGAAACAATTTAAGTCTTTACATGGCAAAAATAATTCAAAATGTCAACTGTTTTCAGTGATTCATGGACCCTTTTCGAAATAGACTGTTGAAGGTTTTCTTCATTCAATACGATGTAAACATTAAATACTAGTTTAACCTCTATCCAAGGTGTATAGGTTGCATTTTCCCCACAAGTTAGATCCCAATTTCAGAGTCACGTTGCCCATCACATCTCTAAATCCACCTTGAATCCATCCTTCCAGTGGGACAATACCCCGATGGCATGAGAACCATCCTGATCTCTGCCTTTTGAGTTTGGAAAACACTTGAGGTACCAAAACCTGAAATACCAGACTTTCAGATCTAATTCAATGCGATCGTTGAAATCCTATTAAAACTGGGCCCAGGAAACCATTGCCTATCATGTTGCGTGATGTCAACAAAGTCTGGATCTGAATTAGAGGCCTTGTTAAGACAGTAATAACATGAAGCCAGCCAATCCAAACTCACCACAAATAGCTGAAGCTCAGGGGAGTGTTCAACATCAAACAGGTGTTGGACTGACACATAAATCAAGTTAAACAGCAATGAGGAAAAGGTGTATGGAGTTCACCTTGCACCATCTTAGCGGTTATTCTGGACTCAGGTGGCAAGCCACCAAGACAAACATGTGCGACTGTGACCAACAGTGAGAACTTGAACTTCTTCTTCTCCTCCTCTAGATAACTCAGGTAACTTCCCTCCCAGCTGCGTCACCCACCTGGCTGTATTTGCCATCCTTCACGTCCTTCTGTCTGTTGAGGAACCAGTCAGGGGATTTTGTACTGGCGAGGATTCTGCATGATAGTCACCACCCTCTCAACCTGAAAAAAATAAAGAAAAATAAATAAATACAGTTGAAAATAATGAGAATGTGCACTGTTTAATATAATGTTAATATTTGGGCAGCCTGTCAAAACTTGTTTTGGATTCATTTTGGTGCTGAATGCATGAAGCCGGCACTTCTCAGTCAAGATTTCATGCTGCCAAGCACCGAAAGCTTGTTAGTGACGTACAATGACCACAAGTCTGTGTTCCTCTGGTGTGTTGTGTCTGTACTGACGAACTGAATGGAGACCGTTTGAAACGAAGCTGCTAATCAGGTGGAGGAGTAACAGCTAATGTTGCGATGCCATTAGCTTCTACTAGACTGAGAAACTTCAGTGCCTGAAAAAAATATGAGTTACTAGGCAGAATTTTGTGATACATAAATTGACGACGTGCATCACAGAGTTTGTGATTTCAGTCTTAATATTTAACGTTCAGGATGATCTTTTCTCTTTCACGTGTTTGAGTGCACGGCTAACAAGTTTTAGTTTGGGTCATCACACTTCCGCGAACCAGGCTGAACCCTGAACGTAGTAGGAGACAAGATGGACTGAACGTGTTGCGCCGTCAGATTTTAAGTCTGCTGTGTAGCAGCATTTTGCGTTTCCAGTTAAGGAAGAACAGCCACCTTCAACCAGGGAGGAGGGGCTAATCACTGAAATGTGTGCAGCTAGTGTATAGGCCGCTGTAGTTTAAGTTAATACAGTCCTGGCCAGTCTCACCTCCTCCTCAGTCAGCTCTCCAGCCCTCTTGTTGAGGTCAATGTCCGCCTTCCTCAGGACGACATGGGCGTAACGTCTGCCAACACCCTGGGGCGAGAAAAACAGGAGACACCAGTGTCATTGTACACATACACACACACACACACACACAGGAATATTAAGATGAACATTTTACAAACATTTGACAAAATCTAGTTTCAGAAAACACAGAGTCAGAAGGTACTGGTACTCGGGCATCATTGAGAAGTGTACAATAGCAAGGATATCATTTGATACGTAGCAAAAGGAAGCAGAGTGCTGGCTTCAACTAACATTACATCAACTGTTGTTTCCAGAGACATGCTCACCTTGATGGCAGTGATGGCGAAGGCGATCTTCCTCCTACCATCGATGTTCGTGTTCAGAACACGAAGAATGTGCTGGAACTTCTCGGGGATGACCAAAGACTGAAAACATGACAGAAGTAGTTAGGCTTCAATCATTGGTTTCAGTTAGGACAGTTATGAACTGCTAGTTAGCTCATCTGACCACTAGCTGGTCCTGGGCTACAGGGGATGGTGGACCAAGACCTATGGTGTTGATTTACAGTGATTTAGCAGAAGGCTTTTATCCAAAGCAACTTACACTATGTGGGGATCGAACTCACGACCCTGAGAGTCTCATGCTCTACCGACTGGACAGCTCGGTAGCTAATGAATGTAACTCTGCTTCAGTTGTGCAATGTGATACAGCGGCAGCGAACCTGCATAAATCTGAAAACACCAGTTTGACTTCCAAAAAGCGTCGCAAAACAGCCGTTTACTACACGAGGAAAGCTTGCCACAAGAAAGGCTAGTCATCTCCCTAAGAAATAGGGACTAGAGCTAACTTGTTAGCATAGCCGGCTAGTATGAACAGTACTGTACAGCTACGTCTCATGGGCTGTAGGCTGGGTACGTCCAGTTATTTAAGATGTGTTTTTTTTCCGGGAATACAGATAAACACTAAACCCTCCTTAGCTAGTAAGTACTTTCCCAATGAACACTCGGTGTATCGGCGCGGGCTAAGCCTGCACAGTTCAGCGTTGACACTAAGCCGTGCGTTATACGACTACTTGTGCACTCAATATTCCACCAATTCAATACCAAGCCATCCCAACAAACTGTCTGTAACATGTTATGGGTCCAAGTATGACAAATGAGTGAATTCAGAACACGATGAAAGCAGATTTTTAAAGTAGTTCAGGTTGCTCAATTTTGTTCTCACCATCTTGGAAGTAGGTTCCGTGCGAAGAGGAAGCTGCTTAGATCTCGCGACAGTTTTGCAGCTGTTTGAGAGTTCCGAACGGAAGTCAGTCCGTCATTCTAAACCTGTCCGACTGGAAAATTGAAGAACGAGCATTCAAAACAAATATATATTTTTACATTATATCCACACGAACATTCACTGTTTGGTTGAAAACAATTTGGGGGGTTTTACGTGTATTTGTTTCATATAATATGAAGTGTGGGAATTTCCTGCCCAGTTTATTAAACAAGGGACACTATTGTTTGTCGTTGATTTACCAGGGAACGATGAGTACGTCTCTCAATTTGTAGTTTTTTTATGTTAGCATTTGGCAGTTATGGCGGAGTGTGCTGTCACCGGGGCTGGCTCCGATGTAAACACAGCTGTGAACCCGACAGAGAACGCCATGGCGTATTTACAGGACGAGGTAACATTTGTTCATGACTTTGATGCGGCGGCTATTCGTAATGTAATAGAGTATTCAACCGTTTTCTGCCATTTCAACGTGCTTATCTTTGCATCTTGCTAGCATTCACAGCAAGTGCATCCACCAGACTGCACCATCAATGAACTGTAGTTCGAGCAGGCTTGGGTAGTAGCTAGCCTGTTAACTAGTCGACAGCAGTTGCCATGAACTAGCCAGTGTTGTGTGTTTTCACAGAGTGCATTTTCCTGTCCTGGCGTGCTACTTGAAGCTGATGTAACATACAAACTAAAAACTGAGAAGCTCAACGTCCTGGTTATTTGTAGTAGACTGACGTTAGCTCTAACATTACCTTAGACATTGAACGCCCAGAACTCTTAACGACCAGAGATTATTATTCTGGTCTATGGTTTGTGTGTGTGTGAGTGTGTGTGTGTGAGTGTGTGAGAGAGAGAGAGTGACTCAAGTCATCCCGTGGTGACTTAAATGGATGGATGGACTAAATGGATGATTTAAACCTTTCCCCTTTGTACAGCCTTGCAGATTCAATCATAATCCTGCTACTTCTATCTTGAAATTATTCTTTACATGTTCTTCTCTTTTTCTAGAAGGTTGATGGAGACATCCCTAACCTCAACCTGGGAGATCTGGACCTCACTACCGACGAGTTTATCTTGGATGAAGTAGACAGTAAGGCACCAATCACCCTTCATATCCCTCATACTGTGAGAAGAATACAAAAGAGTGGAGTGAATATAATGTGGCCATCAGACACTCCAAGGTCTTTCCATGACCTGTTACACCTTTTAAATCTGATATTCTCAACATTTGTTCATTTTTTTCCTATAATCTCTAATGCTGTGCTCCATGTTGTACCAGTAGTGCCTTCTATTGTTACGGTCTGTGCCAGTGCCTTGCCAGTTTTAGCTGTAGCTGGACACCATGCTCCACCATGGAGTAAACTACGGGGTTGGAACAACAAAGTGTCCCAGTCTAGGTCTTCTCCATATAAAAGGGAAGGGGGGAAAGACCAACCGTCATCAAGGATTTCTGTTGAAAGTTGGATTTGTTATGAACGCAGTTTCTCTGTGTCTCCTCCAGTTCACATCCAGGCCAATCTTGAAGATGACCTGGTGAAGGAGGCGCTCAAAACGGTACGACTGTCGTGATGCAAATACATTGTAGTCTTTGAACATGAAGCTTAGGTGGATGTGATGGAGGGGTTCCCTTTCGTAGCTGTGTGTTTACATTTGTAAAAACTAGAATTGACAAGCTCCCCCATTTGTGCAAATTGCCCTCTGATGATCAAAAGGTTGGACTTCATCATTCAGTGTTCTTTAACATCCAGTGTCTTATCTTTCAGTATCTTTCTCCTGTCTCCTCTCAGGGCGTCGACCTCAGGCAGTACTCCAAACAAGTGGAGGCAGAACTCCAGAGGATTGAACAGGCCTCCATCAAAGACTGTATCCCCTCCATGTTCCAGTTTAATACAACCATTTGAAAATCTATACTACTACTACTACTACTAATACTAATACTAATACTAATAATAATAATACACTGTACAGACTAAAAGCATGATTCAAGCAGGTTTGGTCCATTGCCTGCTGGTTTGCTATTGGACGCCTTTTGAGCACTCATATATCCAGTTTTTTTCTTGCTGTCTCTTATGTGATATTTATTGTATTTTGCTTTGTACATTTTGAGATTTTTGATCTCAGTGGGACTACCTGGCTAAATAAAATGAAAGTAAAGATAACAGTTACGAATACACATGCAGAGAACCATATTATGCCATAGTGCTCACATAGAATTCATGCCTGGATGTGAGAGGAAATACTGATTTGGTGGTCCAGTTAGGTTCTCAGATAATCTGCTATGCTGTAATCCCTGACCCGTTCTGCGTCAGACATCAAGGAGAGTCAGAACATCGCTCTTCTGCACAACCAGATCACTGCCTGTGATTCCATACTGGAGGTAAGACATGAGGCCTTCGGGTCTTTGAAGTCCTGATCCCAGAGTTCACGTCAACACGTAACAGTGGCCTCAACCGTGATCTAGTTGAAGATGAATAGAATAGAATAGAAACAAAAACTTGCCTTTGGCGTCACGGTGGCTTCACAGACCAGATCCTCTGTCATCTTTCTCTTCATCTCTCTTTTCTTCTTTGTCTCCCTTTTCTCAGCTCTATTGGGACTTTTGCATCCTCCTTTTATTTCCCTTATTTTTCACCCTGATCTCCTTCCTTTCTACTCTCACACCTTCTTCTTTCTCATTCTACCTTCCTATTCTGTGGTTTCTGGTTCTTGCTCTTGATTTACTCACATTGTTCGTCTCTTAAATCCACTAGTTATGCGGAAACCAGCAATTCAGTTCACAATAATAATAAAGGAACATCAGTTTGATTTAAAAAAAAATATAAAAAAACGCCCCTCAGCTTCCTTGTGTTTAGCAGAACCTGAGTCTGTCTTGTTGTCTGTGCATCCTGCCAGCGTATGGAGGGCATGCTGAGTGGTTTCCAGAGCGACCTGTCCTCCATCAGCAGTGAGATCCAGACTCTCCAGCAGCAGTCTGTCAGCATGAACGTCCGGCTGAAGAACAGGCAGGCTGTACGCAGCCACCTGAGCCAGCTGGTGGACGAGCTGGTGGTCCCCGGAGCCATGATCTCGTGAGTGTGTGTTTGGTTTTCTAAGTGTGGAAGGTGGAACCAGCAACCAGCTACATGTTGGTAAGTCTAGTCTCTGGCTGGTAAGTTTGTCTCCTCTACCAGACACGTCAGTACTACCTGCCGTCAATTGGAGGTCTCACTCTGTTCTGAAAAATATTGGCTGATAAAACTGAAAGAGGATGAGAATGAATCAGAAAGGCTGCACACAGACAAATAGACAAATGGTGTTGCTTGGCTCAATGGTTTCATAAGGAGAAAGAAAGAATTTGTGTGTATGAATGTATTTTTTTTTACCAGCACTATATACGTCTGTGTTTTGGACTAATAACTGAAAGATGTGGGTGTTGGTCCTCGCAGCACCATCCTGGACAGCCCTGTGACGGAGCAGGAGTTCCTGGAGCAACTCCACGAGCTCAACACCAAGATCAACTTCGCTAAGGAGCTCAGCTTCAGGGAGACCCTGGCCTGCTCTGATATACAAGACATAGTGGACCGCCTCAAGATCAAGGTAGGGAGTAGTCTGGATGAAAGAAGAAGCTGGTAGCGGAGAGGAAAAAGCTTCTTGGGGAGCGTCCCACTAGTAGATGTGTCAATCAAACTTTCTCATGAGGTGTCTGCTCTTCTAACATTGTAACAAGATGAGACAGCTGCCCTTTGGAAAAGTAACATCCATTCTTACAAAATGATTGATGAAAACAATGAAAAGGGATAATATTTAATTGAAGTCGTGGTTGACAAAAGGAACACTTTTGCAGACCGGCTCCTTTTATATGATATTAGAGATGGTAGTGATATTGAATGATGAACTCCAGATATAAAATGTTTTTTGGTTTTGAAACATTTTGGAGGTAAACCCTTCATTACTGTTTAAATGTTTCAGGCGGTGTCTAAGATCCGAGAGTTCATTCTTCAGAAGATCTACTCCTTCAGGAAGCCCATGACCAACTACCAGATCCCACAGAACACCCTGCTGAAATACAGGTGAGCAAACACACCAATGAAACTGTACCGTCCTGCAAAGACGAAGATCAATAAAGAGAAACTGAGAAACGTTACTTTTACATTACTGTTCTGTTCTTCATATTTCAGATTCTTCTACCAGTTCCTCTTGGCCAATGAGAGGACGGTTGCGAAAGAGATCCGAGATGAGTACGTGGACACCATGAGCAAGATTTACTACAGCTACTTCAAGTCTTACAGCGGCAGGCTGATGAAAGTACAGGTCAGTGGACTAACGGACAGCAAATTATGTGGATTTGACTTCTGAGGGAAACGGGAATCTGAGGGTCACACAACTAAAGACTTTATTTGTCAACCATTTTTAAAGCAGACCTACAAAATGCTTACATTATTAATAAAGGCTGTTCATTACCAAGTGATATTGATGACCACGTTCTACGAGCAGCGTCGTCAAAATCATCAGAATTTCATATTTCTAAAATCAGATTATTACAAGTTCAATTACAATTTTGTCTTTTATATTCCTCGCATCCATTCATAAACCAAATTGTTTGTCAACTAAATGTGATACTGCCTCAAATAGATATTGTCAGCATGGTAGTTTGGTAGTGATGTTGTAACATAGCTGACTGTCTCTGGGCTGCACAAAGCAGTCAGCATGTGGCTGGAGGAGCGCTTCATTTCCATCACAGTGCCTCCCTTAACAGGTTGCTGGGATTACAGTGTTGGTGTTTCTCCTGTTCAGGATATGAGGCCATGCTGGTATAACGTGTCTCTGTTTGTTTGTGTTGACAGTATGAGGAGGTGGCGGACAAGGATGACCTGATGGGAGTAGAGGACACAGCCAAGAAAGATATCCTTTGGTCGGTCAGTCAGCCAGCCAGTCAGCCAGCCAGCCAGTCAGTCAGTCAGTCAGTCAGTCAGTCAGTCAGCCAGCCAGCCAGCCAGTCAGTCAGTGCATATTTGTGTCTCTTTGATGATGCTTGTGTGTGCAGGTGTGTCTCTTTGATGATGCGTGTGTGTGCAGGTGTGTCTCTTTGATGATGCGTGTGTGTGCAGGTGTGTCTCTTTGATGATGCGTGTGTGTGCAGGTGTGTCTCTTTGATGATGCGTGTGTGTGCAGGTGTGTCTCTTTGATGATGCTTGTGTGTGCAGGTGTGTCTCTTTGATGCTCATGCGTGTGCTTTTGATAAAGGTGTCACATACAGGTCATATACCTGATTTGAGAGACACATCCCCACTTAGCAAAGTAACAAAATACCGATTGTTTTGGTATACCAGTATCCCCAAATTCAAACGGAAACTGTCCGTGGTTTATATCAGATTGAACGCTCCTTGACGCCCTGCAGCAGGTTTCTTTTCCAAGCCGTCTCTGAAGAGTAGGAACACTATCTTCACTTTGGGTCAGAGGGGGACGGTACTGAGTCCTGCCGAGCTGGAGGGTCCCATCCTCATACCACATACTGCCCAGAGAGGAGACACCAGGGTGAGAGGAAACACACATACAGTCATTTATATAACAGCAGAATTCAAACCATCGAGTATTCACCAGGAAGACATATTCAACCAGAAGTGTTCGCTCTGTCCAAAACAAATGAAAAAAAAGTTTCTCTAAAAATCATGCCAGGAAACAATTGAAGAACAGTGACATCTTGTGGCCGTATGGGCTAACTGCACTGCTGAGGTTTTAGAATTGTGAATCAATAAGTCACTCAGAGAGCAACATTCAGTCCCCTGATGTTCTAGAAAAACCTCTGAAAGTGAAGAACAGCACTTTGAACGGTTAGGATTATCTCCTCTCTCCTGCCCTCCTCTAGTATCCCTATGAGACGTTGTTTCGTAGCCAGCACTACGCCCTGCTGGACAACGGCTGCAGGGAGTTCCTCTTCCTCTCCGACTTCTTCATGGTGACAGGAAACTCCGCCTTCGACCTCTTCAACAGCATCATGGGAAAGACCCTCGGCATGTTCCTGGTACGATGTCACTATTTGGGTCTCTGCAAGAGATGGGGCTGCTTCATGTCCATGCCCAGTGGACTCAGCACCAAAGAAATCAAGAGACTATTTATCAAGAGACTGTTTTTTTCTGTCCTCCCATCCACCTTCTTTCTTCCTCTGCTCTCCCCCCTCCTCTTCCTCCTCTCCCTTTCTCCCATCCCTCCCTGCAGAAGAGCCTGTCCACCTATGTGTCGGACTGCTACGACAGTATCGCGGTCTTCCTGTGTATCCACATCGTCCTCCGGTTCAGAGCCATCACTGTCAAGAGGAACATCCCTGCTCTGGACAAGTCAGTGCCCTGCCTCACCCCACTGACTGACTGATTCACTTTAGTATGTAATGAAAAATAAAACAATACATACAAACAATACGTCTACAAAAGAGAAGAATGCTTATTTTCTCATTGACACTCAAGGGTCATGAAACACTCAACACAAATTACAATAGAAACTTCCAATTCAAGCAAGACAAAGTGGGCAGCGGTGGTAGGCGACATATTACTCCACACCAGAGACAGAGATGTTCCACACATTATTCATTAAAAACTATTTCAGAACAACATAATAAAGCTTTTAAAAACCTGTTAACCTGCCCCCGTTTGAACACCAGGTACTGGGAGGCGGTGTTGGAGCTGCTGTGGCCGCGGTTCGAGCTGATCCTGGAGATGAACATCCACAGCATCAGGAACACAGACCCTCAGAAGCTGGGCCTACTGGACACCAGGCCACACTACGTAGGTCTCCACACGCATGAACACACACCGGCCTGCAGACGCTGCACACAGGTACACTAACACACACACACACACAAACCCTGTATTCCATCTTGTGTGTGTGTGTGTGTGTAATTTCAGATCACACGGCGCTATGCAGAGTTCTCCTCCGCTATAGTCAGCATCAACCAGACCTTCCCCAACGAAAGGACCAACACTCTCCTGGGACAGCTGCAGGTAACAAACTCACTGTAATCATAAGGCATCAAAAGCAAAAACAAGTAAGTAACAGAGCAACGGGTAAAAGCAGTGGTAATGTAGTTTACAGTTTACAGCCTCCCTGTAGGTGTTAGTACCCTGTGCTGTATTGAATTCAAGTGATACTGTTTTGAAATCGTGTTGTATCGTGCAGTTAGCTTGGTCCCAAGGTCCTGAAGTGTTTGAAGTACACGAGGACAATGCACGCTATTCGTAGCTAGCTAAAAATGATTTTAAAGTGCATATTTCAGCCTGATAGGGTTGTAAACTGTGACCAAAAAGTTCTACAGTTTGGTTTATTTCCAATAGTATACATAAAAAAAAGACTTTACCTCAGATGTCGATATGGTAGAGGAAGTAGTTCTTGCATACGACAAGTGTTGTATCAATATTTGCAGCTAAGATGTTATGGCTAAGGCTAAGGTGTTATGGCTAAGGCTAAGGTGTTATGGTTAAGGCTAAGGTGTTATGGTTAAGGCTAAGGTGTTATGGCTAAGGCTAAGGTTAAAGTTAATGTGTTAAGGCTAAGGTGTTAAGGTTAAGGCTAAGGTGTTAAGGTTAAGGCTAAGGGCTAAGGTTAAGGTGTTAAGGCTAAGGCTAAGGTGTTAAGGTTAAGGCTAAGGTGTTATGGTTAAGGCTAAGGTTAGGGTTAAGGTTACATTTTCATATTTCAAATTTCCTCCCTCTAGTTTTGCTCAATAAACCTCAGATGTGAACAATTTTCTCAAGAGCTGTAAACTGTGATGAGGTTTGATAGCTTGATTGTTTAAGCTAGCAGTAGAGTTGTGCTGGTGTTGCACTACGTTGAGTCATGTAGAACCTGTCCCAGATGTCGTATGAAACCTGTCCAAACTTCTCCAGGTTGAGGTGGAAAACTTTGTGCTGAAGATGGCGGCAGAGTTTCCCTCCAGGAGAGACCAGCTCATCTTCCTCATCAACAACTACGACATGATGCTCAGCGTGCTCATGGTGAGAGGAAAAACTACAAACATGGAGGAATGTTCAGTCCCTGTCCTGCAATCAGTAATACACACTGAATGGATTTGTGTGATTTTATTGAACTAGTTTTGTTTGACCCGAACTACAAGGAAATGATCAAACATTGAGTAACCATCCTAGCCAAGAAAACCTGAGAAATATTATTTTCGCTCCAGTCTTCTAAACACGTTATTCAGTCTCATGATGTCTACCTGAGAATTTCTTCAATTCCAATCATCTTAACTGTTAAAGTAAAATTTCGGTTAAATCTGGTCAAAATCCTGTAGTTCCCACCAGTCCTGATCTCTGGGGATCCTGTGTGACTGTTGCTTTGTCCCCATTCCACCAGGAGAGGGCAGCAGACGACAGCAAAGAGGTGGAAGGTTTCCAGCAGCTGCTCCTGGCCAGGACTCAGGTAAACTAGCACAGAGGAACTATGGGAAATGTAGTGGTTTTGAATACTCTCTGGAAATTCATTTTGTGAACGTCTCATGGGACTGGGAGTGACGGGAGGATTGGCAGGTTGGACGAGTTGTTTTGTTGACTCAACCTATCTGATGGTGCAATAACCTTCACAGCATCTGGAGTGTGTCCTCCTCCCAAGTCATGAACACTTTTTAACTTTCCTTCTTTTTCTGCATCTTCTGGATCTCTTGTGACCCATTTTTTATTTGAAAGTGAAAAATTCAAAGTTGTGTTCTGTTGTGAATGCACACAGAGTGAGACTTTATCAAAGGTGAAGTAACCTAACTGGTGTTTTTTTTTTCTCGTTCTCTCCCAGGAGTTTATAGAGGAGATCTTGTCTCCCCCCTTTGGAGGGATGATCGCCTTCGTGAAGGAGGCCGAGGCCTTGATGGAGAAAGGACAGCTGGACCGGCTGAAGAATGACGAAGGTGAGCAGGATGGGTTTGGTTTGGTTCAGTGATAGCTCAGTGGTGTTCGGCTTGTGTGGCTCAAAAGGTACAGCGTGGCATTTACACAACCAGGGTTAGGGGTTCAAATCCCACTGGGTCTGCTGTTGCTTTGGAGGGGGCAGCTGGGTGGCTTCCTTCAACTGGTAGGCCCAGGTTCGAGACGTGCACCCTGCTGAAGTGTCCTTGGGCAAGACACCGACTCTACCAGCTCCAGGGGAAAGAGAATTTCCCCTCCAGGATTCAGTAGTATAGAGTATATATAGTATAGTGTGTATATATATATATAGTAGAGTATCACAGAAAATAAACATGAATCCACATTAAGCCACCAAATGTGGTATAACGGCACCGCTTGGTTACAGGTGCCTGGCTGGGGGCGCAATATGAATGAAAGAGGGGGAACCACCAAGCTCTTCATCGAGCTTTCAGACTGTAAAATGTGTGTTGTGTTAAATGACACTTTCTTTTAGACGGATTGTGAATCGCGCTGCGTCAGGAAGATTCACTCTGAGCATCTTGTTTGGTTTGACAGTGTAACAGTAACTTTCCTCTCACTTGTTTCCCCTCCGTCTGTCACCCGCCCACATCCATCCTCACATCCCTCTCTCTCTTTCCTCTCACATCTGCCTCTTTGTTTTCTAGTCACAGTCATTATAGATATTAGCAAACCATTTGCAACTGTGATAGGATCTCTCTCCCCTTGCAGCTCGAATCACCCAGTTGGTCCGTGGGTTCTCCGGTACGTGGAAACAGTCGGTGGAGGCCATGAGTCAGGACGTCATGAGGTCCTTCACCAACTTCAAGAACGGCACCAGCATCATACAGGTATGAAAGTTACATCATGCTGTCTAGTACTACAACAATTCAGCTATTACTACCACTACTAATACTACTAATACTACTTGTACTGCTGTTATTATTAATACTGCTACTACTACTGTGACCTCCACTTCTAATAATACTAATATGATATTATGATTTGATATATGAGCTGTTTTCAGCAGTTTTAAAATCAGGGTTCCTGTGGTCGTGAACCCTTAAAAAGTGGTGTTTTTTTCCAGGTCAGGAACAGTTCAAGTGTTGAATGTTCCAGCTTGCCTGCTTGTTGATCCACTTCAGATCAGAAATGTCCTGATAGTATCGGCTCCTAAGAGATAGTTGGAGCAGAAATAAGACCTGGACATTCACATCACATTTTTCATTTTTCCCACGTCTCCACCTGGATACTCATGACGCTGATATTATGTGATATTGTGTGTGTGAGAGAGAAAGAGATGCAAAAGGCCAAACTGACACCAAACCGCATCTCCTGTCCAGGGCGCTCTGACCCAGCTGATCCAGTACTACCATGGCTTCCATAAGGTCCTCAACCAGCCGACCTTCCGCAGCCTGGCCGTCCGCTCTGAACTCATCAACCTGCACCACCTCATGGTCGAAGTGAAGAAACACAAGCCCAACTTCTAACAGGACTTCCAACGAGCCAGACACAACTTGGGGCTGAGGCTAGCTCGTTAGCCACATCCAGTATATTAGCGTTAGCCGTGCTAGCAGTGAAACAGCCAAAACAATGAGAAATCCTCAAAACATCAAAACCTGAGAGGCTCTTGCTTTAGTAACATCAAACATTTCTGAAATATTTTGACAAAACATGAGCGTGGTAAATGTGAGTTTCTGAGAATTACATTGAAGGTGGCGTTCACTTCAGCTTCCTATTCCTGAAAAACACTTCAAACACTTCATCAGTCGTGCTGGGGAGATTGGACAGCACTAACAAAGTCAAACTACATTAAAAACTTCAACTTCTAACAGGATTATTTCATCTTATTCCCTCTCAGCTGAAGTCGTGTTGTAGATCAGACCTGGTGGCCACAGCAGACGAGCAAGACTCTGAACCTGCTCAGTCCAGTCACTCTGGATAAGAGCATCAGCTAACAAAAAATAGAGATTGACTTTGATCTGTCAGTGCCAGTCATACAGAATCAGTGAAAAGTATTCATAACCAGAATTATGAAAGCATTGGTTAAGTATAAAGTATAACAACAGGCTTCATATCTGAATTGATTTCAGGGTTTATCAATAGACTGACTGCATTTTCCCCTTTGCAACAGAGAGATTGGAAAAACATAAAAGTCAAGCAACAAAAACTCTTCTACACGGACGAATCCAAGCAGAGGTGTAAATGTTGCCTTCTTGTCAGTGGCGGCCAGTCGAGCTCCACCAGTAGATACATGTCTTTATTGAATCTAACCCTGCTGGATGAACCTCCAGTTGTCTGCATCATGGTCATCGCTCCCTCCCAGTGTACCAACGGTTTGAGGAAATGTGTCTCGTTTCATCTGCGTTTCTATATTCAATTAAATCATGAGCAGGGTGAGGAAATAAACATTTTTTAGTGATACATGATTAATTTTCCTGTATGTGTTTAATGGAGCATTACATTACGACAAATATACATCATTGACAGATTGCACAAATTTCAAGGTTGAAGAATGAAAAAGACACCCTGAATTATCTTGACGACACGACTCAAAAATGATTAAGGAAATGTTCAGAGACTATAGATGATTATTGTAGAGACTATAGACCTTCTTCACAGGTCCTGTATATCACACCACACCACCAAACTAAAGTGCTTTTAAGATACGACAACTCACGCTGGATTTACAGATCTTTTTATTTCCAACTAACAATCAGGGTGTTTTCGCTAGTTAGCGTAATTACATTAATAAAAATCAGAGTGAAAACTGAAATTGACCTGCCAAATCTCCTTCATGAGCCACTTGACCGAAGTGGTCCAATCTGGGCAACTGGTAACGTGTTGTTCAATCACTGTGGATTATCTTACACTAACAATCATTTGCTTCTTAGTGCAGTTGAGCTGAATTTGAAGCTGTTTAGGGCGGAGTGCCAATCAAGACCACGCCCACTTGCAGTGTAAAAATGCAATGAATTTTTGTGAGAGAGTGAGACCTCGTACATCTTGTTACTCAACCTAATTTTGAACCTGCTTCTGAACCAGGGTTGGTCGAATGTTTTCACCAATGCATGAAAATAACATTTCCTCCAGAAGAGCCGTCGGTCAGGACCAGCCTCAGTTACTCTGTGAAAAGAGAACTACAATAACACTCACCTCTTCCAACACAAACTGTTATTCTGTACAAATCTGTACAACTATCCAGGTAAATTTACACTTCACAATAAAATACATTCTACACATGCAGTTAGTTATTTTGCAGATTGTCTCAGAAGAGATGTAGACTCAGGAGGCTGATGATGAGGCTGATGATGAGACTGAGCAGAGACGGAAAATTGTTTTTGGTCGCGTCACCTGAAAAGACAGTCACAGTGAGACAGGCAGACATGATACTTTCCGTTCGTTTCTACCTCCTCCCGTTGATTTTACCTTCTATTCCAGAATATACGTGGTATTTCCTTACCTAATAATAGTTGTTGTTTTTCCTGAATCCCGGAGAATTTCAGATCTGTGGTAGATTATGGAAAAGTTCATTGCATTTGATTATCATGTAAATCAATGAACAGTTAATATCCAAAACTAAAATATCCATTTTGGGAAAAACATTACCTGAAGTTAATCATTTAATATCTCCAGGATCTCCAGAGTCCAGTCCGTAAAAGAGTCATAAGTGATTGAGTTACTTACTATTATTAAAAGGTTTGTTTTGTGCCGTCTATCATTTTGAAAGCAGCTGTCACTCATTCAGATCTCATTTTGGTATTTAGCTCCTCGCGTTTCTGTAATTTAACGATTCCTTGCACATTTTTAGTTGTATATTATATTGTATTGTATTCAACCGTAAACAAGTACGATCATAAAGCAGAGGTAAAATTCTCTAGTTTCTCCTCTGATCTGCAGGTTAGATGGATGAGCTGTGCCCAATTCGGTGTCTCGCAATGATGAGTCGCCTCCAATTTTGTGAAATATATCCACGTGGTCCAGATGAGAATTGAATGAATGCGACTCAATTCACACTAGGAAACATCAATCATATGAGGGAAAAGAATCAGAATTGGGACTCTTCCATCTGCAGTGTGAAGTTAGTGAAGTTGATACGACCCGGTGTGACCCTGGACCGATACTCCTGTTGTCAGAGGTTTCCTGAACGCTTCCTACCTTCCACGGTGAGCTGCACGGTGCTGACCGCCAGGCCTTGCTCATCCAGAACCTTATACGTCCCCTGGTCCGATGCCTTCAACCTCTTTAAGGTCAGCTGCTCTTGGTCTGGGTGCTTCTCCAGGCGCTGAGTGTTTTCATCGCCCCTCATCCACAGAGCGGACCACTCAGAGCTGCTGCTGTGGAGTTCAGTACCACGTTAGTGCAGTGCAGAAACAAACAAACATCTCCAAAGAAGCCGAGGCTTCACGGCCTGGGAGATACTGGTGGATGTTTCCATCATCTTTACCCTTATTCATTCGTACAACTTTCTGCAACGCAAAGAGCTTTTCTGAAATGCCAAAAACAAGTACGAGTAACAGCTAACTCCCCACCCAGGTGGCCGCCATGTTTTTACACCTGGTCCATTAAAGCCATGAAATAAGGTGAACAGATGATGGAAAAGTTCTGCCTCCTGACATTCCAGATGATTCTATCATCTAAAACAGAAATATTTTGTAAGCAAAGTTCTTAAGATGACTCAAACTTTAATTAATCCGTAATGTGCTTTACTTTCATGCCGGCAGTCATTTTTCAAACGGTGGATATCTCATTTTGGAATGAAGCTCCTCCATTGCAGGTAAACCAGCTCACCTGTTCTGGTAGACCACTCTGACTGCCCGGGGGGTGTGGAGCTCCACAACCATGTCCTCACCTGGACCATGAGACTGCCTGGTTTTATGGTCTGAGAGGAAGAACAAGCACAGATACATCAGAAAAACTAGATGTGATCAGGCTGTTGATGAGAGGAGAGGAGAGGAGGAGAGAAGAAATAAGAGGTGAAGAAAAGCTAAGGAGATATGTGAGGAAAAGATGAGATGACAAAAGCAGAGAAGAGATCAAATGGGAAAAGGAGAGGAGAGATGAGATTAGATGAGATGACAAAAGGAATGGAGAAAAGAGATAAAATGAGATGAGGAAAGGAGAAAAGAAAAGAGCAAAGAAAAGAAGAGATGTGAGGAAAACAGATGAGATGATAAAAGCAGAGAACAGACGAAATAAGAAATGGAATGATTGGATGAGATGAGAAGAGGAAAGGAGATAAGAGATGAGAAAAAGAGATGAGGTCAACACAGCAGAATATAAAATAGAGAACTCAACCGACCGTAGACAGACAGCCTGACACTCTGAATGAAGACCCTCTTCTTCATCCTCCCTCCGTTCACCACCATGAAGCTCTCGTACAGCCCCGTGTCTCCGAACTGAACATCATTCATGATCAGCGAGCAGTCCCCGGCGCCGAACCCCTCCTCGGACACCTCCACCCGGCCCGTGAACTTCGCCGCCTGCCATTTGTCTTCTCCCCTCTGTTCGTACACGGTATCGATGGGGGTCTGCCACTGGATGTGGCAGGCAGGGGGCGCCACCCCGTCCAGGCGAGACTTCCAGCTGCAGGGAAGGACCACCTGGTTGCCCACCGTAGAGGAGATGAACAGCGGGTGGTCGGTGGAGATCGGGGAAGAGGAGCCTGGAAGGAAAGATGGATTGAAGGAGGCTTCGCAGTTGCATCACAAATCTCCCAGAAACTACAGCTGGCACCATAATGGAGGACCAATGAGACTACAGCTGGCACCATAATGGAGGACCAATGAGACTACAGCTGGCACCATAATGGAGGACCAATGAGACTACA
>JAXDDX010000143.1:0-55000 GCA_034670405.1 Hoplostethus atlanticus | reverse complement strand
TGAGGATTTTCTGGATAACTCGCTCTTAAAACTTAAATAAGAGTCGGGCGAACTCCGATGTATGCGGTTTTTGTTTCCTCTCTCTTTACGGTAGAGAAGGTCACACCAAACTCAATGCTGAAATCTGGCAGCTTAACGTCGCCTTGTTAGGATCCACTGGTAAACTGTCTGTCGTTCCTTCTCCCACCAAATTACACTGTGGGAGGTGTTGGCAGAGCAAGGCGAGGAATGTTTTTTTCTTGGCATTAAAGATAACTTTCACTTTAAGTTACCAGATTTTGGCATGAAGTTTCCTCCTGAAAGCTTTGAGGATGGCATGTACTGCATCACGGCAGTCTGCATCGTAAATGTTGTATGAAAGGTGTGAAACAGGCAGTAGTTTGACATTGACATAGCAGTAAGATGGACAAATACACTCGCCTTCGACTCTGGTTCAAGTCATGACTCATGCTGAAGTTTTCTACGGGGAGTTTTCATGTTCAGCAAACTTTTTACTTATTTACCCATGACCAAAGCTTTACCCTGCCTGACCCTAACCTCACCTAAACCTCACCTAAACCAATGAATCAATGTGTATGTATAGTACGAATCGATTTGTAGGTATATTATGAATCAATTTGTAGATATAATATGAATCACGGTTGCGCAACTTTTCATAAGACATCATACAAACGTTGCGTGAGAACTCGTTGACTTGATTCAGACCTGCTTCAGCAGCAGCCCATAGGGCCGGAGGGCGTCCTGCACTATGGCCCTGGTCTGGACATCGTTGGACCCCTCGGGCACGTAGACCAGCCAGTAGTCTTCTCTCTGGCACTGCCTCCTCTTCTCTGGGCTGATCCTGTTCTGAAGAACCACCTTGTACTTCTTCCCGTCCACTTGGGACTTGAACGTCTTGCAGAAGTTCTCCGCGGTCTTGATGTCCGCCGTGGAGTACACCCCTCTGCCCCTGGTGTCCTCGGCGGTGATGGAGGCGGCGGCGGCATCCAGGAACCCGGGCTCGTCGGCAGAACTTTCCCGGTGGGTCAGGATGACGCCGTGGGAGCCGTCCATCTTGGTCCCGTGGTAGGAGACGGGCCAGGAGCCGCTCCCTGTCCCGAGCCAGCCGTCCCCGTCGTCGTACCTCTTGAGGACCTGCAGGGCGACCCGGTTCCAGCCGCAGGGACGGACGTACTCCTCGCTGCCCCGCGTGAACTTGGTCTTACCGTCCTGGGTCGGACAGAGGGACTGAATCACTTTAATGGCCCCGTACAATAAATGAAAAGGAATTGGTGCAGAAAACGTATTGGAGTTCACAGTATAATAACACACCCAGAACAAGGAGTGAATGAGTGAGTGGTTTACATGAAGGGAGAGCCCGGTTATACTCCGGTTAAGGTCTTATTCTGGTGAAGCTGTTTACCTGTTTACCTGCTCTTATTTGTCCATTTATGACTCAACACCCACTGGACCTTTTCCTAAATACTCTGCACAGGTATATTCCTAACTGTGTATCCTCTACGTTCTTGTTTGTGTCATAATTATTTGTCTAAACATCTATTTATTAAATTTGATATGAAGCTTCTCAAATAGGTTTGAATTCAAGTTACTCTTGGTGGGGAACTCAATCTCACCAAAAGACCCATAATCGGGTTAGAGGGTGTGTCCTGAATTGGACACAGCTCTGCTACCACAGACTTTCATTTTGCCTGAGTTGAGTTGCTCTGCTTCCTGTCAATCAGCTGACACCCGAGCGGAGGAACCAGGAAATAAAACTATCACTTTTCACTTAGTCGGGACAGCAGTTCATTTCAATCTAGGTATGACAGCGTAATGTTTCTATTTTAAAAACGCAGAAAAAAAGTAATTGTCTAATCTAATTACATACAGCATGCATTGCAAAATGACTGGGGGAATGTGAACGAGTCAGTCTCTCTCTCAGTCAGCCAGACAACCCAGCTCCTCTCTACTCACCTTTATGTTTGTGAAGTCGTAGTTGTACTGAGGGTCGAAGAAGTCCTTAGGGTTAATTTTCACCGTTGCTCTGCTGCTGGCATCCGGCCCCGCAGTGGAGGGACCCTCCACCAGAGCAGGAGGGGAGCTGTACATGTCCACGTCCACGTCCACGTCCTGCAGGGATAAAGTCCCTAAGCTGGGATACTCCAGCTGCTGAAGTCCCTCCTGCTTGTAAAACTCCTTGAGGGCCACGATGTTGACAATGTCCTGAGGGGTCAGCTGAGAGGCGGCGCTGGTCGACTCCACATTGCAGCCGCAGAGAGCCGACAAGGCCTCTAAACACAGCTTCAGCTCTGGCATGTCGGTGGTGGAGAAAAGTGAGAATCTTGAACTTGGAAAGAGGAGAAAACGAACGGCGGTGAAAAAAGTATTTTCTCTAATCTTTTCTTTTCAGAATGTGAGAGGGGACTCTGCGCTGCAGCACAACCGGCCGAGTTCAGCTTCACTTTCACTTTCACTTGCCATCCTGAGTCATGCTGATAGACTGTGTAGAGAATCTGACCTGCAGTCAGTTTGGCCGTTTGCCAACTAGTGATTAAGGTTCAGAAAGCGGGACGTGTAAACTGATCTCCTATCAGCGTTAAAGGCCAACTTCACCCTGGAGCAGCGGGGGAGGGTGGAGTAGGAGGCTAAAACAAGTGTTTACATGAAGAAGAAGATGTCACCCCTCCTCTTGATCACTTTTACGTTTTAACATCCAACTTGCCTATAACAACTTGCCTTATTCCAGTGTATTAACATGTATTTTAACCCATGGAAATGTATTGCAATTGCACCATTACATTGGTGCTTTGTGAAAAAACTTCCACATAATGTACTCATGAACTAGGGAGGAAAGTACAATATGCATTAGGGACATTTTCTTTTTATCACGTATCTTATCAGCTTTTATCAGGCCCCTATTCCCCGTCCATGTTAACTATTATATTGTATAATAGTGACAGACGTCTGAACAATGCTTGCTTGCTTGCTAAACGTAATGGTTAAGCAGACAAACAATCCAACTTCTCCAGCGTTTTTCTCAGTAGTAGAAAAAAAAAAAGTAGAAAATGTGCAGACAGACAATCCCCCTACTCAGAAACCTTCTTCCTGTTAAATATTAACAAGTGACCCAGTGTGCAGAGAGTATGGTACCAGGTTGTTTACGCTCTTAATGCCCTCTCCTTTCTCTTCAGGTAAGAGGAGAGTTTGCTGCTGTGTGAATAGAGACGGCGGTCTGCAGGTCGGACAGGTCAGTAGATCAGAAATCATCAGGACACCCGATCCCATCCGCCTCCTCTACTAACTCTAATTTGCTCTTATAAAACAAAAAATACGTTCTGTCGCTCATTTTCCTAACACTTCTCTTTTACATATAATATATATATATATATATACCTTGCAGGTCTGTCTCATATGCCAGTTTTGCAGGAATTGAGAGAAATCGGTTGAGTTTCTCATTGATCCCCATGCATTTTTTAATATTTTTGATGTATTATCGTTGGTTTGTCTCTGTTCATTGATCAGCTCTTATTACAGGTTTAGAAAAAATTGCAAAGTCTGAGTTCCACGGTTTGTACAGGACACCGACAATATCCACTGAATCTGTTTTTCCTGTTATTGTAGGAAGTGGGTTTGCAGTACGTAAGTCTGAAGTATGCAGACAAGCCCCGCCCATCTGCCCAGGGAGAGACAGGATTGGTCAAGGAAGATGTCACATACTCAACAGTGGCTAGTTGCAACAACCCAGAGGCATGATGGATAGATCAGGGATGGGATATATTTCTTTCTTTTTTAGTGTCAGTGTCTATATGAACCTTAAAAAACTGAATGTAAATGATTACTTTGAGATTTTGTACAAATATTGAACTGACTTTTTACAGTTTTTCCCAAACGTTTAAACACATTTCCAGAAACTGTGGCTCAGTTTCTCAAAACTCTAAACACAAAACTGAAAAGATTGTTGCCATATTGTAAAACAATACTGTGAATATATCATAAATATTGCATTGACACAATCATTGTATCAGCATAGGATACAATGCACCTTTGTCTATCCAATGAGCTCCAACTGGGCTAAACTCACCACCCAGCTTCCCAGAGTCATACTGTAAACTCATAGTTGATACTGTGACATTGAGTTCAGAGAATACACACGTTACCCATTTTGGCAAAACTCACAGTAACTGCACTGATAAGTAAAATGAGAAACACGACAGTAAGAAAATGTTTAGACTGTCTCTCTGGGGATATACAAATACAAAAAGATAACAAAGCAAATATTTATTTGTTACTGTAATACAGTAAAATGTTCAGCTGACTGAACTGACTGCAAAAAAAAAAAAAAGTTTTTCGTAGGCCCACAACAAATAAAAATATAAAACGTGGTGAAACAGATCTACATGTAAATCAGTCCGCATCCCGCCTCCGATCCTGATCAGGCCAGAGGACCTCAACTACATTGGCTGGACTTGCTGCCCAGCTTCGGTCATTGTTAGGCCATGATTGAGTACATGGCCAACCAAAGTTGTGCGGATTTCATTAGAAATATTGGCTGCTGCTGCTGCTGCTGCTGCTGCTGCTGCTGCTGCTCCTCCTCCTCCTCTCACTCTTCCTCTTCCTCTCTGTTCTCCATGCATCTCAACTTTCCCCAACACAGTAGAGGTCACCTGAGGCCTGTTTTATGCTCTGACACATGATTGGAGTGTTTTGCCAATTGAGTTTGAACAGGTGAGACGTGAGTGAGACCAATTGGTAATCAGGGTGTTGCATTTTGAAGGCCAGTGTTTTCCAGGTGAACAAAGTGTGCTAAATGATGCAATTTGTGTTTTGCAAATATGTGATTTAGAATGATATTTGAGTGAGAACAATGGAATTGTGCTTAGAGTTTAGCAGTTTGGAGTCATGTTGTTGATACATGAGCTTCAAGTTTTCAGAATTGTGTGCATAGTTCCATTTTTTGTGTGTATACAATGGAGAAAAACTAAATAAGTGCTTCTGGTCTATGCTGTTTTAACTGTCCAACAATGAGTCATACAGTCAATCCTTCTAACAGACTGTCTGTATATAGTGTCTTTCCAAAATAAAATATCCACCAGTGGAAAAAAATTATGACTGTAGCAAAAAACTGTTTGTGGGCATGAAGGTAAATTACATCCAACTACCACTGAAGCTGATGAATTTCAGGGACCAACATTTTTCCTACATGGCATTTTGAAGAAGCCCATCACATGCTGGAGAAAAAAGCACTGTTATCTTTGTTTCTGTTTCTGAATCTGTTGTCTATTGCCTACAAACAATTGAGTGTGCTCAGCTTTTAGTAAATAGAGTAATACTAGAAGAACCAATGAGCTTTGAATATACACAATATTTCATTATATTTTGTAACACTGATTAATCCAATTGGCTGGTGCAACATCGAAACAGAAGTCCTGCATATTCGATATCAGGGACATTTGAGATCAGGCATGAAAGTATGGGAGTATGAGAGTATGGCTTCTCACCTACTGATGTACTGTGTTACTGTAAGTAAAGTAATACTGTTTCTGATAAAACACACTGTTGTAATGTGTCCAGATACAGGCCCACCATCCATCTGGGTTCCTGAACCAACGTTTCTAATGCAGATCTGTACAAACGTGATAAATAGAATTATACAATGGGCTTTATACCTTTATTAGCTTTATGCCAACTTTTTATTCTCATGTATGTACACTATTTTGAGACAGTACACATGCCTTGGTGTCTGAAAGCCATGATACCCTTGATTCTGTTCGATTCTGTTTGTTTTCTTTTTCGTCCAATTTTATATCATTCCCTTTGAGGTTTTTTTCATATATTTCACTTTCAGTTTTTTCATTCAATATATCTTCTAGTGCCCCTCTCCCACCTAAAGCGCTACAGCCCGTTTTGGGCCCTGACTGTCGACTGTAAGGTGGCTGCCAGTGGCCCCGCCCCCAGCGTCCACTTAGCCAAACACAAGCCATGTGCAAACCTAGCCAAGAGCTAGCAGCTAACAAGGTCACATGTTGACATGTTTATTAGGCAGCAGTCAGTTTTATCTTGATTTATCGAGTTGATGTGATGTTCCCAACACTCAGTCAGTAACAGAACAAATGACAAGATTAGTAGATATCTGTCAACATCAAACAAGTTAGCTACTATTCACATGTGCAACTCTTTCACCATGTGTGGAGAATAAGGCTCGATCATTGGCTGAGGAAATGAGCAAGGCATGAGGCCGTCCAATCAGGTCTCAGGGAATAAAACCCCCTGTGGCTGTTTCTTGCAGCCAGAAAGAGCCACTGCTCTGATTGGATGGCAGGACTTCACGGTCCGCCCTCCTGCCCCAAATGTAAGATAATTGGTCGACTCCACACACCGATAATGTTCTGAGTGTCCCGTTTTCAGAGGCAAGATTTTTCTAAATAAAAGTCTGGCAAAATAGAACTTTTTTTTTTTTTTTAACTTTTTTACTGTGAACAAGGAACATCCTCTGTTTAAAGTGGAGACTACTTCCCAGTGGGCCTGGTGATTACAGAGGAGTAGATGACGTGGTGGTGGTTCTGGTCCGACTGGGTCCTGGTGTGTCTGTCCTTCCAGTTCTGTCTGCCCAGAGAAGCATAGTGGATGGTTTCCTCCACCGGGCCTGGACTCTCAAACGCCTCAGACTCTGTGGAATAAGAGATGTGTGGAGTTCAGCAGGGCGTTGCTGAAAAAGAGCTGTGCTCAGCAAACCCTAAATAAAGGTTAAAATCTGTAATAATCTGACATTTTGTAATAATTATGTCCATTTTGCTGCTCTAGATTCCAGTTTGATCTAACTCAACAGTGACACCTGGTGTCAGGTAGGTCTTTCCTGGGAGAAACCCTCTGGAGACAGGAAGTGATGCATTTAACGTTTCAACAGAAGAAGAACTGGTTAGTTAGCATCATAGACATATATATGTCTATGGTTAGCATGAGCAGCGATAGCCACCGTGGCTGAACAGACAAAGAAAAGAGCGCCACCTACAGGAACTCAAACTCCATCAACAGAAAATCCAAGGGGAAAGACGTCACAGTACTGGATAAACTAAATTAAAGTTACAGTAGATTTGTTGTTGGGAGAGAAATTTCTTTTTGACTGATAATAGAAATCTGTTTCCTGTTTCCATATCTCTTGCCATGTGATTTCCCCTTATTACACTTAGTGTTATTTATCATTCTGACTCAGTTTTATAGTTTTAGAAAAAGTTCTAGTTTTTGCCTGCCTATTTACATAAAAGT
This sequence comes from Hoplostethus atlanticus, assembly GCA_034670405.1. Classification (NCBI taxonomy): domain Eukaryota; kingdom Metazoa; phylum Chordata; class Actinopteri; order Trachichthyiformes; family Trachichthyidae; genus Hoplostethus; species Hoplostethus atlanticus. The sequence goes on along the minus strand of JAXDDX010000143.1, from coordinate 47,758 downwards.
AAAGTAAAAATAAAATTATTCTACAAATGGTTTTAGCATAGCGGGTAATGGTCGTACCGTGGCGAGCCGCCATGGTAGAATACGTACAGGGGAAACACTGATTCAGTGTTGGGCGTCTTGTTCTTACCTATCGGAAGGCTGGTGGACATCCATGGTTGGAGCTCAGTGTCCTCCTGCTTCTGTCCTGCTGCCGTAGAGGAAAGGGAATAATGGTGGCAAATAGAAACTTTCTAACTTGTGAGGCAATTTGCTTGTATTACTTACAAAATAAGGATGTTTCTCAAAATAACTGAAAAAACGTTTTTCCTTAAGGAAGTTGATAATCAAATAAGGAGTTAAAGGAAAAATCCACCCTTAAACACTGTTAAAAAACAACAGTTATGGGCGATATTTCCACAGATAACTGGTCAAACAAAGATGACATGACTTCAAATAGAGATATTTCCAGCAGCTACGATGGAGTCTGATATCATAAAATGTTTCATGGTCAGGTTTTGGTGTCAGCCAATCAGAATCAAAGAGCAAGGGCTTCTTTCTAGACCGACGATCAACAATCATACAGGAGAAATCCATCAGAGGAGAGAGAGAGACCAATTTCTCCACCGACAATAGATAGACCAGAATGCAATGCAGCAACAAGACAGGTTGGGTTTCGAGAGAGGGGCGTAATTTGCTTTTTCTCGACTGGGTACTCTCACTCAACACCTGCATGTCAAGTCCAGGGATCTGGGGGTTGTTGAAAGGAATTCTGGGAAATGTAGGAAATGACTGACTTGACTTAGAAGTAGACGAGTCGGGTTGAGGGAAAGTGGATACGCCAAAAAGTAAATTACAACACTTCATCACAACATAACTGCTGGAATGCGTTGAACGTCGGTGATGTCTAACAGTGGAATTTCCCTACATTAGTCCGGGGTTGGAGATCTGTCCAGCCTGGATTAGACCATTTACCTGCACTTCTGTATTTCCTCTTCCTCTTGCACTTCATGCTGATCAATAAAACGCAGACTAGAGCCATGAGTAGCATCATAACACCCAACCCGATGACAGCGACCATCACCAGAGCTGAGGGGAACAAGAGGCAACAAACATAAAAACACTTGCAGAGGAAATATGAACAAACATACTATTACTACACTCTGATTCATAGTAGATGTAACTTGCCGTGCTCAGGTCTCTTGTCTTTCTTCTTCCTTTCGACAACGTCTTGGAAACAGAACAGGGAGAACGTAAAACACACGTGTCCAAACTGTCAAATAGTATCTGTTGATCATCAATGTTTGTTTTATCCTGCATGGAGAACCAGGCGGGCGGGGTTTTACTGAAGGAAAATTCAGATAGTGTCTGGTAAGTTGTCATCACAGAAAAGAAGAATCAGTTGACTTTTATATCGTCTGACCTTTCTGACTCTCATTGTGCTGTCTAGCAAACCACGTCCAGTTAGGTCCAACATGAGAAATAAAATAAAAACAGATGCACCGAGATGCATGCATGCACCTTGTTCTTCTCACAAAACTTTGTGTAAAGAAACGATCATGTGACAGTTGACAAAAAGAATGAACTTTCTACGACAAAAGATCTCTCATGCTGTAAGACTTGAACTTGTTTAGTTGACACAGGAGGTGAGTGAAGTTAGCCGGACAGAATTTTTGTGCTGTTGATTCGTAGCAGACTTCACTAATGATGAGGATTTGTGACTCTAAAGGGCATAGAATAAAAACCCAAACCAATTTTGGATTACCAAAAGGTTAATGTCCATAATGCTTGTCTCCTACGGTTACTGAACATACTGATGCTAAAGCGTTAGCATGCTCACAGAGCTATCTACCAGAGACACGGATGATCTTATCAATCCTCTCATTAGATATTGGGTAGGGAGACCAAACTCCTAAAGTAGTCCTTTAGGGTTAGGGTTAGGTCAAGGCAACTCAACATTTGACTAGGGTTAGGGTTAGGGTTAGCAAGGTTTTGACCATGGGTAAACAAGAAACGCTTTTGCTGTTTCAATGTCAAACTACCATCTGTTGATCCTTTCATGGTGGGAAAATGTCTTGTCTCTCAGTTTTCGTGCACAGACCATGTTATTTGCATTGTAAGACATTGTGCGTGTAACATTACAATTTCCATACACCTAGGTGTGTATTACTGCGACGATGAAACAATATCATACCTGTTTTCATCACAGTAGTAGGGGATGTAGTTGTAATGCTTGTAGGCCGGATGCTGGTTTGTTCTGCGTGTACTGTTAAATAAAAGATTCATAAAATAAAAAAATAAAAAGTATTTCTCATTCCTCAAACTGTCTCATCTCATTGTAAATAAAATAAAAATTGTAAGCAAAAGTTACACCTTTGCTTGCAAAATTATGTATTGCACAAAATTAAACAAAATTGTAAAAAAAAAAATTGGTATTGATTATAGTAAGTATCTAAATCCTTAGTTAATAACACTAACACAAATTAGATCCTCTATTTAATAAATAAATCAAATAATTTTTTTTCCCCAGAACTGATCATCTCTATTCCTTATATTCTTTGTGAAATAAACTCAGTTGTTTTATAAGTGACTTACTTAGTTAAATCAAGGTTGAACAAATAGAAAAGTAGAAAATGAAATACCTGCCAGTACAATGACTCTAGCCTCCACCTCCCCGTTGCACAGGTACTCCCCAGCGTCCCCTGGCTGCAGGTCCAGGATCTGCAAGGCGTCTTGGTCAAAGGTGAACCTGCTGTGGGTCTCCTCGTTCTCTCGCTTCACCGTGCCGTTTTTGAACCGGGTGAAGATGGCTTCGCGTCTCTCGCCGCCCCTCTTGTGAAACCACCTCTGCTTGGGCTTACCGGAGCCTCTACAGGGCAGCAGCAGGGTCCGGCCTGCAGACACAATAAAGTCACTGCCTGGGGAGAGGGAAACAGAAAAGAGTTGTGATGAGTATTTGTCATGGAACCAAGGGATAAAAGTTTATTTGTACATAGGAGATGGAGCGCCACCTGCCGGCATGCAAGTAGACAAGTGAAGGATTATGGACATCTGTTTAGGTCAGTATTGGTTTCGTTATCGGGCTCGCTGACCTTTGTGCGGTAAAAAGTCAATGGAGCAATACAGGACCCTATGGAGAGGTAAACAGCCATATGATGAAAGATTCTGGATCAGTCCTGGATCAGGGCTAGCTAGCCTGCTGACCTTCTAAAATCATGAACACCACGGTCATGAATGCAAACACGAATTAATTTCCTTTTCATCATTTTTGAGATTTAACTGAACCAATGAGATTATTTCTTCCTGAGAAATGCTGTTCACCTGTCAGCACCTCCACCTCGGCCACCAGCCGGTCGTTGCAGTTGTACTCCCCGCTGTCGGGCTGCTCCAGCTCCAGGACGCACAGAGAGCCGTCGGACAGCAGACGGTACTTGTTGCGGTTGTCGATGGTTTCATAGTTTCCCTGTTTGGTGGCAATGACCTTCCTGTCCCGGTGAGTCCAGATCATCATGTCAGAGTCCAAGCAGCGCAGGCAGAGGCCATGTTCCTCCGGGACAGAGAACCTGCTCACTGAGGGGGGAGAACCAAGGAGAACCAAGGAGAACCAAGGAGAGGAAACACAGAAACACAGCACTGCTGAGGGTTCAGGGCTCTACTCTGGACTTTATTTACAAAGAGGATATTTCTATTGCAGAACTAGAAGAGAGAAGAGAAGAGAATTAACAGAGAGGAATAGAAGAGAATAGAAGAAAAACAAAAAGAAATAGAAACTGAATCAATAGAATGAAAACAGAATGAATAGAAACAGTTAATCATCAATAGAAACAAAATTAATAGAATAGAAGCAAACATGAAAAGAAACAAATCAATATAAAATAATAGAAATGAAAAGAATGAAAATAAAATGAATAGAATATAAATAAATAGAAGAGAAATGAACAAAACTAGAATGGAATAAAATAAAATGAAAAGAATAGAATAGAAACACACAGAAACAAATAGAAATCAATCTATTCTGTTGTACAGAATAGAAACCAGAGTAGAGTACAGTAGCAGTTTTATTCTTTCTCAGCCCAAAACAACTTATATACTATCTATACATCCACTTCAAGTTTAAAAACAAATGACTCAGATCATTTTAGAAGAGCTGGTCACAGTTTTGATTTTAAGCACTTCATTCCTGTTTTGAAAAGATTATTATTGTTTTTCATTCATATTTCAGTTTGAAGTGATACTCTTCATCGCAAGACACAAAAGGCTCCAGTTTTCTATATTTATCTATTTATGTATTAGACGCTGAATCACTCATATCCTGCTGATGGACCGTTTTAGTCGAGTTTCCTGTTTTATCAGCCATTCCTCTTTTATCTCATGGAAACATGCCGTCCCACACAGCAACATGTTCCCTGGCCAGTCAGCCAGAATCATGATGTCAAATATTATCATAGTTAATGCAAGTGTCAGTGTTATTATTTACTAAATTAACAGCAGTAATCTAGTAATTGTCTAGTAATTGTCTCAAAATATCACTCACACAGTGGTAGATTGCAAGTATGGTTCAGATAAATTTGACATAAACCCAGATCACTTTTGAGAGAAAAGCTCAATAATACAACTGTCATTAAATATTAAGGATTTATCATATTAACAGTTACATTTCTCATTAATCATTTGTCGTTTCTACAGAAAACATTGGATATCAGTAAGAACACTTAACGCGACACTAGTGTGGTCAATATAAAACTAATTCTATGAGTGTTGATATTAAATGAATGCAATATGAATGCAATGATCAGTCCTGCCACTGTACCTGAGGAGGTTTGGTTGAAGGTGTTGAGAGCCATCAGGAGGCACCAAACATTACAGAAGATGATGCCACTCAGCATCTCAGGAGGAGAAAACAAACCCGGTGTCGTGTAGAGCTGTTTGGCTGCAGTCTTCACCCACCGTAAAGTATTTCCCTACTGGGTGCAACAGACATATACCCTTCCTGTCTTCTCTTCCTCTTCCTCAGATCCAGACACTATGAATAACTGTGTATTCCTGTGGTGCAAATGAACAACTGAAGCTTTTCATGTAAAGCATTTAGCTGCATTTAACTGATGCTCTTATCCAGAGTGACTTACAATGAGTGCAGCAGTAGAACAAGCTTCATCTCCTACATCGCCACCATTACAAGTAACCAATAAGAGGAGGTCAAGGGTAGGAATATTCCTATGACCCCAGAATGATCCAGGAACAGGGTTGGAAAATAACTTTTTGGCTCATTGTGGCTAGTGGTGGTGGAGTCACCAGAATTTTCACAAGCCAAAATTATTGAGACTGCTGTTCATTGACTATAGTTCAGCTTTCAATACCATAGTCCCCACCAGACTGGCTGGCAAGTTGATTGAGCTGGGACTGAACACCCCCCTGTGTGCCTGGATCCTGGACTTCCTGACCGCCAGGCCCCAGGTGGTCAGGGTGGGTAGACACACCTCCAACCCCCTCACCCTGAACACAGGATCCCCCCAGGGTTGCGTCCTCAGCCCCCTACTGTACTCCCTGTACACACATGACTGTGTGGCCAGGTTCAGCTCCAACTCCATCATTAAGTTTGCGGATGACACAGTGGTGGTGGGCCTGATCTCCAACAACGACGAGAAGGCCTACCTGGAGGAAGTTGCTGATCTGTCACTCTGGTGCCAGGACAACAGCCTCCTCTCGAATGTCACCAAAACTAAGGAGCTGATTGTGGACTTTAGGAGGACACAACAACAGAGGACGTACTCACCATTGGGGATTAATGGGACTACTGTGGAGAGGGTGAGCAGGTATAAATACCTGGGAGTCCACATCACCGAAGATCTCACATGGACAACACACACAGACACTCTGGTGAGAAAGGCGAGGCAGCACCTTTACCACCTCAGGCAACTGAGGAAATTCAAAGTCTCCCGGAGGATCCTTCAGTCCTTCTACTCTGGAGCTGTGGAGAGCATCCTGACAGGAAGCATCACTGCCTGGTTTGGCAACAGCTCCGCTCAGGACAGGAAGGCTCTGCAGAGAGTAGTGGAACTACACTCCCCACCCTGCAGGACTTGTACACCAGGAGGTGCAGAACCAGAGCCTGCAGGATCATGAAGGATCCTCACCACCCCAACAACGGACTGTTTCAGCTGCTGCGGTCAGGCAAGCGCCTCCGTAGTCACACTGCCAAAACAGAGAGACTGAGACGGAGTTTCTTTCCTCAGGCCATCAGGACTGTGAACTCTGACCTCACCAGGGCCCCCACCAAGACACACACACTGCCCCTCTTATGCACACACACACACTTAGGTAAAGACTACACATAATTTATATTATATTATACATACAATTTTCCCTTTTTTTACTATATTTTTTTATAAAGTGCTCTTATTGTAAATATTGTGTTGTTTTTTTATATAGAGCTCTTAAAAACTGTGACATTGTAAATATTGTGTTGGTTATTGTAAATAGTGTGAACCTGTTATTTTGCACATTTCTGCTGAGCATTGCCACTTTGCATTTCACTACACACCTCGTGTGTGTATGTGACAATTAAACTTCTTGAATCTTGAATCTATTTATAATTTATATATCTAGCTTGCCCCCTCACCTCATTCAATGACAATCATCACGGTTTACATGGTTTACAGTTCAGACCAGTGATGTTGGAGTCATGTCACCATTCACTAATCAAAGCCCACACAGCAAATTCTGGCCTTTGGAATAAACTCAGAGTTCAAATCAACTCAATTTGAGTGTATATGAGACCATCGATACACTAAGGCAGTTAAAGTAACTCTTATCTGGGAGTTGATTGTTTAACCCTTTTCAGGAGTTAAAACTGAACTCTTGTGGGAGTTAAAACACTAATCCCATGTAGAGTAAAATACAACTCACCTTGAGTTAATTTTAACATGAACTCTTTCATAGTGTTAACAGTCAACACTTAAACGTATGTTTCATTTAACACTTATGGGGTTAATATTTCAAAACTAAAAGGCTTTAGGTGAAAATAACTACAAAAACACCATTTTGATTACTACAAATGTCTTTTATTTAACAAATCCATACAGTGAGTTCAAAACTTCATGGATACTTAGGCTACTTGTGTAATAAGTTACATTTTAAATACCTTACACAGTGTAAACATGTTACAGCAATTCACATTTTAAAAAAATCTGCTATATGGGGAGCCAAACAGTTGGAAATCGTTTTGGTCAAATGGAAGTGACAAATAAAATTAAAAAAATAAATAAATAAAAACAAAGATGTGGCGGACTGGGGGGGTAAGGCTTTTGAACCTGGTGCCTTTGTTGGGAGAGAACCTTCACTGAGGGGGGGAACCAAAGAACCAAAGGAGGGGAAACACAAACACAGCACTGCTGGGGGTTTCAGGGCTTACTCTACTTTTTTACAAAGGGGAAATTTTTCTTTTGCAGAACAAAGAGAGAAGAGAAGAGAATTAACAAGAGGAATGAAAAAATAGAAGAAAAACAAAAAAAATAGAAACTAATAAATAGAATGAAAACAGAATGAAAGAAACATTTAAAATCATCAATAGAAACAAAATTAATAGAATGAAGCAAACATGAAAAAAACAAATCAATATAAAATAATAGAAATAAAAAGAATGAAAATAAAATTAATAGAATATAAATAAATAGAAGAGAAATGAACAAAACTAGAATGGAATAAAATAAAATGAAAAGAATAGAATAGAAACACACAGAAACAAATAGAAATCAATCTATTCTGTTGTACAGAATAGAAACCAGAGTAGAGTACAGTAGCAGTTTTATTCTTTCTCAGCCCAAAACAACTTATATACTATCTATACATCCACTTCAAGTTTAAAAACAAATGACTCAGATCATTTTAGAAGAGCTGGTCACAGTTTTGATTTTAAGCACTTCATTCCTGTTTTGAAAAGATTATTATTGTTTTTCATTCATATTTCAGTTTGAAGTGATACTCTTCATCGCAAGACACAAAAGGCTCCAGTTTTCTATATTTATCTATTTATGTATTAGACGCTGAATCACTCATATCCTGCTGATGGACCGTTTTAGTCGAGTTTCCTGTTTTATCAGCCATTCCTCTTTTATCTCATGGAAACATGCCGTCCCACACAGCAACATGTTCCCTGGCCAGTCAGCCAGAATCATGATGTCAAATATTATCATAGTTAATGCAAGTGTCAGTGTTATTATTTACAAAATTAACAGCAGTAATCTAGTAATTGTCTAGTAATTGTCTCAAAATATCACTCACACAGTGGTAGATTGCAAGTATGGTTCAGATAAATTTGATAAAAACCCAGATCACTTTTGAGAGAAAAGCTCAATAATACAACTGTCATTAAATATTAAGGATTTATCATATTAACAGTTACATTTCTCATTAATCATTTGTCGTTTCTACAGAAAACATTGGATATCAGTAAGAACACTTAACGCGACACTAGTGTGGTCAATATAAAACTAATTCTATGAGTGTTGATATTAAATGAATGCAATATGAATGCAATGATCAGTCCTGCCACTGTACCTGAGGAGGTTTGGTTGAAGGTGTTGAGAGCCATCAGGAGGCACCAAACATTACAGAAGATGATGCCACTCAGCATCTCAGGAGGAGAAAACAAACCCGGTGTCGTGTAGAGCTGTTTGGCTGCAGTCTTCACCCACCGTAAAGTATTTCCCTACTGGGTGCAACAGACATATACCCTTCCTGTCTTCTCTTCCTCTTCCTCAGATCCAGACACTATGAATAACTGTGTATTCCTGTGGTGCAAATGAACAACTGAAGCTTTTCATGTAAAGCATTTAGCTGCATTTAACTGATGCTCTTATCCAGAGTGACTTACAATGAGTGCAGCAGTAGAACAAGCTTCATCTCCTACATCGCCACCATTACAAGTAACCAATAAGGAGGTCAAGGGTAGGAATATTCCTATGACCCCAGAATGATCCAGGAACAGGGTTGGAAAATAACGTTTTGGCTCATTGTGGCTAGTGGTGGTGGAGAATTTTCACAAGCCAAAATTATTTATAATTTATATATCTAGCTTGCCCCCTCACCTCATTCAATGACAATCATCACGGTTTACATGGTTTACAGTTCAGACCAGCGATGTTGGAGTCATGTCACCATTCACTAATCAAAGCCCACACAGCAAATTCTGGCCTTTGGAATAAACTCAGAGTTCAAATCAACTCAATTTGAGTGTATATGAGACCATCAATACTCTAAGGCAGTTAAAGTAACTCTTTTCTGGGAGTTGATTGTTTAACCCTTTTCAGGAGTTAAAACTGAACTCTTGTGGGAGTTAAAACACTAATCCCATGTAGAGTAAAATACAACTCACCTTGAGTTCATTTTAACGTGAACTCTTTCATAGTGTTAACAGTCAACACTTAAATGTATGTTTCATTTAACACTTATGGAGTTAATATTTCAAAACTAAAAGGCTTTAGGTGAAAATAACTACAAAAACACCATTTTGATTACTACAAATGTCTTTTATTTAACAAATCCATACAGTGAGTTCAAAACTTCATGGATACTTAGGCTACTTGTGTAATAAGTTACATTTTAAATACACTTACAGTGTAAACATGTTACAGCAATTCACATTTAAAACAATCTGCTATATGGGCAGCCAAACAGTTGGGAAATTGTGTGGTCAAATGGAAGTGACAAATAAAATTAAATAAATAAATAAATTAAAACAAAGATGTGGCGGACTGGGGGGGGTAAGGCCTTTTGAACTGTGCCTGTGTGTGAGGGGAAGACGTCAGGGGAGATGGACAATGCATCTGTTAGACTTGGGGAGGAAGGTCCATCACCATCTTGCTGCAGGACAGTAACATCTGAGGATCACAAACAACAACATCAGGATACAGGGCACATACAATAACACCAACCACCACAAAACTACCATATATGCTGGGGGGCCCTGGAGGGCCCACAAATGGCACTTTCATTCCAACTTTTCACCTCACCCGGTGATTTCACTGGCAAGTTCTCTTACCTTCTGGAAGGAGTGTTGATCAGTGAAATCACCTGATGGTCTTTAGGTAGAATGAAAGCCTGCAGACCTTGCAGACCTCAACAGTCCGATATTCTATCTTGCCTACATTATCCAGCTCGACTGTTAGCTTGTTAGCTAGGCTAGGTTTAGCAACTGAGGCGACCGTGTCTCGCATTGACTTGAAAAATAGTCTCTCCAACACTGGAGACAGAGTCGCATTGCTGGCAAGGCTGTTATCTTAACCAAACTAGTAGGAACATGAACGAGGCGTCACCTGGTCGAGATCCGTTCAATGCAAATCCCGTGTCGCGTCCGTCCGGTACCGTCCGGTACCGTCCGGTACCGTCCTAGCCGTACAGAGTCTACCGTTTAATGGAAAGGAAACAACGCATGTTCAGTAAACATGTTGATAGAACTAGAAACACTAAACTAAAGTGAACTCACTTACAATACACCCAAGAACAGAACTAACGTTAATTTCATCCACGAAATCATGGAGGAAAATGCGCGAAGCCATCGAGTTAACGTGATATTCAACAAGTATGGAGCAAGCATTCACTTAAGCAGTTAGCTAGCAAGTTCGTCCAATCAAAAATATACAAATATATTACACAGAAAACCCCTAACAGCGTGACATATAGTTTGAGAAGTAAAACGCCATTTTTACCTGCCTCACGACGAAGTCCAAGTCAAGACTGCTGGGCGCGACAAAACCATCTGGATGGGCACCAGGGGTGTTGATTCAGGCTCCTCAACACCCCGTGAATGAACACCGAAATATTACACCGCCAAAGAGCATCCCTGAACACAAGCTGAGTCTCAATGAGAAAATAAACTCCAAAAATCTAACCCGTTCACACCTTTTTGTCTAACTCCAGATTATTCGACTCCAGAAATTTGCTGTGCAGTATTGGACAAGCATTGGTTACCTGCAAAGATATTTTTATGGATGGGTTTGTCCGATGATGCATGTAGTCATTTCCATCCCTGTTTAAATGTACATGTGCCCATTATAGTGTCACGTTACAGGATTTCTGGGTAATGAAGTCCTTCACACTTTCAAAAATTCCAAACAGTTATCTCCCATTCCCAGGTAGCTGTCAAAGAGCAGCTCTCCTCTCTCCAACTCTCTCACTGTCCAGGGGTGGGTTTCCCAACAGTGATTGAACTTGAAAATTCACAACATACTTCATGAACGATCCGTGACGTCCCGTGCGTTTCCCAAAGGATATTGTGAAGCGAACATTTCAAGAGATATTTGAAGAGATATTTAGTCAGCGTGAGATCCAAGCATAGAGGATATAGCTATGATATGATGATGTGATAGAGGAATCATCGATTTGCTGATAACATCTTTTCAATAATATCTACACAACAATGCACTTCCTGTTGTTGCATGCAGGTTTCAAATGTAGACAAATAGCACAAGTAAGATGTTTGATTTGATTTTATTCTAATTAATTACATTATATGCCGCTGAAGTATATAGGTCAGAAAACGTGCTTGTACGTGTAGCGTAATGGATAACACACCACGCTACCATCATCAGTGGTAGGAGATCAAATCCCACCATGGGCACTCCAAGTCTACAGAATATGTGGAAATATTGTATGCACATAAATAAATAACCCATTAAACATTTATGGCAAATGTTTTAGGACAAGAGTCATGGAAATGTACTGCTAAAAGGTCAATGATAATAATAATTATCATACTTTCTAATAATATACTTCATGATTTATAATAACAACAATAATAAACTTTATTTTTATAGCAACTTTCATACAAAAACAAGCAGCGTGCTTTACATTAACAGGAACGATTAAAATTAAATTAATTAAATGGAGAAATAGGAAAATAAGTCAAGTGCAATTATAAAAATAGGGGGGGAAATAAACGTAAAATTCAGCATTTTGAAACAAAGTGCTTTGCATTAAGAAAGTATGCAGTGAAATGTTAAAAGTCTAAAGAGTGCTAATTAAAAGCTCACAGTTAAACAGATATATTATGGAAGACATTTAAAATATTTGGTTAATTTTATCTAAACATTCATTCAGTTCTTCATATATTTAGAAATTGGAAAAGAGAAAATAAATGCTAACCTGAATAACATCACTAAAAACTATCACTATGATGTGCATTTCTTTAAATAAAAGAAACTGTACATACAGGGATTTAAAAAAAAAAAAATACAGTTACAATTTTTTTGGTGGATTTTCTGTAGTTAGTGGGAACAGGAGGAGGCGTTTTGTCTTTGGTCCTGAGGACTTTCTGTAAAACAATAAGATTGATTAGAGAAATGATCACTATGTTTAGGAATATAAATAATGAAGGGTTTCATTCTGAAATTCTTTATCATCTCTGCACATTGCTCAACATTTAAAAGACAAAGATGATTACATCCTCTAATGACAAATAAGACAAATTAGTCACTACTATAGATTGCTGACGATGATCTGTGCAATAACCACAGTTAAACAATGACTCAATAACTCAATAAGTTATTGGTGTTGATATTTTACTGTTTTTTATCTATTTTACCGTTGCTTTGCTCAGGTTTCTCCAGTAAGTAATAGGTGGGGTCGCTCAGCTCTGTTGTACCTGAGGATCAAGAAACATTACAAGCAGGCACAAGCTACCAAAATCTCTAATGAGTATTAACTTCATGTATATATTTATGTTTCATGAACTGGACATAAGGTTGCATCAGTTGTGCCACGTCCCATACAGTCCTGTAGTTTAGTGTCTTGTCCTGTGTAATGAGGGTCTTGTACCATTAGGTTACTGTGTCCTGTCCTGTCCTGTCCAGTTCTGTATTGTCCTGTGTAATTTGTGCCGTTAGGTGGCTGCTGTCTTGTCTTGTCTCAAGTGGAACTGTAAGATCAAGAAAAAAATAGCTTGTTTAAAGCTAAGCAGTTTGAAACTGTAGCTGTAGTAATAGTTGTACTAGTAGTAGCAGAACTACTATTGTTAGTAGTGTTAGCAGTAGTCATGGTTGTAGTGGTACTAATAATAGTTACATTATTTACAGTAGTAGTAGTATCAAAAATAGCAGTCGTCCCAGTAAAATAGTAGAGTAGAGTAGTAGTAATTGATATAGTAGTAATAGTAGCAGCAGCAGTAATAGCAGTAGGTAGTAACAATAGTAGTAGTAGTAGTAGTAGTAGTAGTAGTAGTAGTAGTAGCAGAAGTCAAATGTTTGCTGGGAAAGATCATTCTGCTGCTGAATGGATACAGAAATTTGAACTAGAATAACTTAATAATCTTGGTGACACTGGGGCACACACATAAATACTTGCAGAGTTTGTTTTACTATTTGTTTTTATCTGTATTTTGCCTTTCTTGTTTTGTTAAGCACTAAAACATGTTTAACAACATCCATTTTAGCATCAAACCCCTAACCCTGGACGTGTTCATCCACTGAGGACCACAGGCAGTTACAGCTATGGTCGATGTTAACATGCTACAAAACTAGGGTTCTGCAGCAGGTCACTCAGGCTCATAAAGAAACAGGGAAGGTATCTCTGTCAGATGGGCACCCATACTCACAGCCTGCTGGTTGAACCACAGGTCCAGCTGGTATCTCAGCATAGATAGTTTCTACCTTTTGTTCACCATTTCCTGTTGGACAAGGTTGGAAAGGTTTCATTCAAAATGTAGTCCATTACATATCATTGATTGAACAGGAAATAATAAAAGTAAAGACTAAAAGGTAAAGCAATACAATCTGTAAAGCAATACAATCTAAAAAAAAGAAGAAAAGAAAAGATTACATTAAAGTTTAAGACAATACAAATACAAATTAAAATCCAAGGTAAGAGAAGAGATTTAAAAGATGATACTGATTTTGCTGAACTAAGATTTTCAGGTTATGGGAGAGGGACTTTTGCGAAAGGCATGTGTATAATATCTAGACAGGATGAAGTGAAGGCGCGAATGACCATAAAACCAAAAAGACCATACTTTAGAGCAGGGGTTCTTAACCAGTCACAGGGGGGTCGCGGGAAGGGTGTTTTGTTTTTTCCTGTGTGTGTACAGACTTTGGAAACAAATTTCCTCTTAGGGACAATAAATAATTTATCTACCTATCTCTATTGCGTGCTGGAAGCTGATATCGCGATGTGAATGTGCAGTGTTGTGGAAAGAAAAAATGGAGCGGTTTATAATCGGTGGAAGCGAGACACCACAACATGTGTCAGCAGAGAAAGAGAAAGAATTGAAAGGGGAAAAAAGCCAAAAGTAGGAAATATGACGAAAAGTATTTGGAGTATGGCTTCACTCAGACATGTGATGGAGACTATCCACGTCCACAGTGCACGTGTGAGCGTCAGAGTGAGAGCCTGACTGAGTGCATGAGTTCGATAGGAGATCGGGAGGATTGAGTCTAATTATTCTGCTGTGGTGCAAAGTCTGAGTTGTAGGAAACAAGACTGCACCACCTTTTTTACCTGGTCATCAAAACAGAGGTCAGAATCAAATATCACTCCCAAGTTTCTAGCATATAGGGCATAGCATAGCATCTTGGATCAACTTGGTTGAATTCGGAGGGCCAAACAGAACAATCTCAGATGTGTTTTCGTTGAGCTGTAGAAAGTTATGGGATATCCAGCACTTGATGTCAGAGAGAGGCCTTAAAGTGTGTTAGGGGTACATACAATTGAGTATCATCTGCGTAGCCGTGGAAGAGGACATTGTGTTTGCAAATTATGTGAGACCATATAGATACAAAAAAGTAAAGGTCCAAGAATTGACCCTTGTGAATAGAGTTGAAGAGGATGAGGCATTCCTACAACTAGTGAGAAAGTTCTATTTGCCAGATAGGATTGGAACCAGTTCAGGACAGTGCCCTGGACACCAACCCATTTCCACTTAGCCCTGCCATCAACCATGCACCGTTAGAAGGAGCCCTGTCATGGGTCATGTTTTTAAAATGGTGAAGATTTCATTTTGGAACCTCCGCCTTCAGGTCAGGCTTTATTTACCTTGTCTTTTGAACCAGTATCTCAAAGTGAAGAAAATGATGATGATGATGAGTAATATTGCACACACCATACGAACAAGTAGTTGGTATGGCCAGTAGTAAAGGGTATCTAGAAGACAGATACAATTTCAGAATCAGAATCTCATCAATCACCAAGTACAATAATTGTACAGGCATTTGTCTGGTTAGCTTGGTAGAGAGAAAAATAGACAACATACATAGTAACAGTGCATACTAACAGTAGATTCACGCTTGGTAAAAGGATCTCATATAAAGTACAAGAGGAGTGAGACATACTATGGACAGCCAACTGTACATATGATGGTATAACTACATTCCCATAATGCAATTACTGAATACAAGTGAATAGTGTTTCGAAGTAGATTTGTTTCCAAATGTAGGTTACTGTGACACAGTAAACTGTCTTGTCTTCAGCCTTGGTCTCTACCATGTCTCTACCATTAACATGTGACTACTAGCCACTGCTAGCTACTGGCCAATAGTGTTGCCAACTGTGTTGCAGGGAAAGTAGCTGTTAGCTGCTCAAAAGGAGTTTCCTACGGAAGCCGAGAACGGCCATGCTTGCACATTTTTCTTAATGCCGTTATATCGAGATCACAAGTTAATTATGCCGTGATCTCGAGATAACAAAGCCCGTTTTCTCGTGATAACGAGTTAATTTATCTTAAGAAAACAAAAAGCCTTTTTGTCGAGATAACGAGATAATCAACCCGTTATAACGAGAAAACAAAAGGTCGGACTCGTTTCCTCTGATTACTTATATTGTTTATCAGAGATCAGGAGTGTCATGCCAGCATGCATAGATGGCGTCTTGACAAATGATTTAAGCTGAAAATGTCAGATCAAGGAGTACCCGTTATCGCATCCCTCCCATTGGTCAACTCCCAAACCCCCCCACAGAGCAGTGTGTGTACGTCATGGTCCACTCTTGGAATTTAAACAGAGCAAACTTATACTCAAATGTATGAATTACACTGTGTGGAAAACACGTTAGCAAACTAATGTTAGTTGCTGTCAGTCAGTCAGTTCGACTCATGTTGGCCTGTTAGACTACATAATCTACTCTTCCGCAGCTCGCGTACAGTAGGCTACGTGTACAGGCCCGTGTTGTAATGGAAATCGGCTTTTTGTTTTCTCGAGATAACAAGATAAATTAACCCGTTATCACGAGAAAACGGGCTTTGTTATATCGAGATCACCGCATAATTAACTCGTGATCTCGATATAACGGCATTAAAAAAAATGTGCAAGCATGGCCGTTCTCGGCTTCCGCAGTTTCCACTATCTGCTCACTAAATGACTTATGTAAGTATTGTTTCAGGCCACGTGCTCTGTTGTCTCCATTTCATTTTCATCAAGGAACTGGACTTTAAAGAGTTAAGTATCTTTGCTGTGTTCAGTTTTCATTGTAAATATGAACTCACGTACCTGCGGTTCTATGACTTCCTGTTGTTAATTGTAGGAGAATTGCTGTAGTTTCTTCTGCAATGATCAAACATGAATACAACACTGGTTCATTTCCATCATACTAACATGCATGTTAAACTGTATTGTCATGTATTATCATATATAGTGTATATAGAGAATCCAACCCTTCATGAACACCAACTTTGAGTTGACATTTACATCTGTTATGCCTTACTCTTTTTCTTAGTTGCTCTTGTTGTTGCTGATGTTGTTGTGGCTCTTGTTGTTGTTGCTCTTGCTCTTATTGTTGCTCTTGTTGTTGCTGATGTTGTCATGTTTCAGAAAATGAAAATCACCACCAGTAATTTACAGCATGTTGTTGTTACTGGTCATTAACAGCCAATAATGCTGGATCTATAATCCAGATGCTTGATAGCAAACGATAAAAGATGAAAGATACTGGATCGATGCTTGAACAATAGAGAACGGTCATTACTGTGATGTACAACAGGGATGTACGACTACCAGACTACCAGTAAAAGACCGTCCTAAAGGTTATTGTGACTTGTGTTACGATGCATGTGCCCAAACTGAAAGGAAATCAATCAGATTGCTTGTCTCACATCTAGAAGAATAAGGTGAAGGGAACCACTTCTAATGCAAAAAGAGAATTACAGTGATGGGAACGTCTCCTCCATTCATTCTTGTCATCACACCAACAATGTACCATTCCTACTTCTGCAAATGACATTGACATGCTAGCATACATTGACTATAGCATTACAGCATGGCTGCAAGAGCGACCAGAGTTGAGACTTTGGGTCTGTGGGAGGAAATGACTCAGTTCGGGTGGGACTAGTTTTAAAGGAGGAAGTGGGATAATGTAATCTGTCATTTTAGTCTCGTCCAAATCGGCCATGCCAGTTATTTCTAAAGACTTCATCTACTGGCTCCGGGCTGTTCTACGTACGATGCATGGTACATTTACACCCGTCGTGCTGAAAGGCCACGGCCCTTCTTTGTATTTTGATCTTTGCATCTGTTAGCTTGAATACAGACTGTTCATCCTTTGTGCATTAAGTGGTTCTTCTCCCCTTACGTTTCTAGTGTTCTGCTGTCTTGGGAACCTTTTGCCTTCTCCACACCCTTCATGACTGAACTCACCTTCGATCACAGTCAGGTAGACGGCTGGTTCATCATCACAGTAGTACAGTGCAGAGTCTCCAGGCCTCACTGTCCTTATAGTCAATGACGTCTCCTCGGTCGATCCATAACGCCTGCCTTGGCCTTGAACAGACTTACCCCTCCCATTTTTAATAATATATATATTGTTTTTCTCTCTTCCATCGATCTCTTTGCTCCATGTTACAACACCTGAACCTGCAGCAGCATGAGGGCATGTCAGAGTGATGTCGGTCTTCTCTACAGCAGTTTGTCTGGTTACTCCTGTACACAACAAACAGATTGAGCAATATTCATGTTTCATAACGTACCATCATTAACTACTGCAGGACTTCAGGATGAAGTCAGGAGCCATGTGAACAGTTTGATTCAGAAACAAGATATCCACCGTTTGAGGAACTGACTCCTACTCTTATCAATGCTGGTATGGAAGTAAAACCTGTTTTGGCGTTACCACTAAAGCAATTAAAGGAATCTTAAGACAAAATATCAAAATATAGACATGAAACAGAAAACAACACTGATGTATTGTAAAGTAATATTCTACCAGTACAGTAACTTGGATAGTGTTTGATATTACCTGGTGGTATCACTGTCAGTTTCACGGCTGGTTCTTCATTACAGTAGTACGTTCCACTGTCTGAGACAGTCACTCTTCTTATGTACAGTGACTTATCTACTAACGAACTATATCGTTTCGATCGGTCATCAATGTGTTTGATGTCCCTGTCACCTACCACAGTAAGTATGTCCACTTTAGTTCCATGACTCTCTTTGCTCCATGTTACTTTACCCTCCACAGAGCGAGCACAGGGCAGATAGACCAGGTCCTTCTCCTCAACTATTTGATGAGATATCTCTGGAAAACATCATTTTAATAAATAAGCCTCCATTTTAAAACAATTGTCATTCATTATATTCTTTGATCTAGTAGGTGGCGTCACCAGGACTCAGATCACTGTTACCGAATCCAATGTGTGCACATTGAACTTGACCTGGGTAAGTGATATTACACATTATGAGACACAATACAGGACTGACACACTGGTTACAGGCATAACAGGACCGTATGTATGTATGACCTCAACAGTATGACAGCAGCTACACAGAAACAAGACTAAATATAAAGACACTACAGCTACTGAAGGTCAGTTAAGATCTTAGAAATCAAATCAAGCTCCCATTTTTCATGATTTTGCACTCCTGGTATCTGATCTGTGGCTTGAATATGTACTGTAAAAATAATAGTCAATGGCAATGCAATCAAGCAGAGTGGATCAAGAAAATGTGAAGTAAATAAATGTATTAAAAATAAAAGAATATTGCTTTAGAAATGGCCTTACCTGCACTGGTGTCACTGCCGGCACAGCCCAGAACAAAGGCTAGCAGGCAGCCGTAGAGATTCACCCTCATGCTGCTACAGTCTGAAATGATAATAGACACTAAGCACAGTTTCTCTCTGACCTCAGAACAGGAACTCAGCTGTCTGGGTGTTCACGGGTGTTCCTGCACAAAATGTTCACATCATTTTCAACACATCTTTAATACCTGAGTTACTTTTAAATGAACCATATTTGGTAAGACGTTATAATAACTTTCATTAATAATCCTATTAACTAATCCTTGATAGGCATGAGCAAATATTTACTTGATATTCATTTCATGATTTACAAATGTTAGTAGATTATACATAATATATTACGTAATGTATTACTTAATATGTATATTCACATTTATAAATGATATATGTGATTTCCAGTAGTCTGACAATGTGTTTCTTAATTTTTAATTTCTTAATGTGTTCATTAAGCTGGCAATTGACGGCAAGCGTGTACGCGTGCACACACACACACACACACACTCATCTTTAATCATCAGGCCGTGATCAACACCATGTAGGTGTTAAAACCACTTAGCTCACAAAGGAAGTGTGTGTGTTTGTGTGTGAGAAACGGACAGAATGTGTGTGTAGGTTTGTGTGTGTGTGTGTGTGTGTGTGTGTGTGTTTTCAGGAAATATTTAAAAAGTTTCCACGACACACGTCTTTGATGTTTCTTTTCACAGTTTATTGAAATTGCTTGGTTATAACGTCCTGAAATGTCAGCTGTCAATCAAAGACAAAATTGAATAAAATAGCAAATTTGGAGATTACAGGTCATCACACATTTTATGGAAGCTAGACATTTAAAATATTTGGTTAATTTTATCTGATAAACATTAATTTGGTTCTTCATATAACACATATATATAATAAAATAAATGCTAATGTGAAAATCAATACAAATTATCACTGATGTGCATTTCTTTAAATAAAAGAAACCGTACATACAGTTGTTTTCAATAAATACAGTTACAATGAAAATCGATGTGTAAGTTATTTGGTGGACGGTGAAGGCTGATGTCAGGTCAGTTTTTACCAGTCTTCTCTCCTGTCCGTGGTGGATCAGGGATGATGGAATACGTGTGGTAGGGATGGTAGAATACGTCACTTTGGCTTGGTCCACCTACACATTAAAACAGATCCAAGCTTTTACTAACAATAATACATTAATGAAACTTTTTTTTTTTTAAAGTATATTTTTTTGGCCTATATTGAGAGAGAGAGATAGTGAGGAAGGTATGGGAGAGAGAGGGGAGGACATGCAGCAAATGACCGAGGGCCGAATTTGAACCCTGGTCGGCTGAGGGAAGGACTGAGCTTTATGGTACGCGCCCTACGCAGTGAGCCACCGGTGCACCCACATTAATGAAACGTTTACACATACAGTGAGACATACAGTGAGCAGAATAGATAAAGGTCAACATGACAGAAGGGAAGGGAGAGAAAAAAAAAGTTTAACAAAACATTCACACACTGCAGATAGAACCATGATAAAAATCTCAGTTTTCACATGAACGCTCCACTTCATGTGGAATTGTGTGAAACATTCTGCAGTATATGAAGGATAATGCAGAATGTCTACAATAGGTACCACTGTATACAGTATTAATACAGGATAATGTAGAGTCACGGTGGGGGACAGATAAGTCATTTAGATTATCTGTACTTTCCCAATACATTTGGACATGACCTGCTAAATAAAACAAAGGTATTTCTTGCTGACCTTTGTTGCTTTGTGAGGGTTCACCCACTGAGGACAGCAAGACCACAAGCAGTTACAGCTATGGTCGATGTTAGCATGCTACAATACGGTACTTCCAAATGCATGAGGTGTTATGTGATCTCTATCAGAGGGCCACTTCTCATCTCCCATACTCACTGCCTGCTGGTTGAACCACAGGTCTGTCCAGTATCTCAGCATAGACAGGCTCCACTTTTTGTTCACCACTTCCTGCTGGACAAAGTTGTAAAGGTTTCATTCAAAATGTAATCCATTACATATCACTGATTTTCTGCTTTCAGTTGTAATCAGTAAATTCTATGCATTATAATCTAACTACTCTCAGTTGTTTTTGGATTATTTTGCCAAGCGTTTTGGAAGTAGTGTTTGAAAGTAGCATTTACAAAAAAAGACTTGATGAAGAGTTCTATTCTAAAACGCTGTATATGCATTAAAAAAAAAAAAAGCATTACTATAAGTATAAGTATAAGTATCTGATGCAGGACTGACTCACAAATAATAGTATAATATAATATAATGTAAGAGTTTGTTTCCAATGTATATTTTCAGAGGAAACATATCACTTTCAGGTCAGTTTACCTCGTCTTTTGGACCAGTATCTCCAAGTGAAGAAGATGATGATGATGATGAGTAATAGTGCAGACAGCATAACAACAAGTAGGTATGTCCAGTTAATAGTAGCTAGAAGAAAAGTACAAATTCAGAATCAGAAACTCATCATTCAACAAATACATTAAGTGTAAGGGTATTTGTCTGGGTGGGTTAGCTTGGTACAGAGAAAAATAGACAACTTACATATAACAGACAGTACATTCACGCTTGACCTACATGCACCTAAACAGATATTAACCATATGTACTCCATACTGTTGAGATGGCCTCTCTGGGTGCCAGAGGTTAGAGAGACCATCCAGTAACCGAAAGGTCACAGGTTGAATCCCCACAACAACCAATCTGTCCATCAACAGTGGTGTGTTCTGTCATTGTTCCAGGCCACGTGCTCTGTTGTCTCCATTTCATTTTCATCAAGGAATTGGACTTTAAAGAGTTAAGTATCTTTGCTGTGTTCAATTTTTTTCATTGTCTAAATATGAACTCTGTGGTTCTATGACTTCCTGTTGTTAATTGTAGGAGAATTGCTGTAGTTTCTTCTGCAATGATCAAACATGAATACAACACTGGTTCATTTTCCATCATACTAACATGCATGTTAAACTGTATTGTCATGTATTATCATATATAGTGTATATAGAGAATCCAACCCTTCATGAACACCAACTTTGAGTTGACATTTACATCTGTTATGCCTTACTCTTTGTCTTCGTTGCTCTTGTTGATGTTGATGTTGTTGTGGCTTTTGTTGTTGTTGCTCTTGTTGTTGCTCTTGTTGTCGTTGCTCTTGTTGTTGTTGCTCTTGTTGTTGCTCTTGTTGTTGTGGCTCTTGTTGTTGCTCTTGTTGGTGCTCTTGTTGTTGTTGCTTTTGTTGTTGTTGCTCTTGTTGTTGCTCTTGTTGTCGTTGCTCTTGTTGTTGCTCTTGTTGTTGTGGCTCTTGTTGTTGCTCTTGTTGTTGCTGATGTTGTCGTGTTTCAGAAAATGAAAATCACCACCAGTAATTTACAGCATGTTGTTGTTACGGGTCATTAACAGCCAATAATGCTGGATCTATAAATCGTAGCATATCCAAAGTACGGACCAGATGCTTGATACCAAACGATAAAAGATGAAAGATACTGGATCGATGCTGCTCTAACAATAGCAATACAGCATGGCTGCAACAGTGAAGAAAAGTTGCAACTGGACCAGAGTTGAGACTTTGGGTCTGATCTCAGTT
This sequence comes from Hoplostethus atlanticus, assembly GCA_034670405.1. Lineage (NCBI taxonomy): Eukaryota > Metazoa > Chordata > Actinopteri > Trachichthyiformes > Trachichthyidae > Hoplostethus > Hoplostethus atlanticus. Next base: position 25,200 of record JAXDDX010000143.1, on the reverse strand, counting down.
TGGGGTGAAGAATGTGAAGAGTCCTTTCCAAAAGGAAAAGACTCAATATTCACCAAGAATCTAAAGGATATCAATTCATTTTACAGGAGTGTGATAATGTAATCAACACCACTACTTCTGTAATTTTAGTCCAAATCAGTCATGTCAGTTATTTCAGTTATTAAGTAAAAATCCCGGGCTGTACCTCAACAACAAACAAGCATCAAGATGTCGAGATCAGACCCAAAGTCTCAGCTTGTAGCCATGCTGCATTGTTGTTGTTCGAGCACGTCAAGTTACGTACGATGCATGGTACATTTACACCCGTCGTGCTGAAAGGCCACGGCCCTTCTTTGTATTTTGATCTTTGCATCTGTTAGCTTGAATACAGACTGTTCATCCTTTGTGCATTAAGTGGTTCTTCTCCCCTTACGTTTCTAGTGTTCTGCTGTCTTGGGAACCTTTTGCCTTCTCCACACCCTTCATGACTGAACTCACCTTCGATCACAGTCAGGTAGACGGCTGGTTCATCATCACAGTAGTACAGTGCAGAGTCTCCAGGCCTCACTGTCCTTATAGTCAATGACGTCTCCTCGGTCGATCCATAACGCCTGCCTTGGCCTTGAACAGACTTACCCCTCCCATTTTTAATAATAGTTTTCTCTCTTCCATCGATCTCTTTGCTCCATGTTACAACACCTGGACCTGCAGCAGCATGAGGGCATGTCAGAGTGATGTCGGTCTTCTCTACAGCAGTTTGTCTGGTTACTCCTGTACACAACAAACAGATTGAGCAAATAAAAACCCATATTCATGTTTCATAACGTACCATCATTAACTACTGCAGGACTTCAGGATGAAGTCAGGAGCCATGTGAACAGTTTGATTCAGAAACAAGATATCCACCGTTTGAGGAACTGACTCCTACTCTTATCAATGCTGGTATGGAAGTAAAACCTGTTTTGGCGTTACCACTAAAGCAATTAAAGGAATCTTAAGACAAAATATCAAAATATAGACATGAAACAGAAAACAACACTGATGTATTGTAAAGTAATATTCTACCAGTACAGTAACTTGGATAGTGTTTGATATTACCTGGTGGTATCACTGTCAGTTTGGTTGGTTCTTCATTACAGTAGTACGTTCCACTGTCTGAGACAGTCACTCTTCTTATGAGCAGTGACTTATCTGCTAATGAACCATATCGTTTCGATCGGTCATCAATGTGTTCGATGGTCTCGTCACCTACCACAGTAAGTATGTCCACTTTAATTCCATGACTCTCTTTGCTCCATGTTACTTTACCCTCCACAGAGCGAGCACAGGGCAGATAGACCAGGTCCTTCTCCTCAACTATTTGATGAGATATCTCTGGAAAACATAATTTTAATAAATAAGCCTCCATTTTAAAACAATTGTCATTTATTATATTCTTTGATCTAGTAGGTGGCGTCACCGGACTCAGATCACTGTTACCGAATCCAATGTGTGCACATTGAACTTGACCTGGGTAAGTGATATTACACATTATGAGACACAATACAGGACTGACACACTGGTTACAGGAGTAACAGGACCGTATGTATGTATGACCTCAACAGTATGACAGCAGCTACACAGAAACAAGACTAAATATAAAGACACTACAGTTACTGAAGGTCAGTTAAGATCTTAGAAATCAAATCAAGCTCCCATTTTTCATGATTTTGCACTCCTGGTATCTGATCTGTGGCTTGAATATGTACTGTAAAAATAATAGTCAATGGCAATGCAATCAAGCAGAGTGGATCAAGAAAATGTGAAGTAAATAAATGTATTAAAAATAAAAGAATATTGCTTTAGAAATGGCCTTACCTGCACTGGTGTCACTGCCGGCACAGCCCAGAACAAAGGCTAGCAGGCAGCCGTAGAGATTCACCCTCATGCTGCTACAGTCTGAAATGATAATAGACACTAAGCACAGTTTCTCTCTGACCTCAGAACAGGAACTCAGCTGTCTGGGTGTTCACGGGTGTTCCTGCACAAAATGTTCACATCATTTTCAACACATCTTTAATACTTGAGTTACTTTTAAATGAACCATATTTGGTAACACGTTATAATAACTTACATTAATAATCCTATTAACTAATCCTTGATAGGCATGAGCAAATATTTACTTGATATTCATTTCATGATTTACAAATATTAGTAAATTATACATAATATATTATGTAATGTATTACGTAATATGTATATTCACATTTATAAATGATATATGTGATTTCCAGTAGTCTGACAATGTGTTTCTTAATTTTTAATTTCTTAATGTGTTCATTAAGCTGGCAATTGACGGCAAGCGTGTGCGCGTGCACACACACACACACACACACACACACACACACACACACACACTCATCTTTAATCATCAGGCCGTGATCAACACCATGTAGGTGTTAAAACCACTTAGCCCACAAAGGAAGTGTGTGTGTTTGTGTGTGAGAAATGGACAGAATGTGTGTGTAGGTGTGTGTGTGTGTGTGTGTGTGTGTGTAGGTGAGTGTGTGTGTGTGTGTGTGTGTGTGTGTGTGTGTGTGTGTGTTTTCAGGAAATAATAAAAAAGTTTCCACGAAACATGCGTCTTTGATGTTTCTTTTCACAGTTTATTGAAATTGCTTGGTCCTTGGTCAGCTGTCAATCAAAGACAAAATTTAATAAAATAGCAAATTTGGAGATTACAGGTCATCACACATTTTATGGAAGCTAGACATTTAAAATATTTGGTTAATTTTATCTGATAAACATTAATTTGGTTCTTCATATAACACATATATATAATAAAATAAATGCTAATGTGAAAATCAATACAAATTATCACTGATGTGCATTTCTTTAAATAAAAGAAACCGTACATACAGTTGTTTTCAATAAATACAGTTACAATGAAAATCGATGTGTAAGTTATTTGGTGGATGGTGAAGGCTGATGTCAGGTCAGTTTTTACCAGTCTTCTCTCCTGCTCGTGGTGGATCAGGGATGATAGAATACGTCACTTTGGCTTGGTCCACCTACACATTAAAACAGATCCAAGCTTTTACTAACAATAATACATTAATGAAACTTTTACACATACAGTGAGACATACAGTAAGCACAATAGATAAAGGTCAACATGACAGAAGGGAAGGAGAGAAAAAAGTTTAACAAAACATTCACACACTGCAGATAGAACCATGATAAAAATCTCAGTTTTCACATGAACGCTCCACTTCATGTGGAATTGTGTGAAACATTCTGCAGTATATGAAGGATAATGCAGAATGTCTACAATAGGTACCACTGTATACAGTATTAATACAGGATAATGTCACGGTGGGGGATAGATAAGTCATTTAGATTATCTGTACTTTCCCAATACATTTGGACATGACCTGCTAAATAAAACAAAGGTATTTCTTGCTGACCTTTGTTGCTTTGTGAGGGTTCACCCACTGAGGACAGCAAGACCACAAGCAGTTACAGCTATGGTCGATGTTAGCATGCTACAATACGGTACTTCCAAATGCATGAGGTGTTATGTGATCTCTATCAGAGGGCCACTTCTCATCTCCCATACTCACTGCCTGCTGGTTGAACCACAGGTCTGTCCAGTATCTCAGCATAGACAGGCTCCACTTTTTGTTCACCACTTCCTGCTGGACAAAGTTGTAAAGGTTTCTTTCAAAATGTAATCCATTACATATCACTGATTTTCTGCTTTCAGTTGTAATCAGTAAATTCTATGCATTATAATCTAACTACTCTCAGTTGTTTTTGGATGATTTTGCCAAGCGTTTTGGAAGTCGTGTTTGAAAGTAGCATTTACAAAAAAAGACTTGATGAAGAGTTCTATTCTAAAACGCTGTATATGCATTAAAAAAAAAAAGCATTACTATAAGTATAAGTATAAGTATAAGTATAAGTATCTGATGCAGGACTGACTCACAAATAATAGTATAATATAATATAATGTAAGAGTTTGTTTCCAATGTATATTTTCAGAGGAAACATATCACTTTCAGGTCAGTTTACCTCGTCTTTTGGACCAGTATCTCCAAGTGAAGAAGATGATGATGATGAGTAATAGTGCAGACAGCATAACAACAAGTAGGTATATCCAGTCAGTATCTAGAAGACAGGTACAAATTCAGAATCAGAAACTCATCATTCAACAAATACATTAAGTGTAAGGGTATTTGTCTGGGTGTGTTAGCTTGGTACAGAGAAAAATAGACAACTTACATATAACAGACAGTACATTCACGCTTGACCAACATGCACCTAAACAGATATTAACCATATGTACTCCATACTGTTGAGATGGCCTCTCTGGGTGCCAGAGGTTAGAGAGACCATCCAGTAACCGAAAGGTCACAGGTTGAATCCCCACAACAACCGATCTGTCCATCAACAGTGGTGTGTTCTGTCAAAGTGTAATTTTTCCAGGCCACATGCTCTGTTGTCTCCATTTCATTTTCATCAAGGAACTAGACTTTAAAGAGTTAAGTATCTTTGCTGTGTTCAATTTTTTTCATTGTCTAAATATGAACTCTGTGGTTCTATCACTTCCTGTTGTTAATTGTAGGAGAATTGCTATAGTTTCTTCTGCAATGATCAAACATGAATACAACACTGGTTCATTTTCCATCATACTAACATGCATGTTAAACTGTATTGTCATGTATTATCATATATAGTGTATATAGAGAATCCAACCCTTCATGAACACCAACTTTGAGTTGACATTTACATCTGTTACTCCTTACTCTTTGTCTTCGTTGCTCTTGTTGTTGCTGATGTTGTTGTGGCTCTTGTTGTTGTTGCTCTTGTTGTTGCTCTTGTTGTTGTTGCTTTTGTTGTTGTGGCTCTTGTTGTTGTTGCTCTTGTTGTTGCTCTAGTTGGTGCTCTTGTTGTTGTTGCTCTTGTTGTTGCTCTTGTTGATGTTGCTCTTGATGTTTCTGATGTTGCCGTGGCTCTTATTGTTGCTCTTGTCATTGCTCTTGTTGATGTTGCTCTTGATGTTGCTGATGTTGTTGTGGCTCTTGCTCTTATTGTTGCTCTTGTTGTTGCTGATGTCGTGTTTCAGAAAATGAAAATCACCACCAGTAATTTACAGCATGTTGTTGTTACTGGCCATTAACAGCCAATAATGCTGGATCTATAAATGGTAGCATGGAGGGTGTGTAAGCATATCCAAAGTACGGACCAGATGCTTGATACCAAACGATAAAAGATGAAAGATACTGGATTGATGCTCGAACAATAGAGAACGGTCATTACTGTGATGTACAACAGGGATGTATGACTACCAGACTACCAGTAAAAGACGTCCTAAAGGTTATTGTGACTTGTGTTACCATGCATGTGCCCAAACTGAAAGGAAATCAATCAGATTGCTTGTCTCACATCTAGAAGAATAAGGTGAAGGGAACCACTTCTAATGCAAAAAGAGAATTACAGTGATGGGAACGTCTCCTCCATTCATTCTTGTCATCACACCAAAAATGTACCATTCCTACTTCTGCAAATGACATTGACATGCTAGCATACATTGACTATAGCATTACAGCATGGCTGCAAGAGCGACCAGAGTTGAGACTTTGGGTCTGTGGGAGGAAATGACTCAGTTCGGGTGGGACTAGTTTTAAAGGAGGAAGTGGGATAATGTAATCTGTCATTTTAGTCTCGTCCAAATCGGCCATGCCAGTTATTTCTGAAGACTTCATCTACTGGCTCCGGGCTGTTCTACATACGATGCATGGTACATTTACACCCGTCGTGCTGAAAGGCCACGGCCCTTCTTTGTATTTTGATCTTTGCATCTGTTAGCTTGAATACAGACTGTTCATCCTTTGTGCATTAAGTGGTTCTTCTCCCCTTACGTTTCTAGTGTTCTACTGTCTTGGGAACCTTTTGCCTTCTCCACACCCTTCATGACTGAACTCACCTTCGATCACAGTCAGGTAGACGGCTGGTTCATCATCACAGTAGTACAGTGCAGAGTCTCCAGGCTTCACTGTCCTTATAGTCAATGACGTCTCCTCGGTCGATCCATAACGCCTGCCTTGGCCTTGAACAGACGTACCCCTCCCATTTTTAATAATATATATATTGTTTTTCTCTCTTCCATCGATCTCTTTGCTCCATGTTACAACACCTGAACCTGCAGCAGCATGAGGGCATGTCAGAGTGATGTCGGTCTTCTCTACAGCAGTTTGTCTGGTTACTCCTGTACACAACAAACAGATTGAGCAATATTCATGTTTCATAACGTACCATCATTAACTAGTGCAGGACTTCAGGATGAAGTCAGGAGCCATGTGAACAGTTTGATTCAGAAACAAGATATCCACCGTTTGAGGAACTGACTCCTACTCTTATCAATGCTGGTATGAAAGTAAAACCTGTTTTGGCGTTACCACTAAAGCAATTAAAGGAATCTTAAGACAAAATATCAAAATATAGACATGAAACAGAAAAAAACACTGATGTATTGTAAAGTAATATTCTACCAGTACAGTAACTTGGATAGTGTTTGATTTTACCTGGTGGTATCACTGTCAGTTTCACGGCTGGTTCTTCATTACAGTAGTACGTTCCACTGTCTGAGACAGTCACTCCTGCTTATGTACAGTGACTTATCTGCTAACGAACTATATCGTTTCAATCGGTCATCAATGTGTTCGATGGTCTCGTCACCTACCGCAGTAAGTATGTCCACTTTATTTCCATGACTCTCTTTGCTCCATGTTACTTTACCCTCCACAGAGCGAGCACAGGGCAGATAGACATGGTTCTTCTCCTCAACTATTTGATGAGATATCTCTGGAAAACATCATTTTAATAAATAAGCCTCCATTTTAAAACAATTGTCATTTATTATATTCTTTGATCTAGTAGGTGGCGTCACCGGACTCAGATCACTGTTACCTGAATCCAATGTGTGCACATTGAACTTGACCTGGGTAAGTGATATTGCACATTATGAGACACAATACAGGACTGACACACTGGTTACAGGCGTAACAGGACCGTATGTATGTATGACCTCAACAGTATGACAGCAGCTACACAGAAACAAGACTAAATATAAAGACACTACAGTTACTGAAGGTCAGTTAAGATCTTAGAAATTAAATCAAGTTCCCATTTTTCATGATTTTGCACTCCTGGTATCTGATCTGTGGCTTGAATATGTACTGTAAAAATAATAGTCAATGGCAATGCAATCAAGCAGAGTGGATCAAGAAAATGTGAAGTAAATAAATGTATTAAAAATAAAAGAATATTGCTTTAGAAATGGCCTTACCTGCACTGGTGTCACTGCCGGCACAGCCCAGAACAAAGGCTAGCAGGCAGCCGTAGAGATTCACCCTCATGCTGCTACAGTCTGAAATGATAATAGACACTAAGCACAGTTTCTCTCTGACCTCAGAACAGGAACTCAGCTGTCTGGGTGTTCACGGGTGTTCCTGCACAAAATGTTCACATCATTTTCAACACATCTTTAATACTTGAGTTACTTTTAAATGAACCATATTTGGTAACACGTTATAATAACTTTCATTAATAATCCTATTAACTAATCCTTGATAGGCATGAGCAAATATTTACTTGATATTCATTTCATGATTTACAAATATTAGTAAATTATACATAATATATTATGTAATGTATTACGTAATATGTATATTCACATTTATAAATGATATATGTGATTTCCAGTAGTCTGACAATGTGTTTCTTAATTTTTAATTTCTTAATGTGTTCATTAAGCTGCCAATTGACGGCAACCGTGTGCGCACCTGCACACACACACACACACACACACTCATCTTTAATCATCAGGCCGTGATCAACACCATGTAGGTGTTAAAACCACTTAGCTCACAAAGGAAGTGTGTGTGTTTGTGTGTGAGAAACGGACAGAATGTGTGTGTAGGTTTGTGTGTGTGTGTGTGTGTGTGTGTGTGTGTGTGTTTTCAGGAAATAATAAAAAAGTTTCCACGACACGCGTCTTTGATGTTTCTTTTCACAGTTTATTGAAATTGCTTGGTTATAACGTCCTGAAATGTCAGCTGTCAATCAAAGACAAAATTGAATAAAATAGCAAATTTGGAGATTACAGGGTCGTCACACATTTTATGGAAGCTAGACATTTAAAATATTTGGTTAATTTTATCTGATAAAGATTCATTCAGTTCTTCATATAACACATATATATAATAAAATAAATGCTAATGTGAAAATCAATACAAATTATCACTATGATGTGCATTTCTTTAAATAAAAGAAACCGTACATACAGTTTTTTTCAATAAATACAGTTACAATGAAAATCGATGTGTAAGTTATTTGGTGGATTTTCTGTAGTTAGTGGGAGCAGGAGGAGACGTTTTCTCTTTGGTCCTGAAGACTTTCTGTAAAACAATAAGATTGATTAGAGAAATGATCACTATGTTTAGGAATATAAATAATGAAGGTTTCATTCTGAAATTCTTTATCATCTCTGCACATTGCTCAATATTTAAAAGACAGACGGTTACATCCTCTAATGACAAATAAGACAAATTAGTCACTAATATAGATTGTTGACGATGATCTGTGCAATAACCACAGTTATACAATGACTCAATAACTCAATAAGTTCTGTTTTTTATCTATTTTACCGTTGCTTTGCTCAGGTTTCTCCAGTAAGTAATAGGTGGGGTCGCTCAGCTCTGTTGTACCTGAGGATCAAGAAACATTACAAGCAAGCACAAGCTACCAAAATCTCTAATGAGTATTAACTTCATGTATATATTTATGTTTCATGAATCTGGACATAAGGTTGCATCAGTTGTGCCACGTCCCATACAGTCCTGTAGTTTAGTGTCTTGTCCTGTGTAATGAGGGTCTTGTACCATTAGGTGTCCTGTCCTGTGTGGTCTGTGCCGTTAGGTGGCTGCTGTCTTGTTTTTCTCACTCCATAACACCTTCAAGACGCCCAATGTTGAATTAATCAATTACCCCGCGGATAAATTCAGCTGAACGATATGATAAATGGTGATCCAAAGGCATTGAAATTCATACTGTCAAATTTCTGTTTCAATTTTGACGCAGTAGGATATTTATGTTATAGCATACTGCTGGTGACTGATTGCATAGAAGTCTATGCTTGGTAAAAAATCAATTTTGCAGGGTTGACATGATGAAATGTTATGATGTTTACCATCGATTTGTCCGTCTGGATGTGGACTTTCAATCACAGAGTATGGAGCCTTGTATAGCTCAAGTTGAACTGTATGAACAAGAAAAAAAATAGCTTGTTTAAAGCTAAGCAGTATAAAACTCTGTAGTTGTAGTAATAGTAGTAGTAGTGGTTCCGATCCTGTATGGCAAATATAACTTTCTCAGTAGTTGTAGGAAATGCTCTTCAACTCCATTCACCTGCAGTGTTCCACAAGGGTCAATTCTTGGACCTTTATTTTTTTTTTTTATCCATATGGTCCCACTAGGTCACATAATTCGCAAACACAATGTCCTCTTCCACAGCTGCGCAGATGATACTCAATTGTATGTACCCCTATGTATGGGGTTTCATAATGAAGGTTTCATTCTGAAATTCTTTATCATCTCTGCACAGCTTAACACACTTTAATGCCTGTCTCTCTGACATCAAGTGCTGGATAAAATGAGTAGTGCTATAAAAATGAGTAGTAGTAGTAGAACCAGCAGTAGTAGTAGTAGTAGTATATCAGAGTATCAGGGTTAGAATATCAGGGTTAACTGGTGGATTGTGTGACGGTGAAGGCTGATGTCAGGTCAGTTTTTACCAGTCTTCTCTCCTGCCCGTGGTGGATCAGGGATGATAGAATACGTGTGGTCACTTTGGCTTGGTCCACCTACACATTAAAACAGATCCAAGCTTTTACTAACAATAATACATTAATGAAACGTTTACACATACAGTGAGACATACAGTAAGCAGAATAGATAAAGGTCAACATGACAGAAGGGAAGGGAGAGAAAAAAAGTTTAACAAAACATTCACACACTGCAGATAGAACCATGATAAAAATCTCAGTTTTCACATGAACGCTCCACTTCATGTGGAATTGTGTGAAACATTCTGCAGTATATGAAGGATAATGCAGAATGTCTACAATAGGTACCACTGTATACAGTATTAATACAGGATAATGTAGAGTCACGGTGGGGGACAGATAAGTCATTTAGATTATCTGTACTTTCCCAATACATTTGGACATGACCTGCTAAATAAAACAAAGGTATTTCTTGCTGACCTTTGTTGCTTTGTGAGGGTTCACCCACTGAGGACAGCAAGACCACAAGCAGTTACAGCTATGGTCGATGTTAGCATGCTACAATACGGTACTTCCAAATGCATGAGGTGTTATGTGATCTCTATCAGAGGGCCACTTCTCATCTCCCATACTCACTGCCTGCTGGTTGAACCACAGGTCTGGTCCAGTATCTCAGCATAGACAGGCTCCACTTTTTGTTCACCACTTCCTGCTGGACAAAGTTGTAAAGGTTTCATTCAAAATGTAATCCATTACATATCACTGATTTTCTGCTTTCAGTTGTAATCAGTAAATTCTATGCATTATAATCTAACTACTCTCAGTTGTTTTTGGATGATTTTGCCAAGCGTTTTGGAAGTAGTGTTTGAAAGTAGCATTTACAAAAAAAGACTTGATGAAGAGTTCTATTCTAAAACGCTGTATATGCATTAAAAAAATAAAAGCATTACTATAAGTATAAGTATAAGTATCTGATGCAGGACTGACTCACAAATAATAGTATAATATAATATAATGTAAGAGTTTGTTTCCAATGTATATTTTCAGAGGAAACCTATCACTTTCAGGTCAGTTTACCTCGTCTTTTGGACCAGTATCTCCAAGTGAAGAAGATGATGATGATGAGTAATAGTGCAGACAGCATACCAACAAGTAGGTATGTCCAGTCAATAGTAGCTAGAAGACAGGTACAAATTCAGAATCAGAAACTCATCATTCAACAAATACATTAAGTGTAAGGGTATTTGTCTGGGTGGGTTAGCTTGGTACAGAGAAAAATACACAACTTACATATAACAGACAGTACATTCACGCTTGACCTACATGCACCTAAACAGATATTAACCATATGTACTCCATACTGTTGAGATGGCCTCTCTGGGTGCCAGAGGTTAGAGAGACCATCCAGTAACCGAAAGGTCACAGGTTGAATCCCCACAACAACCAATCTGTCCATCAACAGTGGTGTGATCTGTCATTTTTTCCAGGCCACGTGCTCTGTTGTCTCCATTTCATTTTCATCAAGGAACTAGACTTTAAAGAGTTAAGTATCTTTGCTGTGTTCAGTTTTTTTCATTGTCTAAATATGAACTCTGTGGTTCTATGACTTCCTGTTGTTAATTGTAGGAGAATTGCTGTAGTTTCTTCTGCAATGATCAAACATGAATACAACACTGGTTCATTTTCCATCATACTAACATGCATGTTAAACTGTATTGTCATGTATTATCATATATAGTGTATATAGAGAATCCAACCCTTCATGAACACCAACTTTGAGTTGACATTTACATCTGTTATGCCTTACTCTTTGTCTTCGTTGCTCTTGTTGATGTTGATGTTGTTGGTGCTCTTGTTGTCGTTGCTCTTGTTGTTGCTCTTGTTGTTGTTGCTTTTGTTGTTGTGTCTCTTGTTGTTGTTGCTCTTGTCGTTGCTCTTGTTGATGTTGCTCTTGATGTTTCTGATGTTGTCGTGGCTCTTATTGTTGCTCTTGTCGTTGCTCTTATTGATGTTGCTCTTGATGTTGCTGATGTTGTTGTTGTTGCTCTTGTTGTTTCTGATGTTGTCGTGTTTCAGAAAATGAAAATCACCACCAGTAATTTACAGCATGTTGTTGTTACGGGTCATTAACAGCCAATAATGCTGGATCTATAAATGGTAGCATGGAGGGTGTGTAAGCATATCCAAAGTACGGACCAGATGCTTGATACCAAACGATAAAAGATGAAAGATACTGGATCGATGCTCGAACAATAGAGAACGGTCATTACTGTGATGTACAACAGGGATGTATGACTACCAGACTACCAGTAAAAGACGTCCTAAAGGTTATTGTGACTTGTGTTACCATGCATGTGCCCAAACTGAAAGGAAATCAATCAGATTGCTTGTCTCACATCTAGAAGAATAAGGTGAAGGGAACCACTTCTAATGCAAAAAGAGAATTACAGTGATGGGAACGTCTCCTCCATTCATGTCTTGTCATCACACCAACAATGTACCATTCCTACTTCTGCAAATGACATTGACGTGCTAGCATACATTGACTATAGCATTACAGCATGGCTGCAAGAGCGACCAGAGTTGAGACTTTGGGTCTGTGGGAGGAAATGACTCAGTTCGGGTGGGACTAATTTTAAAGGAGGAAGTGGGATAATGTAATCTGTCATTTTAGTCTCGTCCAAATCGGCCATGCCAGTTATTTCTAAAGACTTCATCTACTGGCTCCGGGCTGTTCTACGTACGATGCATGGTACATTTACACCCGTCGTGCTGAAAGGCCACGGCCCTTCTTTGTATTTTGATCTTTGCATCTGTTAGCTTGAATACAGACTGTTCATCCTTTGTGCATTAAGTGGTTCTTCTCCCCTTACGTTTCTAGTGTTCTGCTGTCTTGGGAACCTTTTGCCTTCTCCACACCCTTCATGACTGAACTCACCTTTGATCACAGTCAGGTAGACGGCTGGTTCATCATCACAGTAGTACAGTGCAGAGTCTCCAGGCCTCACTGTCCTTATAGTCAATGACGTCTCCTCAGTCGATCCATAACGCCTGCCTTGGCCTTGAACAGACTTACCCCTCCCATTTTTAATAATAGTTTTCTCTCTTCCATCGATCTCTTTGCTCCATGTTACAACACCTGAACCTGCAGCAGCATGAGGGCATGTCAGAGTGATGTCGGTCTTCTCTACAGCAGTTTGTCTGGTTACTCCTGTACACAACAAACAGATTGAGCAATATTCATGTTTCATAACGTACCATCATTAACTACTGCAGGACTTCAGGATGAAGTCAGGAGCCATGTGAACAGTTTGATTCAGAAACAAGATATCCACCGTTTGAGGAACTGACTCCTACTCTTATCAATGCTGGTATGGAAGTGAAAACCTGTTTTGGCGTTACCACTAAAGCAATTAAAGGAATCTTAAGACAAAATATAGACATGAAACAGAAAACAACACTGATGTATTGTAAAGTAATATTCTACCAGTACAGTAACTTGGATAGTGTTTGATATTACCTGGTGGTATCACTGTCAGTTTCACGGCTGGTTCTTCATTACAGTAGTACGTTCCACTGTCTGAGACAGTCACTCCTCTTATGAGCAGTGACTTATCTGCTATTGAACCTATATCGTTTCGATCGGTCATCAATGTGTTTGATGTTCCCCGTCACCTACCACAGTAAGTATGTCCACTTTATTTCCATGACTCTCTTTGCTCCATGTTACTTTACCCTCCACAGAGCGAGCACACGGCAGATAGACCAGGTTCTTCTCCTCAACTATTTGATGAGATATCTCTGGAAAACATCATTTTCATAAATAAGCCTCCATTTTAAAACAATTGTCATTTATTATATTCTTTGATCTAGTAGGTGGCGTCACCGGACTCGGATCACTGTTACCGAATCCAATGTGTGCACATTGAACTTGACCTGGGTAAGTGATATTACACATTATGAGACACAATACAGGACTGACACACTGGTTACAGGCGTAACAGGACCGTATGTATGTATGACCTCAACAGTATGACAGCAGCTACACAGAAACAAGACTAAATATAAAGACACTACAGTTACTGAAGGTCAGTTAAGATCTTAGAAATCAAATCAAGCTCCCATTTTTCATGATTTTGCACTCCTGGTATCTGATCTGTGGCTTGAATATGTACTGTAAAAATAATAGTCAATGGCAATGCAATCAAGCAGAGTGGATCAAGAAAATGTGAAGTAAATAAATGTATTAAAAATAAAAGAATATTGCTTTAGAAATGGCCTTACCTGCACTGGTGTCACTGCCGGCACAGCCCAGAACAAAGGCTAGCAGGCAGCCGTAGAGATTCACCCTCATGCTGCTACAGTCTGAAATGATAATAGACACTAAGCACAGTTTCTCTCTGACCTCAGAACAGGAACTCAGCTGTCTGGGTGTTCACGGGTGTTCCTGCACAAAATGTTCACATCATTTTCAACACATCTTTAATACTTGAGTTACTTTTAAATGAACCATATTTGGTAACGAAGATAGAGACTGGATAAAAAAAACATGGATCTCAAGGATTTAATCAGAAACTGGTCGAAGAAGAGAGCTGACCTGCTAAACAGAATACAAAGAAACTTACACAGTCAGAGAGATCGGAAAATTGGAAACTGGAAACTCGAGTAGACTAGATAACCAACCACACATCCTTCACCATCTCTGTGTTGATGGTGAAGGATAAGAAATGCTCGGCCCGGGCACCCGGGTAGTGTAGTGGTCAAAGCAACCGCCTACCAACCGACCAGGACATACACCGGCTTCCCACCAGCAGGCACCAAGCCGGAGGTAACGCTGAGGTTCGAACCTGCGACCTCAGGCGGGCGTTCCTACAGACCCCATTCATTTGAAACTGGTGTGTTGGGAGAGGGAAACATCTAAAACATGCAGGGCAGTGGGCCCCGAGGACCAGGGTTGAGAAACCTGGTCTACACCATCCCTAGACCGGCAGAGGGGGCGGAGCAACGACCAGGACGGCTTAGGCAGGGGGAATTGGACATGAACAATTGGGGAGAATAAGGGGAACAATTAAACGGGGGCGTTTTTGCAGTAGCAGCAAGGAGCAACAAGTCTCTGTACATCACTGGATGGAAACTTTTTGTTGGTTTTGTTTCAGTAGAACACTACCACACTATCACACTAACACTTCAAACCCACACGGTGATTGACAGCATGAACATGTAGGTGTTAAAAACCTCACCCAGTCAACCACACGCTAAAATACATATGAAAGAAAGAAAGTACGTGAGAGAGTTCAAGTTCAAGTTCTAGTTCAAGTCTTTTATTGTCATATGTACAGTATCACTTACGGTCATACAGAGGCACGTTCCAACTGGGTAGGTATACATGAAATCACACATCTATATATAAAACACAAACAAAATAACAATAAGACAATAAAGCGGATAAACTAAAATAGAAATAGGAATAAAAATTAAAATAATAAAAATTTAAAAAAGCAGCAGGATTGACAACAGTTGTAAATAATCTTAGAGATGCATCTACATATATATATATATATATATATACAGATGTACAGGTATAAAAGTGCATGTGCATTGGACGTAAAGTGACGTGGCTATGAGGTTGTGGGTCAACAGTAGTAGAAGCTGTCCTTCAGTCTGGAGGTGACTGTGTGATCCTGTACCGTCTACCAGACGGTAGCAGGTGAAGGCCTGTGAATGGCTGTAACAAAGAGTGTTAGCTGGGTGGCTGGGGTCTTTGGTGGTTTTGTGAGCCTTTCTCAGGCATCGGGGGAGGTGGATATTGTCCAGGGTGGGCAGCACACTGCCAGTGATGGTCTGGGCAGTTTTCACCACCCTTTGTAGGGCCTTGCGGTCCTGGGCGGAGGGTGAGGGTTAAGATATGTGAGATCGTCTGTATTTAAGTGTTGGTTGGTGTGTGTATGAATGTGTATATGCAGTACGTGTGAGAGCATGTGTTTAGGTTTGTGTGTGTGTGTGTGTGTGTGTGTGTGTGTGTGTGTGTGTGTGTGTGTGTGTGTGTGTGTGTGTGTGTGTGGGCAGGTTATTTGTCTCGGTATACTAAGCTGCAACTTGTAAGCACCAAACGTTACAAAACATTACAAAACTTTGATAAGAATAAAATAAAGATAAAAAGATTTAAAAAAGAAAGAATCCAACAAAGCACTTTGGGCATCGTATTCTACTAATCTGCTTTCCAGACATTGGAGTAAGTTTGTTCACCCTGGGAAAGATGCTGGTTAAAGTAATCAATTACCTTTATTGACCTCTACTGGAGACCAGTAGGAACTGCAGCAATATTGATAGAATTTGTCTCCGTCTACACAAGCCTCTGGCACGGTGTATCGCCATATACTATATCACCATGCTAAATACTGGTAAATACTTCTGTTGTCCTGGCTTGGGGGAGGGAGGGGGGGTTCTGTTCTAAAACAGAGTACGGGCCAGAAAGCTCAGGACTCTGCAAAGTGATCATTGGGGTCATTGGATCTGATCGACAACCCTATCAACTCCTTATTATTATGGACATGTTGCTACGGGGCAGGTTGACTCCAGGGAAAGCCTCGTGTCACCAGCCCTTTCTGAGAGCAGGTCCCTGGCACAGACCACACAGGAGTCAGGGTTGCAACAAAACGGTACTTTTACTGACTAAATGACTGATGACTAATGATTAAATGACAACTCAAACTTATTTTACAAACTCAAGATTGTGAGGGGACTCGACTTTTGAATAGGTGTGGTGGTCACCTTGCCTTAAAGGGGAATTCAGACGTTTTGTGAAATTGCACAAATTGGGCACATATTTTGTGCTTAAGACCAAATTCAAGACAAATTCAAGTTGGGAATCATAAAAAATGTTTTTTGGTGCAAAAATCAAAATTGCAACATTGAAATTTTTCCCGTTTTCTGTGATATGTTTAAAAATAAATTTTAATCATTTTCCAAGGTACAAATGGAAAATAGTTTGGGCCCTTTTAATTTTTTTCTTTTTAATTGATTTATGAAAAAGTTGGAATTTATTTTTGATTAAAGTGAAACGTTTTTATAAAATTTAGGCCCCCGACGCCTAAATGTCCGCTAGGGGGCCCCTGCGTCAATTACATACACCCCAAAGGACCAAATCCTTGGGGGTTTTTGGTAAACCCTCCCCAGTTCCCGACAAATTTCCATTCCCAATGGCCTTTTACTTATCTATAAACAAATGATGGGGCCAACTGAAAGTACTTTCCGGGTGTCGGTTTTTTTTCATTTGGTTTCATTCACCCTTTCCTTTTGTTATGTAAAAACTCAAAAAAAAAAAATTAGTCTTTAAAAGATACAAACAGGGCTGTTTAAAAAAAAAAATGTCAACTAACCGGGTTTTTTTGAAAAAAAGACTATTTTTTTTTAGTATAAAAACAGATAATCAATGTTTTTTTTCAGAAAACATCATTGTTTTAATCAGGCATGAACTGTGAAAAGGGGTTTTTTTGGTTTGGGAAAAATTTCATTTTGGGCACCCCCACTTGGGCAATTTTAAAGCCGACCCGAAAAAATTTCCGGGCCACTATTGGAAAAATTCTTCTGTCAAACAAAATTTCTGACGTTTTAATTTGGGGCCCAAATCACCCTTTTTAAACCCTTTTTCGTTTAACCCCCTTAAAAATAGGTTGGCTCGGGGCCCAAACGCACTACTTTTTATCAAATTGATTGGTCTTTACGATTTTCAAAAAAAGCCCGTTCTTTTGCTCCCATTGGCTTCTTGTCGCCCGTGGGCGGTGGTTTTTTTTCCCCGAAATTTCGTTTTTCCCCGTTTTCATACGCCCAGAATCAGGGTAGATCGGGGATAAACGAAAAATGCACAAAAAATTACTTTTTCCAAGGGGGAAATACCATTAGTTTCGATTGGGAAATGATATTTGCACGTTATCCCAGTTTTAAAGCGAGTTAAGACCCATTTGGTTTTTTATTTATTTTGCTATCTTTTTATCAGCTCGCTAAAAAACCCCCAAAAAAAAGCACCCCCTTTTCTCCAAACAACACGCCCCTTTTTTTGGGTTCCCCCGACTACGGATTTTTATCTGATTTGGTAAACGCTTTTTCGCTGTAATCCCTGACCCAGGGGAAGACTGGGGGGGAGGGCGACATTTTTAAAAAGGGGCTGTAACGGAAATATTAACGTTTTTTTTCCCGCGGGTTTCCCCGGGCCCGATAAAAAAACATGGATGCCCCGGGCGAGCAGTCACCCGTTTCCCGGGGCAGGCAAAAAGGGTGGGACGGGGGAAAGGGGGTCTGCGAGGGCCGGGGTTTCCATTAAAGTCTTTATCAGCGGCTCAAAGGGTCTTAATTTGAAAAGGGCGGAAGCTGAATTGTGGGTTTTAATGCCCGTTGAGCTATTTTCATATGCGGATGTAAAATTATGTGTGGGGTGTGTGTGTGGTGTTGTGTGTGTTTGTGTGTGGTGGTGTGGTTGGGGTGTGTGCCAAAGGGGGGGGAGGTTGTGGGGTTTCGGGGTGTGTTTTTTGGTCAAACAGACCCCCATATGTCAGTTTATCTCGCACGGGGTTGGAAACGTGGGAAAAACCCCCGCATTAAGAAAGAGCACATGTCCTTTTTCGTCCTTTACTCTGCGTTCGTTTTTCTGGGGTCATGTGAACCCCGTCATGAAACCCGGGGGTGGGGCTGTGTTGTTTTTTGGGGGGTGTAGTGGGGAGAAAACACACCAACCTCAGTTTGGCCAGAATAAACCCCCTGTAAATTGGCTAAAGGGGGAATCTTTTAAACCCGCCGTAGATAAAAACCCGTCAAACTGGTGCCCAATTTTGGAGGTGGAGGTTTTTTAAGAATACTTAAAGGCCTTTCCTTTTTTTTTTACCCCCACTATTATGTCAAAGCACAACTTCCCACCCGCCTACAAACATTTGTTTTTTTTGAGTTTCAATTTTATTGAACCATCTTCTGGGTCATCTGTGGTGTTGGGGGCGTGACCTTCCCTTTAGTTGCCCCCACATAGGGGAAAAACATTAAAACCCAAAGCTTTGTGCCCTGATCGTCGGTATTGGGTGGAGGATTTACCCACCCCCGAAAAGCTGGTCGGTTTTTGGTTTGGGAACCGTTGGGGTAAGGTAACCCCCCCTCATTTGGAGGGGGCCCGGTCTGTTCCTTTCAGCCCCCCCTTTATGATTTCAAAAGAGAAATAAAATTTTCAAACAAACCCCGAGTCAGAGTGACAGCTGATGTTTTTGCCAATCTTAAAAAAGGGCAAAAAACTAATTGGGCCCCGCCCGGTTTCACCTGGGTTCGGGGGTTGGTGGAAACCAGTTTTTTTAAAAAGCGTTTTTGAGAGGTTTTAGGGATTTGAGGTAATACCCCACTTTTGGGGGGAAGCCATTTTGTGGCCCGGAAAATCAGAGAAATTGGTTTCCTTTCTTTGGGAACGGCATGTGGGAGCAAAACACTCGCCAGTCCTAGCCACAAAAAAACCCCCAAACTCAGACAGGTGGGTCTAAAAACCCAAACCTTGAGATATCCCGGCTAGGGGGATATCATACACCAGAGGGGTTTTTTTAAAATTAAATTTATCCTGGGGCCAAAGTAAGAGGTTTTTAAACCCTTTCCTGGCACCCCAAAACAATTTTAAAAAATTTCTATTCTTTTCATGTAGGAAATTTCCCCCCAGGGAAAAGAACACCAAGCCCATCACTTTCCACCAAATTTTGCAGATTTTTCTGCTGTTATTTTTTTGTTACGTACCCCCCCACCTTTTGGGAGGTAACCCAACCCTCTTTTAAGGTTTTTAAATTTTTTTTGGCTGAAAAAAAAGCTGAAAGTTGATGGGGGAATCTTGGGTTTTTTCTACCCTTTGTGGCCCGGGCAACAAAAGGTTGGTTTCCTGCCCGGGGCATTGGGCTACTGCACTCGGGCAATAAACCAGATTACCCTTAAACGTTTAATGACACCCCCCTGAGAGAAAAAGGGTCTTTACAAGGGAGCAGCAGAGAATAAAGGAAAGATTAAAAGGGAACAAAAAGCAGAACTGAAAAAAAATAACTCTGTTCTCTGTTTGGGGATGAAGGCTAAACCACAGCTGAAGGGCTGTTGTTTAGAGATAAATTTAATTTAGCACAGGCCTTCAGATCCCCGCCTGGAATCCAAGGGAACCCAAAAGTCCCCCCTCAGCCTGGGACCCCGGGCTGAAAAGTGGCCCTCCTCCTAGACCTTTGGGGACCCTTTAAAAGGGGGAAGATGACCTTTTTTGGGTCTAAAATTTAACGGTTTTTTTTAAAAATGGGGGCTTGATGTTTCGCAGAGCGAGCAGACCCTGTCTTCACAGTAAAAACCCCTGCAGGCTCCCTGATTTGGGTTTAAACCCCCGGAGGGCAGGGTTTTCAAAAACCCATACAAAAACATGACCGCACGGTGCCAGCCCGGGTTTAAAGATTTAAAATGTTTTGTAGAAGCACCTTAAAGTGGGGTCCCGGATGAATCGGGGGCCCGTGTAGGAAAAGGAAAAGGGGGTGGAAAAATTTTCTGGTTTTTGGTCAGGAAATTTTTACAAGATGGAGATTTTTTAACCGTCCACGGTTTTTATGGTCAAATTTAAGCAATATTGCAAAAATGGGGAAAACGCTTTTTTTGATGGTGACTCGTTCAAGAGGGTTTGGGGCGAATGTTAAAAACTGGGGATTAAATTTGGGCTCTGGGAGCTTAAAATGAAGATTTAGGGGGTAAATTTTTCCCCAAACCCATGCCTAGAACAGATGTCTAGTGGTCCAATGAACTTTCGCTAAAGCAAGGGCGTTGTTTTGGGGCGGGGGGGAAAAGGCACCCTCTGGATTTAGGGGGAAAACCGTTTCAAAAACAGAACTTAATTTATTGATCAAATTTTTTGCACCATGGTCTTTTTCGTTTGAGAGTCATGGGGTGAGTTCCCGTGGCCTGTGGATCTATTAGGGAACCCCCAGACTTCAAAATAAGATGTGGTTGTTTGTGTGTTTTCCCGGGGTACAGTATAATAAAACCAACTATTTTAGGGATTGGACAGTACCCCCGAGAGAAGGGGCAAGGGACATAAAAAAACACAAAAGGTAATACAAAAGCTGATGGGAATAATAAAGATTTTTTCAATCTCATGACTTTAGCCTCAAAGCCCCCCCTCGTTAAAAGGGGGAAAACTGGTTGTGCCCCCGATTGTTTTTGTTTTTTGGCTGGGGGTTTTCACTTCAATGCACATTTACCAAAAACCCATTTACATGCACATTCAATGCACATTTTACCCAAGGTGCTTTTCAATTTTTTAAAAAAAATTTTCCTCTTGCACTGGAAAAAGCTTTGAGTGATTTTTGAAGCTGGTGTTTGGTGTAGGGGTTTGTATTTTAAGAGACTTTTAAAGTCCTTTTTTGGGTTTGACAAACGGGGGCCTGGTGGCGCTTTAAAAAAAACTCGCAAACCGCCACGGCGTGCAACAGGGGGGAAAATATGCCCCAAAGCAAACCTGCTTCAATCAGTCAACCCAATTTTTCAGGGGGAATTAAGAGCCCAAAGCTGGTAGAAGATTCTCGTCGTCTTACCTCTATTAAATTTTCTCTTGTTCGTGGCACTGAAACATCCCAGGGAAACCCCCACATCCTCTTAAGGTGAGACTACAAGGGCTGTACTAGTTTATTTTGATTATATATAAAATCAATAGTTGTGAAAAAAAACCCCGAAAAAAATAAGCAGACCAAAACAAACCCAAAATAAATTTTCCCTTTTATATTAAAGGGTTTTTCATTTTTGGGCCCATGTATGACTCTTATTTTTAAAATTTGGGCTGCAGTGTAGAAACCACATAGAGGGGAATTTTTACACTTTTCCCCTTTTTTGAGACTTAAAAACGACAAAACAAGCTTTTACCCTACATCAGTCCCGGTAGGTGGTTTACGGTGTTGAAACCCGGGTTTCATTCTGGCTCCCAAAATGCCCGTCAATGAGTCCGGTGACATCCCAGGCCCTTCAAGCCGCATTGGGCGGGGGAAAGGGGGATGAGAGATCTCCCCCCCCAAAGACTACCCCTGAGGTGCCCTGGGCAAAGCTTTTAAACCCCCCAAAAAAATCCAGCAGAAGGTTTGGGAATTGGGGGTAGTTTTAGGGGGGGGTCTTTTGGAACTGAAGGAAGGTGCAGCAGGGCGGGAAACTTTGGGAAAAGAAAATCCTGTCAGATTCCCTGGAAAAAATAAAGGTTTTTAAAAAAAAGAAAAACCCGGAAAAACTGATTCCAGTGTTTTTACTAAAGCACGGAGGGTGACCCCCCCCCCCCCCACTGGCAAAAAAACCCCACCTAACCCGGGGTGTGCACTCCACATTCAAAGCAGAAAAAACAGCATCTTTCATAATTGTTATTGGTCTTAGTTTTACCATGTGGGCAGAAAACAAACTTTTCTTTGGCTAAAACATCCTAAAATTCATCACCGATTTGATTTAGTCAACAAACGAGACTTTTAGAATAGATTAGGCCCTCCAAAGGGTTGGTTACCTGCCGCAGCGACTGGTAGAGAAGTCTAACTTACCAGTGACCAAGCAGCATGTGGATGGATGGTGGCTGGTGTTCGTTTCCCACCAGAAACATGAGTCAGTTTCCTCTGTACAAGATGGATCTGTTAGATATGTGATCCCTGCTGTGCTATTGAAGCCGTCTGTCCTCGGGGCTTTAAGTCCACCCTGTTACACCTTAACGCTTCCTCCTCACCTCTTATGTGTCTTCTGTTTTCACTGGGAAAAAAGACCCCGGTGGAGCCGACAATAGGACTGGTTGTCATTTGGTGGATGCTTCAATGCAAAGCGCCAGGAGTGCATACAGTTTTAAAATGGGTGTAGAGGGAATCGAGCCCTTCCTCGCCGTGCTCTATCAAAACACCGTAACGTGCCTGTACTGAGTAAATAACAGCTGATCGGAAACCCACGTGGTGCTACGAGAGACAGGAAACGGGCTGGATCAACAGCCCGAGCCTCCCCTGGTTGTTTTCGCTCAAAGTCCACAGCCTCCTGTTTTCAGCCCCAAAGTAAGGCATGATGGGAGAAATGATGGCCGCCGGTCGGAGGTTGGTGTCCTGGACGTCTGCCTGTATGTCACATGTCTTCATTAGGGGGTCGTCCTATAAATAGCAGCAGGATAACAGTACAGAGGTTATAATAACATAAACTCTCTCTGCCTTTTCTCTCCCTTCCTTCTTTCCTCTCCTCTCTCCCCCTCACCCCTCCTCCTCCCCTCCGGTGCATGCTACCCTTTTGTAGGGTAACTCAAATCATTTGTTGTTGTTTAAAACCTGTCTGTCTCTCCCCAGATGCCTGCCTGTACCAGTGTGAGAGTATGGAGGAGGGGGAGGACGGCGACTACACCCGCGGGCTGAAATACGACTCATCGGTACGGAGACAAAACACCGTCTTTGTCTCAGTGTAGCATCCAGACGCTCTGCTTCAGTTTAGCATTTAGCATCCAGACACTCTGTTTAGCATTTAGCATCCAGACACTCTGCTTCAGTTTAGCATTTAGCATCCAGACGCTCTGCTTCAGTTTAGCATTTAGCATCCAGACGCTCTGCTTCAGTTTAGCATTTAGCATCCAGACGCTCTGCTTCAGTTTAGCATTTAGCATCCAGACGCTCTGCTTCAGTTTAGCATCCAGACACTCTGCTTCAGTTTAGCATTTAGCATCCAGACGCTCTGCTTCAGTTTAGCATTTAGCATCCAGACACTCTGCTTCAGCTCACCTGTACAGGTGCACCGATGATGACTGATTTAGGCCGATACAGATTTCTGATTGCCGGGGAAATAAAAATTGTGCAAAAAAAAAAAGTGTCTGACGTGCACGGCTGTAGCTCAGTCATCCTTTGTGCTAGAAACAAATGACTCATATCTCCAGAGAGCACAGATGGTTAGCTTTCCAATGAGAGGAGATGTTTGTATTTGTACTAAAGCCTGGCAAAAAACAGATGATAATTTCTAATTACTTATTATTATTATTATTATGAAACTTGTATTGAAAACTTCCCGTTATCTGGTCTATCCCTGATCCCAAGTACTCGGATCGGCGAATTAAACTTCCCTTTAAAGCCCCGCCTCCGGTACCTCAGACAATATGAACACAGCTGATTTCTACCAATCAACAAAAGAGACAGAGCTGCTTGGCCCCGCCCTGGCACACCTGAGCCTCATTTTGACTGGACTGTGATTGGTGGAAACAATCAGACATCACTGCTTTTGAAATGCTTTCTGAGAGGTTTAGAAGTTGGAGGAGGACTTTAATAAGCAATCACAGACTTTTCCAGTGGGAGGAAAAATACTGGAGCGTGGCGAAACTTTGATATATGAATGAGTGTTTTGGGAACCCAGCACCCATTTTGCAAGTCTTAAGATAAGGATTCATTTGCCCACTGCCTATTCTGTTCAATAGTTTGTTCATGATTGAATTCAGACTCACGTTGTGTTAGAGGTAACCAGAGATATGATGCCATCGGTAGGTAGCGTAGATGGGTCATAGGAAACCAGGCTAATTGACTGACTGATTGGAGCGTGCAACACACACACACACACACACACACACACACACACACACACACCACAACACAGGCTTACTGCCAGTTGACCTACTGACTAATCCAGGAGTATTTTTGGCCTAATTTTAAATTTAAATTTTTAACTTCCTCGTTTTTTCTCTCTCTCTCCCTCTCGCCTCTCCTCCCACCCTCCCTCCTTTTCTCCCGACCTCTCGCAGTTTGACAATGGCCTTGTGCTGACCCTCGATCCAGACAACCCCACGTCGCCATGGCGACACCTTGACGACAACCCCCTCACAGGTACAGACCAGCCAGCCTTGGGGAACATTAAACCGCCTCGAGTCAGCATTTTGCTTTCAGGCGTCAAGCTGCCTCACGCTACTGAAACGAGAGAGTTGAGGCTGCTGCTGGAAAAGTGTGATTTCTATTTCTGCTTTAGGCGTTTAGCTGAGGCTCATATCCACAACCACTTGCAGTGAGAGTAACAATAAAATAAGCTTCAACTCCTACGTCAGCAAGCAAGAGTCAAAACCACAGCAGGGTTACTACGGTCATGGAAAACCTGGAAAAGTCATGGGAATCAAAAATGTTTTGGAAAAGTTCTGGAAAATTGAACTTGTGCATATAGCTTTGGGAATGTCATGGAAATTTGTTGATTATCTTTTTTTTCCCAACCAGTGAAATGTTGAATGTGAATCTTGGCTGCTTGTTGATCCAGAAATAAGACCTGGACATTCACATGATCAACGTAAAACATGTGACAGACTGTGGCAAATATTGGTCATGGAAATCTTGAACGGTCATGGATTTATCAGCAAAAAAATAGCACCTGAAAAGATGTCCAAGTAGGATAGTTCA
>JAXDDX010000142.1:1047500-1220228 GCA_034670405.1 Hoplostethus atlanticus | reverse complement strand
TCATGACTTCTCATAATCAAACAATATAATCTGATTTCATTCATTCACATTTCACATCAGGAGAGCAGTGGAGGCGGGGCAGGTGAGGCACATGGCCTGCTTGCCCAGATGTTTTGGGGTTTTCAATGTGGAAAAATATAATAAAAATAAAATACTTTAAAAAAAAAACAAATCTCCAAATGATCTTAAATAACTGTCTTTTAACTCTGCTGAATATGAGACCACGAAATTAGAGAAAGATCTCAGAGGACTCCAACATCCTTCTGCTTTTTCCTATTGAAGCCATAGTAGGAGCTGAGGACCATTTATTTTCCATTATGTTAGCATCTTCACATTGGGCCTCGTTCACCAAACGTTAGTCAGATCAGATTTGATGGTAAAGCATTCATACGAACGTTTCTACGAACATAGTCTAATTCATCATCTTGTTAGGGTTCAAAACCCCGAAGGGGCAGAACCCTATTGTTTTTCACCTCGGTTTATTAGGGTTCAAACCCCGAAGGGGTAGAACCCTATTGTTTTTCACCTCGGTTTATTAGTAGGGTTCAAACCCTGAAGGGGTAGAACGCTCAATAGGGGGCGCTACCAGTTCCAAACATTTGCATGGGCCTGGCGCAAATTTGGCCTTAAATCAATGACAGTTTGTCTAAACATCACCAAACTTGGTGGTCATTTTTAATTAAGCTGTTGAAACATGTCCCCAAAATGTTTTTGAAATTGACCAATAGGGGGTGACAGCGTTGTCGATCAAGGGCGTGGGCCTGGCACAAATTGTGCCATGAATCAATGAGTTTGTTCAATCATCACAAAACTATGTTGAACTAAGTTTGTAAAATTATTTATTACAAAATGGCCAATAGGGGGCGCCACAAATCTTTTCCATATGGGCTTACAGTATAGTATTTTTCTGGGGCTTTTATTTTTAAACTGGGCTTTGTTAACTGCATATATTTGTTTGTGGAATTTATCTTCTTCTGTCACTCAGCAGTTTGCAGTAACAAAAGGGTTTGAACCCGCAAATCGCCGCTTGCGGCTATATTTCTTTCTTGTCTTATGCCGTTTCTCAAATTCCTGTGAGCTGGAATGAGCTAAAACCATGAAACTTGGCCCAATAACTGGAAATGATGTGCAAATGCTTCCCAAGAAACATGAGCTCAATCGGCCAGATGGTGGCGCTGTAATTAAGGCCCAAAAGCGCAATTTTGGAAAGGCCACGCCCCTCACACCGTGACTCCGATTGACTTGAAATTTGACACACAAGTCCAGCTCAACGTGCTCTACAAAAAAGCCTCAAGAACCACTAAAGTCCGCCTGACTAGATTTTCCGCCATTTTGATTTTTTTTGAAAAACACATTTTTGACATCTCCTCCTAAACCGTAGGTCCGATTGCTACCAAATTTTCTGTGGATCATTATTGGACCAAGCTTATCAAAAGTTATATAAAGCTTGGTGATATCTTATGAGCTCTAAAAGCTGCCTTGTTTAAAGAAGTGGTGGAGTTCATAACTGAGGGGCAAGAGTAATTGAAGAGAGAGACTAACTCTTCAGTATTTGAAAGGGGCGAAGAAGATTCAATAATGTGTACTGGGTGCTTCTCTGTGTGCATTTGAAAAATTGCTGGCAGTGGCTGGTTTAAGGATGCAAGAGCAGACAGTTTCAGTTTAGGGGCAGGGTGAGGCATTACAGTACATACAATACATTACCGTGTCTTCAATGTATGGAATTAGCTGTGCAAACTAGGTTGTCAAAAGGCATTCTGGGAAACGTAGAAAACCACCAACTGAAGTAGAAGTAGACGAAGCAGGTTGAGGGAAAGTGGGTACAATAAGAAGGTAAATTACAACACTTCATCACAAAATAACTCCTAATAACTGGAATACATCGAGCATCACAGATTGATGATCTATAACAGTGTAACAATATCCAACGGTGGAATTGTCCTTTAATTAGTTTGGAATATATCACACAAGCAAAGGGCAATGCATAATGTTTTAGACTCCCTCTGTGAAAAAGTAATTTATATATTTCAGTTCATTCGGTTTAGCTTTTTTTCCAGTCTGAGCCTCAGTTAAACTGTAGACACTTTATGAATGTGTCAGCATGTGTGAGCTATGGCTGTTTCACTCCTCCCCTTTCTTATGGGTAATGGCGATATTATGAAACCCAGATTTATTGTTTTGTTCTACGTTAGAGTGGCGTCAGGGGTGTGAAAGGAAATGTAAACGTACATGGCAATAATAAAAAATAAGCTTTCAGTCAGAAATCCATCTACTTCACTCCGGACTTCAAGCTGCACTCTCATACTAATCCATTAGCGTGAACTTTGACACATGACATTATCGTGTTATCATAAAACAATGACTGACATGGTAGAAGGATAGTCATTATTCAGGCATTCCTTTCCACTTCCATAACTAGTCAATAAGAAGATACCTTATCATTACCACACCTATGTTCCCTGTGTCTTTGATTTTGCATGTTACATCTCACAGATGTGCAGCAGAGACTTATATTAAGTCAAGTTTATCCCCCAGCCTTCTACCCTCAGTGAGAACAAGGAAGAACACGAAAACCTCATCATGTATGTACAGCACATGTGTGGCTCTCTGTTCGCATGTGCTGGTATTGTGTACACGAGGCTTTGCACATTCCTGCGATCAGTATTTAAACAGGGACAGTCTACAAGACGTGCGTCATTACAAAATGTTTTACCATCTGCAGCCGTTCTCTCCACCCTCTGAGGGACTTGGACAGCATGGCAGTGGCTAACACAGTCAGCCCACATTGTTTGCACAGGAACATAGTCTCCAATCTGGTCCATCATGGCCTCTGTTTGTATTAAGGCACTGCAACCATGTCACACCCCGCTGACTGGTCTGGGTTTCAATCTGGAGAGGGCCTGCTCCTTCATTGTAAGCATAGAGTGGTGGAGGTCTTTTTGTATGGAAGTGTTTGAGTTACAAACTGTTAGTTGATCTGGTATCATTATGCTATTACAAGCCACAATATGGCTTCATATGAACACCGAGGTTGTCCAACAATATGTTTTTGCAGTAGTTCCTGTACCACCTAAGAAGTTAAGGGATGATTTCCTTGTAGTCATATCAATCAAGAGGATAAGGAAGCCACTGGACCAAAACATCCACTGTGTTAAAAAGGTGGTACAACTGTCACATCACACCAACCATCACACCACATTTACTGCACAACTGTACCACATAAGTTGATTTTGTTGCAGTCACATTAGTCAAGAGAATAAGGTGTTTACTGGACTAACACAACCGTTGGTGATACAGGTATCACGCCTCACATCAGATTGTGTCTCATCAAAGTCTATGAAGTAAATCCGTTTTTGAATGCACTAAAATAGAAACTGTTCAAACATAAAAAATGATCACTTATGAATCACTTTTAACATTGTGATTAGAAAATAACTAGGGCATACAGGAACATAGGAACATATATTACAATATGCTTAATACCTAAGAGAGAGAAAAAACACAATTCATCTAATGTAGGTATTGTGTTTCCATGGTGATCTATTGTCCTGCAATTTGTTGTCTGCATATGTCTTCTTTTCATAACATAGATGGATATTGAATGCAATAAAAAAAAAATAATAACAATTTTCACATGTGCTGAGGCTGTGATTGTATTTGTCTTATATACATACATACACTCACCGGCCACTTTATTAGGTACACCTATCTAGTACCGGGTAGGACACCCTTTTGCCTCCAGGAGACCCTGAATTTGTCACATCATGGATTCAACAAGGTGCTCTTCTGCACACCACTGTTGTAAAGAGCTGTCATTTGAGCATGTGTGACCTTTCTGTTAGCCTGGACAAGACTGCCCATTCTCCTCTGACCTCTCTCATTAACAAGATGTTTTTGGCTCACTGGATGTTTTTTGTTTATCGCACCATTCTCTGTAAACTCTAGAGACTGTAGTAGTCTCTAGATATTTGGATCTCAGCATATTTGGATAGCATATTTGGATATTAATATCCAAATATGCTGAGTTTGAAATTGTATGGAGATTGGATCAAGTTTGTGGGACAAATGGTGGAAAACAATCAAGGAAATTGAAATCAGTCAATCAAACAATCAAGAAATGAAACCAGTGCATGCAATGGATTCATGTTAAGTCATGCCATGTCTGAGGGAAAGAAATTATTCTAGGCTATACGGTTCAGGCCAATATGTAATATTGCCAATATGTAATATTACTTGTTATGGTGCCACCATCTGACTCTTTGGGGTCATTTTTTACCCTGATCAGAGTAGTGGGGGAGATCTGAAACCTAGCCACCAAATTTGGTTGCTCTGGGAATTAAGGTTTATGAGCTCCAGATTGGTAAGGAGTGCTGAACCTTTTGCAAAAAGTTTTACCAGCCTACCAGCTTCTAAGAGGAAGAAATATATGTCCAAGGAAAGCGAAGCACAGTTTACTCGCATTGCATGATGTCTGGGTAATGAAGTCCTCCAAAAAATACTCAGTTATCTCCTGTGGCCACTTGGGGCCGCCAGAGTGCGCAGTTGCTTTGCAGCTTTAAACAAATAGGCTCTTTGTCTTTTGTGCGTTCTTCTGTCCTTGGTGTCATTCTTTATCTAATATCTAACAGCCAAAGCATGTTTCTAAAACAAAGGAAGGTGAGGATGGAGAACAGAGGATGGATAAACATCCCAGAAGTTTACTTGCCTGCCGAGGACGCATCAGATTGCGGCTTGAATAAGAAAGACGCACCACCTCCAAACAAGGCAACAGTCTAGCACACAGCCGGTTGAAACAGATGGAAAAATTGATTGTGCATGAGACATCAAGCACACAGTCCACCCCTAACTATAAGAATGCTTCTCTGTGCTCACGTTCATGAGAAGTTCATTCTCTAAAGACAACTTGGGAGTATCGACTTGACATTCTTGGGTTTGATATTTAGCCATGGTTCTATTTTGAGAGATAGAGACAAGCGCCTGACCCAAAGCAGCTATAGGCAACATTGTAATGACTGACAAGGAACAGCTGGGAAGGAGGATAACAAAGGCCTAGAATAGTGTCACAGGAACACAGGTGTCAGTCACGACGGGTAATTAAAACAAAGCCAGCAGTGTTAATGAGAACTGAGTGAATGTGCTGTCGCTCTCATTTATGTCAACGTAGTTTTTGACAGACAGCAAAGAAGGACTTGGAGGTCTTAGAGAAGTTCATAGGCAAGGATTGAATTGACTACAAAAGAACAAACTCCTCACACACACACACACAGTGTAAGCACCTTTCCGTGGGTACTACCTCCAGGTCTGCAATATCCAGTCACGATTGCTATTTCGCTACTCATTGATATTCAAGTGTTAAGCTTGGACAATGACAACAAAGAACACACTGAATAACTCCAAAGCACAGTCCTCTCCTTTCTTTAACATGAAAGCTCTCCTGCACTCCGCTCACTGAGTGCCATTTCCCATGCGATGCAGGTTGCCTTTGATATCGGAAGAGAATAGCAAAATCTCATTTTATAATTCAAATGAAGCAATTAAGGTTAGTTCAATAACAACCTCTCTGGCTATTATGTACGCAGGGGGCCCTTCTGGGGGGGGAGCGCTTGGTTCTAGAGAAACTATTGTGAGTCACACACCGACACTCAATCCTCTCAACTCATTGAGAGGGATCAGATCAGAGACAGAAGTTAATGAGAAAAATATTTTTTTTCACATTGAATCCGGTGGATGCTTCCACATGAAGGTGGTGTTTCTAAAAGCCAGCACATGCGTTGTATGACAGGGCCGGGGTCGAGGTCGGTTTACTTGCAGAATCAATCGGATGATCCTTGAGAAGATGTTATTACAGTTGTCGTCTCTCCTGCTGCAGCGAGGCCAGAGCCGTGTCAAGCAATGTGAAACAGCGAGGGACTTTTGTTCTTTGAGAGTAAAGAGGATCCAGATGGCTGGTGTGGCTGAAAGAAATCACACTCACAAGGCAAAAATCCTTCACATAGTAATAGTATAGTTATACGAAAACAAACACCAATTTTAGTCTGACATGAATTTGTTATTTAAAACAATATTTTAATCTTGCAAAAACGCTTATACAAAGGCACCAGCAGGCTAAATTTGAAACCATCGGTGTGTAAAATTGAGTCAGTTGAAGGAATGTAAAGTTACAGAGGTAGGCTTTGAAAAAGAGATTAAACATTGAATTGCTCAGTGGTTGTCTGTCTCACACATCCAGTGTTCAGTGTATCCTGTGTGTGTGTGTGTGTGTGTGTGTGTGTGTGTGTGTGTGTGTGTGTGTGTGTTCTGGGGGAAATAATGGTTTGTGAGCAGTCCCAACTTCAGCCTGGGGTGGAGGATCCCTCCCCGAAGCCAGACGTCTCACTCTTTAACAGGGCATTCTCCATACTCAGTTGACTGACCGCGTCCTGTAGGCGCTCTCTGTCTGCTTTCATGGCATTGTATTTCTCCTGTAAACTTCTCAGCGCTTCACTGCAGTTGGCCTCTACGTAGGTGGAACTATCCAGAGACGGGTCTATGATAGATAGATAGATAGATAGATAGATAGATAGATAGATAGATAGATAGATAGATAGATAGATAGATAGATAGATAGATAGATGATTGATTGATTGATTGATTGATTGATTGTTTGATTGATTGATTGATTGATTGATAGATAGATACTTTATTGATCCCCGGGGGGAAATTCTGGGGTTGCAGCAGCATAACAGTATCACAAGAATGTACAAAATACAAAGGCAAGGTACAAAATACAAATAACAGAGGCTTAAAAAACTAAATACTAAAAAAAAAAACTACTTATAAAAAGGCAGAGCATGTTTGAGGAACTAGAACAGGGAAACTGATCTGCCTCTTCTGTATAAACTGGAAGAAAACAGAAATTGCAACATGTCTGCAACATCCTCTGCTGAGAAAGGAAGAGGTTGCGGCTGCCAAACTGATACTCATCATATCCATCATTGGTATATGTGTGCTATGACTTATCAAGGATTTGTGTGACTAATACACAACTCACAGGCAAGGCGGAGAGAGATATTCAGAGTGGCTTGTAGGATACACATCAGTCCTAAAGTTAAAACAACGATTTGGAGGAGTCTTCTTCCTGTGGGTGGAGAATACACACGGACAGACACACGCACAACATATATGTGATTGCTGTATTTCAGAATTATGATACTGATATGTGACCATTCCCAAAGTTTGCTCCCATTTTCATGTGGGATGCCTCCTCATCTAATATTTCTTGTGAAATGGCTCTGAAGATCTCAAAGGATGATCTGAGAAATGAATCAAATCACCGATGAGTTTGTGTTGCCTGATACTCCATCATACTGATATGATAAAAACTGTTTTTGTGAAGCATCAAAGCACCACGTACAACAAACAGCTCATAGCTCATAGGGTAAACATTAATGTGTATATACTTTCAGAGGAAATTGAAAGACTGTAGCACCAAAGCCTTTTTGAAAGTTGGTCTGATTGCAAACATAATCCAAATGTATGTCTGTGTCAATACAGACCGAACTAAAACTAGAGAACTCTTTTTGTGTTGCACAATGAGTGCTGAATTTCTTCTTTTTTTCATCACTTTGTCAAATTATTTTGTTTTCTGATCGTTTCATTTGATTTCAATTGAATTTGACAGAAAACGGAGAACTGAGGATATTTCATAATATCTTTCAGTGAACATTCTCCAAATTGTACTTTTTAAAAAAAAAAATTATTCAACAGTTATTTTTCAATCTCTACCCACTTGTGTTCTTACCTGATTGATCGGTGCCACCATTCCTTGATTCATTGCTCTGAACAGGCTCACATTCAGATGGATGGATGTCATCAGACAGCTCAATTTCCTCCATGGTGATCGACTTAATATTGAAGCTCCCACCAGATCAAGTCTGGGCTTGAACTGCCTTTAATTCTAACAATTCCACCAAGCGCTCACGTCACTAACAGCAAAAAGAAGAAAATGGTAACCTAATGGAGGATTTCGAAAGAGAGACAGAGGTTTTGTTATGAAGTCTAAGCAGGATCACTTCTCCAAAACTAAATTTAGATCTTAGTCAGACCCAGTCCAAGTATTATGAATATATTTAGATTATTTTGGTTCACATATTGTTTAGTCATTATGAATGTGTATTTTCAATGCAGTATAGCCCAGGTATTGTACGGTAATTTCCCCCTAGGGATCAATAAAGTATCTATCTATCTATCTATCTATCTATCTATCTATCTGTCTGTCTGTCTGTCTGTATGTCTGTCTGTCTAAAAACAAACTATTGGATAAATCTTATTCACAGCCCTTTTGGGTAACACTTTATATTAAGGTACATATTCACCATTAACTAGTTGCTTATTAGCATGCATATTAGTAGCATATTGGCTCTTTATTAGTCATTATAAAGCACTTATGAATGCATTATTCTGCATGACCATATTCTACAACTACTAGGCCATTAACTAAGAGTTTTCCCTCAATAACCTCCTAATTATTGCTTATTGATAGTAAGTTGTACATGAATTAAGATCTTAATATGCTTTGCTCAGTATGGGCCTTATAAGGTGGTAGTACCACAAGAATAGTCATTCTCCCTTAATAACACTTAATACATATGGTCTATTCTTATGTAACAAAACACAAAACTACAAGTGTTAATAGTGTCCAAATAACTCTAAATCAAGTCTTTCTAACTCAGAATATGTTCCCCATTCTAAAGTGAGGTCTTGCTCATCACCAATTCAAACCCACACAAGTTCCCTATTCTAAAGTTGCCCCCTCTTCACACTTAGTAATTCCATTATACCACACAATTACTGCCAGTAACAGACCCTATTCTTAAGTGATGTGAAAAAAATGGAGGTCTATTGAGATGCATAGGTTCTATTCCCATTCAGTGGTAGAAAAACAAAGTCAGCACAAGTAGAAATATCTCCTTTATTAATGGACCACTTCAGAGATTTTCAAACATATCTATTAAAAGGTTTTTTCAAGTTTCTTCAAGGCTAAGAACAAATGTACTGCCTAAACCTGCTGTATAATTTTCAGCTGACAGAGCTTGAAGTTATGCGCAACAAACTTTCGTATTCTGTAAAACAGGTCGCATCACTTCCGGATCTTCCGGTCGATCACTTCCGTACCTGCTAACATGTAGTTAGCTGGTACATACCCTTGTGTAGTACGTCACTAGCTAACCCCTTTGGTGATAGAGTTGTGAAACAATTAAGCTGAACATATTCTTAAATTGCTGCTGTAACAAACGTCACCTTTTGGAGTCTTGAAATCAGTGTGCCAGCATGGTTGTGGAGTCAGGACACGGCTCACAGTTATGAATTGCCACAAATACTGAGAGGAGAACCAATTTATTAAGGTCTTGAACTAAATTGGTCAAATCTCATGGGAAATTGACCGGCATCACTGGGCATTTGATTTTGTCTGGGGCTGCGATCGATGTTCTGTGACCCCACCGAAGGCCTTCTTCAGAGTACACTTTTGTTTGTACCTTTTAAAAAGGGGGATTTCACCCAAAAGCAAAGGTATCATGTTTATTATCACAAGTATCCTAAAACTGTTGAAAGGTGGTCTTAATTGCTATTTTTGGCATGCAGTTGGGGTTAATACCCCTTAATACATACCATGCATGGATTTAATACCTCAAATTTCAGACTTGTTCTGCATGGTGTTTCATTTATTAAGGTTCTGTGCTGTCATCACTGACTTGGTTTCAAGCCTATCTGAAAATATTCAACTCATAAAGCAATGAAAGTCAGCAAACCTTTCAAAATATGCTGATAAATTCAACGGCATCATTTATGTCTGAAAAGCTGCTCCATCGTGCCATAATCCAGCATTGCTCTTGTACAGAAGCACTATTGTGACAAAATGGACAAAATGTTCAGTTAAAAGTGACTTGTCAACAACTACGACACAACCAGTAAAAACTGAGGTATTGTCCTTATTAAATATTATAGAGAGAGAACAACAGAACGATAATAAACCACAACTGTTGGTGTGTGTGGGGGTGAAACTAACACTGGAAACACCATGGTTGGATATGTTATCATTTAATGGTGTTTGTTACAGCCACAGCACATTCGGAGAAAATTGACAATTTAGAAATTGTAGACAGAATTTGCACTTCCTATTCAGTGAGCGGGGAAATCACAGGAAAATAGTCAGAGCCAGAGTTGGCTGCTGAACATTTAGTAACACGTAACTGCAGCACATGCAGGGTGTGATAAAAGGTGAAATATACGTGCAAATGACTGCACCTTATTGTGTAGATAAAACCTTGAACATATGAATTACACGTATGATAAGGCTCCTGTACCTGTTCAGCATGCATTTATGTATGAACTGTGATCCATCCCATTTAATATTCTCCCCAGAGGTAAAAAATCCACAGGAGGAAGATGTTAATAGCTGTCACCCGAGATACAGGCTGCCACAGTCAGAGGAAAACTTTATCAGTTCAACTTCAAGCTTGGATAGCGCAAGTGATACAACTACCGACAATACCACTCCCATCTCCCAACAACCACAGGGGAACCGTACATGATACAGTGGTGGAGTTGGGTATACCAAATGGGTGTGCTGAGGAAGATTCACCCATCAGTGATGAGCTGTCACATGACATCATGATGGATTACAGGGTGCAACAGTGCATTCTAGTGGCCAATAGGAAAACCACAGGAAAGATTAGAAAAACTCGGCTAAATTAACCAGCTCATGTGTGGGCGCTTCAATGCCAGGTTGCACAATATGAAAATGTTTACAAAAGTGTATATATTATCGTTGATTGTAAGGGTGCCTTGTCTTTTTGTTGTGGGGACCCGTCATGAGAGGAGAGCCAGATTACTAACCAGATTACGTAAAGGCTCTTCTCCCTCAGGGGTTTTCAAACCGCACACCTGTCAACTGAGTATTCAGCCTGCTATTGTCCACTATACTGAGGCCCTACTTCATCTAAACTGGAAAAAGTAACTGGAAATATCAAAGATGTAGTGGTAGCGGGTTAAGGACTTTAAAAATCACAAAATCCTTTCATAATGGGGGTGCGTGCATCAACTCTAGTCTCTATTGGTGAGATTTGCAGTGTATGACTTGGGAAAGATAAGATGGGTATATACACTATATGGTATATATATTTATAGCTGTGTCCATCCATGTAGAAAAAACAATCAAAACTCCCACACATACCTGCACACATGGCCACTGCACACATAGACTGGAAAACACTCTTGTACTATTCCATATCATGCACTCCTGCACACACACTCACATTCAATTACATGAATTCAGGTGCACTCATGCAGTAGGCACATGCAGGCACACACCTGCATACAGGTATTTTAGTTTGCGTATGTGTTTGTGCACGCACACACGCGTGAAAACCCGATTTCCAAGAACTATAAATAAAACATGGGGACAATGGTGGTAGTAAATGGTGTGTGTGTGGGTGTGTGTGTGTGTGTGTGTGTGTGTGTGTGTGTGTGGAGGCTGGGGGGTTATGTCCATTCACTCACCCTATGTGCTGCCCAACAGGCTGAGATGTCACTCTTCTGCCACTGGAAACATCCTTATTCTCTGAAGAGATGTCATTTTCAATGCATCAGAGGTGGAACTGGTCGGAAAATGGAGTTCATATTAACACATCCACTGACCCCGCCAACACAACGGACCCTTTTCCATTTCCTGTACACGTGCCTCTTTCATGTTCTCACTTTCAGTCAACATTTCCCTTGGATTTGATAAAATGCCATTTGTGTGGTTGGGTTTATTTCAATTACTATAAGAAGATCAGTCAGGGTCCCATTCTGCAGCCTATTCATGGCAGATCTCAAGCTGCCTTATCCACATAACTCCAAGTCAGATTGTTACACAAAGTGATATCCTTTTATTTTTGCCTGACATTGCCAATAAACATAAATCCTAACAGATGTTCAGAGTCCACTGCATGAGGGTTAGCTGAAGGTATTGGTTCTAAGACACCAAAAGCCACTGCAAAGGCTTCAGATACTTGTCTGCAGACTAGTATGATGTAGTATGATGACTAGTATGACCAAAGATCATCTATATTCATCTTCTGAAAGGGAGATGAGCCAGATGTGGCGTGTTGTTTCTCACTAATGTCACGCAGCTCGCTCTTTTCCCTGATAAAACAAATACTCTGCCTTCACTGTGTGTGACAGCTGGAGATAAGTGCTCAGTTGAGTGGAAGAAAATAAATCAAAGCACTTGCCATCTTTTTGTGATGATTTGTCTAATTCTTGTCTGCTATGTCCAGGGTGGTGGGAAGAGAGATGGAGAGCGAGACATGAAGAGGGAGATGGAGAATGAGAGAGAGATAGTGTGTGTGCGAGAGTGAGAGGGAGAGAGAGAGAGGGAGAGAGAGAGGGGAAGAAAAAGAGTGTGTGTTTGGACCAGCTGCACAGCAAATCTGTTTATTCTGCACAATTTGGCATCAAACACAACAGACTGCTGAGATGCCTGCTACTGCTGTGGTGCCCCATTAAAATGGAATTTATTGCTGCCTTAAGAGCAAGCCCGAATTACACTCTTTTTTTCCCCCTCTCCACTCTCTCCTCCTCCCTCACTCTCATTTGCACTTTTGGTTTTTTTCCCCGGCTGTGGTGATGGTAGTGGTGTGGGTTTTTTCCCTCCTAGCAGCAGCTGTCAGACAAGTCATCAGAACGGCTCATTACTGGCCCAAATGGGCAGGCAGGGTAGGCAGAGAACACCGGCATGCCCGCCTACCCATCAGGCATCCCTGGCATCGCCGCTGTCTCCCCGTCACCTGAGAGGATGACGCTCAGACATCTAATTGAAAAGCGTCCACCGTCCAGGCTTTGACCAGTGCCAGCTCCCATGTCTGTCTGTCTGTCTGTCCGTCTGTCAACATGGTGGCATCTGATGCAGCTATCGTCCCAGCTCAGTACACACCCCATTGATACTAAACACTTCTGTGTTGAATGTAGTGTGTGCTGTCTTGTCCTTCATTTCTGTATCTACTTCCATCTAGAGGCCAGTTATTTGACTGAAAGGTGTGTGATCGAATCCTGGTCTCTGGCGCACCAACACAAACATGTAGGAAGATCTTGTCATCTGAAGGACATTTTCATTTGGATCATCATGGGAAATGGACATGGCACTTTTCAGATGTCACTCCCCTTATTACACAAACTTGAACAAAGTTTTAGATCTGGCATTAGGACACAGAATAGTCACATTGACAACCTGTTACCCATTTAGCTTACACTTACAAACAGTAACTGCCACTGAGCTCACACTGGAAAGCGTGAACTCACACCCTCAACTTGCTCCATAAATCTCTTCGGGCAATGATAAATTCATATTTAATGACCATGGCCATCGTCTGGGAGGGAGGAGCATTCTTTCATTATTGCTTCTTTCCCCTGCTGCTTGGTCGAGATAATTGATTTCTCCGTGGTAACAAGGTATCGACCACGCACGGTAGCCGGCTTAGACGGGGGTTCGATTCAAAGCAGGGATGGAGAGGGAGCAGGGAAAAGAGGAGAAGAGGAGGGATGGAGCGGGAGAAGAGATAGAAAGAGGGATCATTGAAGGCCAACTAGCCACATCATTATTTGCAGGTAAAACACTCACTGGCTTCAGGTGGGTGTAGCGTGCAGGTGATTGGACAGGGGCTCTTGTGTTGTGAGGGTTTACACTACATAGGCTGTTACACTGTTAAACGTAGTTTGATAGTTCAGGTGTTCGCTTTGTGTGCAAGCCCCAGTGTTGTATGTTTAATTCACCAAATGGAAAGCATATTGATTGCGCAATCTGTCACATAATTCACCGACAAGTGTTAGAAAAAAAACAAACTGGTGAACCAATTTTCAGATATGCACACACTCTGCTCAGGGAAGCAACAAATTGTTCTTCGTTTTATAAATTTGCAGCTGGGTCTTATACCTGTCCCTAAACCTGACTGACTGCTCATTCTCCCCGGCCCCTGTTATATATATCCAATTTCAAAAAACAAACCTGCAAGCAACCTAATCTGCCAGCAAATCGTTCAAACCTGCTAGCAGGTTAAAAGGAAACATAGTTTTGCCCTCCAGGCAGGTGACAAAATATGTGGACGTCAGACAGTACAAGTTGAAGACAACATCTACAAATAGACATTTAAGCAGCAGTCCGGCACGTGGAATGAGCATGTGTCTTATGGTTAACACGGATTTAGCGATCGACAAATGTATTGATTATATATATATATATGATCAGAGGGGCGGAACTGGCTGGTGTGGGACAGAGTTATCAAGTTGACATCTATAAGGTGTTGACCTTATTGGCCCCGACCTCAAGCAAGCAATGCTCCACATACCTCCTGGACTTCATCTTCATCAATTACAGCCGCAATAACTGAAATTATATAAATTGATTGTATTCAGCTTCCATAGATGCTAACACTGTTCTTGGCATTACCGCCTGCTGTTCTCCGTATAAAGAGAGAAATTAAATCGTGTTGTGTGTTTACTAGCTTATATTGTAATTTATTTAAGAGCTCTTAATTGGACTAGTTACTCATTTGGCCCTCGTACTCCCACAGCAGAACGGTGCTCTATCACGGGCACACTGGGGCACGGTGGGATATGGAGCTACAGATATACACAGCCAGCTGTTTGATGTCTGCAGCCGGTTAGTGTATGCTACTCCACTGTACAGCATAAATAAACACACAATCCCCCAGCGAGAGGGCAGATCGACACACAGGAGACCTTATTTCAGGCTAATGAACTATTAATGTTGATTTGAAATTCAAACATTCTTTGAAGGGTCTTCTCTGCAGGCCTGTGTGTGTGTGTGTGTGTGACAGGCAGAGAGAGGAAGAGAGAATAAACTAATTTGGAAGAGCACTGTATACCATATTCTCATTTCTCCCCCAAACAGCCAGGCTTACATCTCAAAGGGCCTTTTGTGTAGCTGAAGCCCCGTGTTGAATGAGGCCATATAAAATGTATGTCAATGGGTTCAGTCTGGCTTAGCTCTCTCCACAGTAGCTGTTAATGGAATAACTCTAAGATGTATAAATGATCCCTTCTTTAATTCATAATAATGTCGGACCTCATCGCCTGCCCACTCAGCCCAATAGATTATGGAGATAGCTGTAATGACTATTGAAACAATGAGCCAAATTGTATTATCATTCAGTGCCATGCCCGTCTTGGAATATCTGGCGGTGTGCTCTGGTCCTTTCACCGAGGAAGATCTTCAATAACAATGGCCAACATTTAATTTACACTCGGAAAATGAAGATGAAGAGTGTTAAACATGAATATGGCATTAATAACATATCGAATCACATTCACAGTTAATAGGGTAACACTAATCCATGTCCAAGTGTTACGTTTTTTTTTTTTTTTTTGTTGAATTAGTGGTAACAATTCATGGCAGATCTACATGGCCTGTACGCTTCACATGCTCAGTCTTGATCTCAGCAGGGTTTTTCTCCCCCCATGTGCCCATCTCATGCATGAACAACACCCGCGAAGACAAAGGCGTAAGTCTTTTGATGTTTTATTTCAAAGAACCCCTCAAAGAACTGAGACTTGAACCTGTGATATCATCAATATGTAAAATCTGGATGTGATAAAATTCACTGAGAGCAGCAGAGAGGAGTTTCTAGATCATTACTCATAATCTAACTGTAGAGGAAAAAACTCACATGGTTACAAAAGCAAAATAAATAGTGTACTTTTACTTTGTGATGACATCACAAATTTGTGTCTCAGGTTTCTGGCTTGGGAGAGAATAGTCAATGTTAGTCAAAGAAATAACAAATCAGTGATATTCCCCTTCAATTAAATCCCAAATGATAGTTGATTTATCAATATAAAAGGGCATCAGTTATACTGACTGGATCTGTACATAAAATAAATCCCCTCTATAGGCTAAGACTAGCATATCAAACATGGTGCAATGGCAGCCTCTTGTGGTATGTATTCTCAGGCAGAAAATACATTTGCACAAATGGTCCCATAAATACAGTGCAAAACGCAAGACAATTCCCAGTCAGTATCAGTGTTTACATTGAATGACAGTAAAATAATTCATGTTTTGTATACCTTACCTGTCATCATTAACACCAATCAACATAAATATAAAAATGTAAAGTTATGAAAACAAAGGCAACCAAAGTTACAAGACAAGATATATAATCAGAATACTTTTTTTCCTTCTTGGCTCAATCCAGCTGTATATTTCAAAAGTGCCAGTGCACCTGTCTTTGTGGTTATAACCACAGGATAAAAGATGCACCAACACCAATGAACGCACATTGTTGATGACCCTCATCAAGCTAAAGTGTTAAACACAACATAGCAGACAATCACATGTTAACACAGGTTTGCTCAGTAAAAGCCGTTAGTAATCAAAGATACAAATCAAATGTTATTATTCACACATCTCTTCAAATAAAAGGTTAGAAACTGATTAAAATGTTTGAATATGAAACTCTGTTATAAAATTGTTATAAGCTAAAATTGCACAGTAGTTTTGCCACATGATCATGCATATACAGTATTCTGATATTGCAGTAAATAACCCAATAGTACATGATGGGTGAGTTTGCTTCCTTCAGCCTTACTTCAGCTGGGGAGACGCAAAGAAGTTGAGCTGGCGATTAGAGGTAGTCGATGGTTTACTCTTGCTCCCAAATCTGGCAGGAAGACAGATAATAAAATTATTCATCTTAATTATTAATCTAGTGAGTGATTAATCAGAGTGAGGCAGAGAGAGAGAGAGAGAGAGACAGACAGAGAGAAAAAGAGAGAAAAAGAAAGAGAGACAGAGACAGAGAGACAGAGAGAGAGAGAGACAGAGAGAAAGAGAAAGACAGAGAGAGAGACAGAGACAGAGACAGAGAGAGAGAGAGAGCTTACATGTTGGTGCTGGAGAAGGTCTGCTTCATGCGCTGGGACAGCGAGCTGGAGGAGGGTGTTTTGGTCATCATGCGGTGCTCTGGAGTGGTCACTGGTCCCAACATGCTCACTAGAGAATCAATCATGACGATTGCATCTTGAATCAGTTCAACACAGGACATCAATTGGTTGCTTAAGCATATAAGAAAGCTTCGCATCTCAAACAGATATTACTATCAGACTAAAATGTTATTTACCTACGATTCTTCAAAATAATCTGTCTAAATCCTATCATCCTGTCTTGTCTACTATACTGTCCCTTTCTGGGATTTACCATTGTGGTCTGCAGAATTGAGGTGCTCAGTGTTATCCATGGCTGTGTTATCTGGATGGGCATACAGGCTCCAGTAGCTTGCTGAGACGCTCAGCAAGCGTTCTATCACCTGGGAAGAGAAACGAACATGGGCGCTATCGTCAGAACAATTCAGAAGAATAGAAACACTTATCTTGAATTAACAGTCAGGTTACATGGCTATATAAACTTCACATAGATTTAAAAACAGGTCCAGGATCAGTACTCTGTGCTACCTTATAAATACTAGTCTAGGGCTCCGAACATAGTATAGTATATAGTACATAATATATAGTATAGTATGGTGGGAACAATTATTTTGAAGAGATAGTTTATTTACATGCACTGTGTTAGGTTCAGACATGCCCCTACCCTTGGTTGTCTGCTGGTGTCATGTAGGATGGTCATAGGGTCTGGGTCGGGTATGGCATGACCCACAAGGGTAGGACCAAACACCCTGGCCAGGTTGTTCACGTCCATCTTAGTATCCACACACTGGGAGACCCTGGGAACAGAAAGGAGAGGGGGGGAAAATCATGTCTAGAGCTAAAAGCTGGCTTGTATTGCATTTGAGAAACATAGGAGGTAATTCCATGTAGCTAAGCCTTCTTGTTCTTGTTCACGCCTGCCTCAAATCTGAGGCATCGGGAGACAACTCCTCCTGGTCTACTTGTAGTTATTTATACCACTCCTGGAGTCAAACAGACGACATGGGGGAAAACACAGGCTTAAATGGAAAGCATCTTAGCATCTTTGGAGCACCAGTGTTATAAAGCCCTTACTTCTGCAGATGGATCATCATGCAGGCCAGTGTGTCTCGGTTGGGTTGGGGCAGCTCACTGATTGTCTGGAACAACATGGCAAGGCTGTTGCCCTCATCCTGGATTTCTGGGAAACAAATAAAGACCAATCATATGATACACCTCCTGATGACTGGTTTCTCTATTCCATACAGCAACGAATGTTCCTTTAATATGGTCACCCAATATAAAACCAGGTTCTTGACCTGAATGACCACTGAATATATACCAATTTTCTATAAAAGACTAATCTAATATCTCAGGAACTAACCAGCTGCCTCCATGAAGGCTTTGTTGAGGTGGAAGGTGAGCAGCGGCTCTGGGAGGTTCCTGAGGAAGTCTTTGAGAACACCTGTAATGACGTTGATGTCTTCTACTTTGCTAAGGGGAGGCAGAGTCTTCCCTCTCAGCAACCTCTCCTTCAGCTGTTTGACCAGGCGCTCGGTGCCAGAGACTCGGTACAGGCCAACCTGGGGCATGGAAAAGATAAAGAAACATGGCTTGACTTGACTTGTTTGGCTGCTTGCAATACTGTACCGATGCACAAGAGAAGTAAGTAAACAATGACTTGAATGAAGCCAGTCTCACC
The DNA here is from genome assembly GCA_034670405.1 of Hoplostethus atlanticus. Classification (NCBI taxonomy): domain Eukaryota; kingdom Metazoa; phylum Chordata; class Actinopteri; order Trachichthyiformes; family Trachichthyidae; genus Hoplostethus; species Hoplostethus atlanticus. The sequence continues at coordinate 1,201,588 of JAXDDX010000142.1, read as the reverse complement.
TCATGTAGACCTCTGTGTTCAATCTCCTTGATGCAGTAGATCACCAAAGCTGGGATCATTGGGGAGGTGACTGGAGCAAAGTCAGCCAAGGTGGTCTACACACAGGACACATCAATCAAATGGTTTGAAATGACAATAGTCAAGAAACACTGAAAGATTAAGGTGAGAAACCATGCCATGTAGCATTACAGAGTGTAGTACCTCTGTGGTCCTGATGGGGGTGCTAGCAGCAGCAGCAGGGTTACAGGGCAAGGGGCAGCGGTCACGACACTCAGGGTGGGTCACCGCCCTGCAATCTTGACATCGAAGGTAAATCTTTCCAAACTTGGTTCTTCTTCCACAAGGTACGCAGAACTCTGACTTGATAACCTTGGTGTGAGGGAAATAAAGACAGGTCAGTTTGGATAGTAGGTGAGTAGATTACACTGAGCACACTTCAACAGGGTGCTCCAGCTAGTATATAGCTAGGGATATATTCTGAACTTGAAACATTAAAATCTCACAACAGGTCAATGGTAGGTACGTGGTCATACCGTTTTGGGGATGAACTGGTGTCTCTTTCCTCCCCCATTGGCTCTGGGGGTTCTGAATGGGGGCGGGGCACCTGTGGCTGGCGTACCGGAAGCCTCACTGACGGTCTCAGACTGGTCAGTAGTGGTTGTGTCACCCCATCCTGGAGCAACTGTAAACACAATCAGATGTTGCTCAAATTCCAAAACCAGCAAAGCAACTCAATCATTTATTTCAACCATATATTGGATTATATTAAACTGGTTTCAGGGAGCGCAACACCCTCTATAATTATAATTATAATAATAATCATAATAACACCCCATCTACAGGACCAAATATAGAGCATTCCCACCACTCTTCCTGCTGCGTGTCCAATAAGGCACTGTCTCAATGGTGGAGACAGCCTCAACAGGACCACCATTGACTGGAACAGTGATGGTGGTTTTGGCCACCACAGACTCATTTACCTGAATCATGAGAAAAAGACATTTCATGCAGTTTTCAGCAAACTGATTTGATTTAGTGAAAAATCATAGGATTTGCTTTCTTTCCCTCTAATTTATTAGGCTGATCTTCCAATGATGAGACACTATGACGAAGGGTGGGTTTAATACAGACAGATTTTTTTTATGCCAGGGTTATAACATGGCCAGCTCCAGAGGACAGTATTACCCTCTCTAATGCGCGTCCAGTGGAACGAGGTTTCTTCACAGCCTGTGGTGGAACCTCAGAAAGTTTTCGAGTGGAACGCTGTGGATGAAAAATTTATTTTAGAAAGACTTTCCCATAAAATGACTACTGAAAAACTATAGAATAACTATCAAGCCTCTCGTGTGTGTTAATGTGTAGAAAAATCCAAAACATAATCCCTCCCCTCAACTTCACTTAATCATGAATGTGAGCAAGTCTGCCCCTTGATTGTGGTACAATGACACCTTGTGGCACTCGTGGAGGCATCTTAGCAAAAATGGCACCACTCACTCTTTTCTGCCGTTTCCGCAGTCTCACAGTCTTCATCACAGAGGAGTCCCAGTCCTGGAGAAACAGAGCAAAGTGTGAATGTTCCCAAAATGTATATGTCAAGAAGATTGCACATTGCATCCTTGAATCAGCTGTTTACCATCAATAAACAGTGCAGAAGATCTAGGAAAAAACGCAAGGGGTCAACATACCAGAGAGTCGTCCGTTTGATCATAGCTAATGTCTGACAGCAAGGAGGCTGATTCATCAATGGTCATTAACCTGTAGGACAGATCAGAGACAGCACTTAATATATATGTTTGCAGCACTTTGTTGGAAGTTGACATCATGTTGTGCTACGGCTCTATAGGCAGACATGAAGTGCTATAGTGCTCACCCTTGGTATCAGTGAAAGCTATAGTAAAAGGAAGTATAAGGACAATACTATTTAATGATGCTTACATGTTCACTACATAACATGATTAAATAGGACTATTGATAGATGAACACTTCAAATCTTTTTGTCTCAAATTGTCAACATAAACAAAAGTAACTAGTATCGGTCTCTACTCCAAATTTAGTCCTCATGTTTGTTGTCTGTCAGCAAAAAATGGTATTAGCTGTCTACCACTGGATTAGGAGGTTCTGACCTGCGGCTGGAGTTGAGGTTGGCTTTAGCAGACTGCACAGCCTGGGAGTGGGCGCTGAGGAAGGCCAGGGCCGAGCGCTGCTCCTCACTCAGGTGGACACTGCTACTGTTGTTCTCTGTGATCAGCAGCTCTCGGATCAGCTGCAGCTGACGCTCCTACAAATCAGCAGGTGGACAGATGCAGGCATAGTCAGATAAAGTCACACACCCACAGAATTAAGTAGCGAAACAGGCAATATTTAGTAATTATGAGTAATGACCAATTAGTAATTAGTGAAAAATAATGTGTAGTTTAACAAGCAGTGACCAATGTTCATCAAAGTGAGCACATTGACAGCTGACATCATCTAAACTTTTACTTCATAGCTTTTCTACTTTTCCTAAAAGGCTATGATCAAAATTATGCTAAACAAGCAAGCAGGTGCATCCTATGTAACCTGTGAATTCTGTTGTACCAACCAGCTTCTCATAGTCCGCCTCAGCCTTCTGCCGCCGTCGGATTTCCACGTCCACCTGGTTGCGAGCATGCTTTAGTTTGACCTCCAGGGCTCCTCTCTCAGTCTCTGCTTTAGCCAGCACCTCTTTACAGCCACCCAGCTCCTCATCTACCTGCAGCCACTTCTTACGGCACTCCTCAAAGTTCATCGCCATCTGGATGAACTCTGGATAAGCCACAGGAAGAAGAGATTGCAATTCTGCTGTTCACAATATATCCACTTGCCTTTGTAGTGTAGTGTGTATTGTGTATTTACGCCTCCTAATATCAATTGGCTTTCATTAGCATGGCAATGATACAAAATACTTTCAGATAGGCTGTGAGAAGAAAGAGTGCTCTGATCTAAAGTGAATAGAAGAACAATAGTGCTTTTCTGTTAGTTGAAATGGAAATTTCCACGGCACCCCGCTGACTGTGTCGACCCCCAGTTGTGTCTTAGGCTGCATCCTCTAGAATCTGCATAGTATGTCTGTAATCCTGTATCCTGTCATCCCTTACACACCGAAGCAGAGGCTCTACACTGAAACTCCTCATGCACACAATATATATATATATATATAGGCTGAAACTAATTAATCACTGCACCAATTGTACACAATTTGGAATGATAACAGCAGAAACTGTACGCAATGTGGTGCTACCGCCACCGACTAGCTATATCACACATACAGCTCCTTTATGTTTTACTTCCAGGCTCCTGCAGTGACAGATACCAAATACCAAAGCAAGCTGTGAAAATAACTTACGCGGTTCAATGCCCTCATTCAGGACGTCCACATGGGCTCTCAAACTCTGGAACTGGTTGTGCAGGTTCACCACAGACGACTCCATGTTGTGTAGCTAGGTTAGCATCAGGTTAGTAGAGAGAAGTGGGCGAGTTGGCTGATAATGTTACTACTTGGAACAAGATTTGTTAAAGTTAATACTTTGCGGTACGCGTTGAGCTACATTTCCGCTTCAACTTGGGAACTAAAACCGACACAACAATCTAACAGTCTATTTTGTTAATTATTCTTAGGCGGAAAAAAGTTTAAATGTTTATTATTTGACCGCAAACCCAATGTTATTCTATCATCCATCCCCGAGTGTTCTAGAGTTTAGCTAGCTAGGTTAATTGCTATTATCAGCATGCTAACGTAGCTAGTTGGCTTTGACGTTATTTACCTAACGTTAAGGTTGCCTACCTAAGAGAGAAAAACTAAAAGACACTTCATTTACCTGTGCAATATCGCTCCTGTGACAGTGTGGCTGACATGTAACGCTACCAGTTTCCGATGTTAAAAACAAAGATTAGATACTCCAATGCATCGAACTAGCAACTTGAGCCCATAGAGCCACACCTGCCTGGCAACATTTTACTCAACTTCTGCTTCTAAGTTCAAAATCAGCGCCGCTTTTCTTCTTCGACATCCGGTCTGGCGGAGAGCAGAGCACTCTGTCGCCCCCACACACCCGGGGGTCGTAACTGCAAGGATGGGATTTTAGAAAGTAGCTACCGGTGGTTCACAAACTGGAGTGCAGGGACCCTCAGGGGCCCTTGAAGGGGTTCCAGATGTTCCTCGGCATTATTAACCTGTTGAATTTTACTATATAAACGGATGAATCTTCTTAGATAGGGACAAAACCTTTATCAAATGGATGTCTGCGGTTTAAAGCATCCCTACTTGGAGGGATAAATCCTGCCTACATTAACTCAATTAGTAATATCAATATGGACTTGATTTTTAAAATGCTTGGCTCTTCATTCTCCTAACATTAGCCATCTTATGCATGATGAGTTGAATTACACTGAACGAATAAGGGGTGTAACGGCAGTCAGTGACTGTGTGTGTTCTTGCAGTGGGCTTGGCACATGGGATGTACCCCATTGAATCATTAATCAGCCAAGGGTGGCATATCTAGGTGCAGCAGCAGCTGAACTGTGCAACATCTAATGAGGGGGACAGACAGACACACACACACACACACATACTCAAATGCAATGAGTAAATGCATTGCAAATAATTTACCATTTATGTGATCTGTATTTGTAAATGCACACAGGCTCACACAGGATGATTTAACATATGCTCACCTCCAAAACAGTGTGTGTTCTCAGCACTGCAGGTCCATTAGAGTTGATATGAGATAATAGTATTTGTCAGTCAATATGGGCTCTCTGTCTTTATCAATTATTCACCCCTATATGTACATTTCCTCCAGTCAGATCATTTAACTGCCAGAATCCTCTTTTTACACCAATCACTACCTGCCTTCTCTTAGACTGACTGGGCTATTATCTCTATCTGCAAGTATAATTTGGCATCAACAGAGTGCATTCCTTTCAAGAGGAAAGAGGATAATTGTTTCTTTTTTACCTTAATGTTTTTTAAGTGCATGTTTATTACACAGTACAATGAGATCTCAATTTATTATTTATCAGGTCAGACAACATAAATGGTGTGTCACCACCTTGCTGAGTTTGTTCAGACAGGTAACTTAAGTCAATGCCTTGCACATCATTTATGTCATTTACTAAAGCTTTAAGAGTGTTTACCTGAATGAGTGCCACAATTTTTTGCTGTCTTTTTAAAGCGTATACACAAAAAGTGTACCAAAAGATCCAAATTTCATAAGCGTATCTCAGTAGTGGGAACATTTTTTTGGATGCCCTAATGCACAGAAGTTTGAGAAGCAAGCCCCGCCAGATTGTGCTGACTACAAGGTTTGGGTTCTCCAATGGCACCATCTGAACGGTAATGGATCCACAACCAGCCTCATGGGGACCACTTGGCAGGCATATATCTACTTAGTAGGACGCATTGCAAAAACCCCATCCTCTGTACATCCTGTACATGTTTGTGTACACAAAGCATAAGTGAAGGTTTGAAAAAACCCAAAACATTTTGATATTGTTGTCTTTCGATTGACATCCTTAGTTTCCATTGCACTTTGGTGCATGCCTCATGCATGGGTTGGAAGTGCTTATCTATTGTTGAATAGAAACAAATTCACTGATAACTACCTAATACAGTTCTTATAAAGAAGCTTGTTTGCCATCTAAATTCAGAAATGACAATATGACTAGAAAGGATCAAAGTCTGGCACCAAATGTCTAACTGTAACATTAGTTAACAGGATGTAGAATGTTACACCACTGGCAAAACTACATTCAAGGAACATCAGTTGAATCTGTTGATACTGAGTGAGTCTACAGGCATGTGAAAAGATAGTGTGCACATGCACGCCAAACATCTCATCAATTTGATTACACGTGGAATCTCCCACTCACAGAGTGCCTCCTGGAAGAGGCTCCCCTTTTCCTTCAATGCTCGAGGACCAAAACATCATCAACAACAACAAGGTAGACAGGATTTTTATCTGCCATTTCATGAAATCTGACACTTGGTAAACACTCTGCCCCACAAACCCAAACACAATTATGAGTAAACTAAAGAGCTTATATTTTCCAGTTTGAATGATGGAAGGGAACTCTCTCTAAAATAATATTTTTATTGATGTAAGCTTGTTTTAGCACTGTATCATGTTGCTTAAGTGAGGCACAAGAACATTCAAACTGAAATCAGAAAAAATGCATTTCTGTTTTTCTGTCCTGTCCATTTCTGTCCAGTATTTGTTATAAATTGTAGGTGTAAAATCATTATCTTAAATAGAAGAAATGATTTAAGCCCTGTAGTGTTCTCAAGGGAACCACTAAGAATCATGGGTATAAAGAGTCAGGCAGTGCTCAAGGCTGAAGCTGATTCACAATGCATTTGTATAAGTGTTGTTTTTCAGAGGAAAGAAGATAAAAGGAAAAAATGAATGAAATTTGATTTTTTTTTTGCAATGGCTCAGTAAATCTTGTTTCACTGTATGCACTCAGAGCTATATCACAACTATTTAAGCTCTATCTTTAATTATTTTCTTCTTATGGACAGTTGAAAATTAGTAAGAACATAAATGATGAAATGGGTGAAAATAAATATGAGGGAACAAACCTTTGGTGCTCGGGGGATTACTTAAAATGTGTTGGCATTGTAACTGCATGATGACTTGGTGATGTAAGAATAGGCTACAGTCCAATTCTTCCTATTTTTCCAAAGTCATACCTGATGGTATTGCATGAGTGTCAGGAGACATCTCAGAAGCAATTGATCACCAAGTCCTTTTTAGGTTTCTAGTATCACAGTTTCCTGTATTTCTCCCTGAAGCCTTCCCTAATCTACTCATCTCCATGGATTTAAGAGCAAAGCATTGACGTGCAAATCCCTGGGTATAGAAATCAACCGCTTGTGAATTAATCTGGAAGACGAATACACAATTCTGGAAGAAGCAAAAAAATTGGGCAACAATCGAGTGAGGATCTTCACGAGCCCATGGTGCAAATGGGAATGACAATGATGAGAATGATGGTCACTACAGTAGCGATGAGCGCACCCAGCTTGCAGGCCTTGGCCCGGCGGAGGTCAGCCTCCTTACGCCTGAGTAGAGCATCATAGCCTGGAGTATAGATGTCCTCCATCCAGAACTCCATGTTGTTGGGGTTCATTGACTCCTGGGCCTAAGGGATTGAACATCATGTCACTGAAAGACTGTCAAAGGAGATATAGACCCAATCCTAAAATGTTCATTTACAAAGAGAAGCAGGAGAAGCAGCATACATTTCTTAGACCCGGGCTATAAAGTTATCTGGATCAGAGTTCTTTGTCAGCAGAGTAAATCAGCAACATTATATTAAATTTACAGGGCTATATAATATACTATAACTGTCAAGAACTAAAGCTTTTCACTACATAAACCTCAAAACTTTGAGCAAGGGACCTGTAACATCACCCTGCCAACAGGATGACATTTCAGAGACATGATACTTGTACAGAGATCAGACACCACGGCATTTCAAATACATACCTTTATCTTCTGAAGAAACAAAAGAGGCATGATTTAGACTTCTGTCAATATAAGAAACCCCTGGAGTGGGGAATTTTAGAACAGTCTCCCTCCTACTATTATTTGCAAGATGTATCTAGGATTCAATATATCTCACACAGGAACAGCCGTCTAGCCTGTGGTATCGCCGTAGGTCTGTCCTACACCCCATGTGAAACCTGTGAAACCAAACCCCACTGTCTTGGGACTGATTATATCTGCATCACATAAATAATATCAGTGTTTGTATATGAAAATGTATGGACTTTTAGACCAAAATCATTCACTTAATCTCAGAGGTGTTAAGTTCAAGTCTTACCTGTAGATCCAAGGGGGAGATTCGTGACTCTCTATCATCTACAGTCCAGATGGGCCTTCCCCTCCCCTCAGCCAGTCTGGGGTTCGTGATCTTCCCAGAGGTCAGCCCGCCGGTCAGGCTGCTATCCTTCTGTCGGAACAGGACCGAGTTAAACACGTGCTCCATCAGGTTGGAGGGCTTTTGGGACAGTAGGTTAGTTGTGCTGTTTGACTGGTCCATCTAGAAAGTAGATGGTGCAACAATCAATCAATTTAACAATAAATATTCTCCATTTGAAAATTCAATCAAAAATAGGATAAAATAACAACCAATTGATTACCACCACCAAACATGTACTTACAGTACATTTGGCATTCTGGAATGAATGAGCTCTATTTCTCTGCTGCCCAACCAAACAATATTCACTGTAAAGGTTTCAGACCCCAAAGTGGCCCATCAGCTGACCACTTAATCACATATGTCTACCAACCATCTAGAGGTCTAACCCATTTTGTGGTTTCAGGGCATGGATACACACTAAGTTACACACAGCTGCAAATGCATGTCTTCCTGATGGATGACAATAAAATCTGTTTGAGACATGAATGTTCATATGCTGTAAAACTCTACACTTGATCTATCATCTATCCTGACATCTATACACGAGCACACACACACACACACACACATTTATTGTTATTATAATTATTGTTGTTGTTGTTACTTATTTAATTATTACTTATTTGCTTTCTCCATACATCATGGGGAATATGAAATCACATGTACAGAGTAGAAGTACTCTACCTGTCCCATTTTTCCATCTTTACTTTTTGAGAAGGACACTGCCCAGTCCCTTGCAGAGGTTGACACATTTGCCGGTTTGGAATCCGAGCCGCTCTTCTCCTCCGGCTGGGGTTTGGAGGCACGACGAGATAACAAATCCTTCTTCCCCTCTTTCACCCCCTTAGGATCAACATGCCCCTTGCCACTACTTTCTGTTTGCACCCCAGGGGTGTTCCATCGGCTCCAGTCCAGACTACTAGTGCTGGTCCCTGGGAACAGATGCCCAGATACAGACAGTGGCTGAGGATCTGATGACTCAGAACCAGGAGTTACGGGATGACTGCTAAAGGAGGAGACACCGGCACTGAGAGGCTCCAGCCACCGCCCACCTGTTCCTCGTCCACCACTGATAGGCTGCTGGATCTTTTCATCCAGTCGCTGCAGAGCGGAGAGCACCTGGGAAATTTCAGCCTTTACCTCAGTCAGTGACTCCAGCTGTCGTTCTATCTGGCTCATACGGAGCAGCAGCTTGCAGACACCGGCCTTGAGGCCATCATCACTACTTTCTAGAGAGTGGAAAAGCCTTTGGAGTTGGCCTAGGCGTCCACGTCTTGCCTCAGGAGTGTCCTGGTTGATGGCCGACGATCCATCGCTGGGGTGCAGGACCCCTGTGGAACCACACATGCTCATGTCATCTAGGAAACGAAAGATGGCACTGATGTCATCTTCACCGAACTCAGGGTCATCTAGTGAGGTCATGAAGGAGAGGCGATCAGCATGGACCAGGCTGCGGAGCCGCCGGGGGTCTGGAGGCTCTGTTTGGGTTCCCTGAGCCTTGGGTCCATCACCTTCACTTGGCAATCCACTATCCCCACTCTCCGCTCCCAAAGATCCCCCTAGATTGCTGATGGCTGGGGTTGATCGTCTTGGGAGGGGGCCCCCTGGTGACTCCATCCCCATCCCCACGCTGCCCAGACCTATTCGGTCCTCAAGACTGTGACTCTTGTTGCCCCAGAAGGGCTTCTGGGCCCTCGGAGGTTGAGGGGGGTGGGGGTGGAGGGGGGACCAGTCTGGGATCGACCCGGGGCCAAAGTACGTTGAGTCCTGCAGGTCATCCAGGCTCTCATGTTTGGCCACCTGCTCCGGAGACTGATGGACCACTATGGGTGAAGGGTAAGGGTTGGTGAACATCTCGAAGCTGCGATTGTCAAAGGCTTTTTGCGCTTTGCTAGGACTGGGAGACTCACTGCTAACGGTCACCTGGGGTATGAGAGGCGGCTGGTTATGGAAGTCCTTTTTGAAAATGTTTCTCTTCTGGCCGACAGATGATCCCTGTTCATCATCAAACACCTCCATCGTGGCAGATTCTGCGCTAGACTCACTGTCCGTCTCCAAGGGTAGGTAGATATTCTGCATGGTCTGGCTGGGGAGTTGACCGCCGGGGAACAGAGGTGCGTTGTGAGGCCAGTCAAAAGACACAGCCCTCGCCCTGGCTGGAGGGGAGGACACAAGTGAGATGGGATCAGGTGGGAGGCTTCCTCGCTTGCGGGTAGAGTAATTTGATTTCGGGAAGAGCAAGTGCTGGTCGATAGGCCTGCCAGCGGAGTCAGAGTGGGCTCGTGCTCTTTCCCGTCCAACAAAGCTCAGCTGGTTGACTCCAGGCAGCGAGGCCCCCAGGGATTGGCTGACAGGGATCTGGGTTCTCATTGGTTGGCTGTCATCGGGAGCCCCACCCGTCATCTGAATAAGGTTGAAGATAGTTACAATGTCAGCAGCCACGCCTATAGGGGATAGCCCCAAGCCTCTGGTGTTAACCCTGTCTCTGAAGAGAGTGGCTGGGAAACAGGGGTCCCGGCTGGCAGCAGCAAATAGCAAGCTCCTGAGCTCAATGAGGTGCTCCAGGTCAAAGCGGGTGCTGACCATGCGGCAGAGGTCCTGGAAGGAGAGCCAGTGCCGCATATTGGCCAGCTCCTCCAGAATCCCCAGAAGGACCAGGGGGTATTCCTGCTGCAGGTTGGCCATGGCTGCTCACCTGTGAGGGAGGACAAACAGTTATCAGAAAGAGTAAGGACAGGTCTGAATATTCTAGTTTAGTAGTAGAATATTATATATTAGTATAATAATAGAACAATAATAGCAATAACACAAAGGGAATTTTGTATTTAAATATGTAGCATAGCTTCTTTATGGATATCTCTAAGTAGCTTAAATCACAAGTTTGATTGAGTTACAATATCAGCAGTGATTCAGATTTGAACTACTTTCACAGCCAGCACGTAAAATCCAAAACGTGAAAATGAAAATCAAACAGATCATACTGTCCCTGTCTCACCTCGAATGTAAGAAGCCATTTAAGTCAGACTTCAGATAGCGACCTTATTTTAGGGCCCTAAAATAACTGACCATATGATCTGATGACGGCGACACACTGCGCACATCCCTGCGTCACTCACACTCAACCTAGTGCAACTTCAATCCACTCATTTTCATTAACAGCTATGGGATGGGATTATTTGATCAAATACGGTGATATCATGAGCATGTTAGTATGCCTATAGTAACTTTGTTCCAAGTCGTCAAGCTGCTTTAGAAAACCGTATTAATTTTACTGAAGTGAGGATAGGAAATGTTGCTTCCCACGCGCAACAAATCTGCGCTGCCTTTGTGGACCAGCTGGAACAATACAAATGAAAACACAGGGTTGTCGGTGCGAATGCAATTTGAGTTGAACATATCCTTTTGCCTGTAGCTGGAGTGGGGGTAGCCTATATGAGTTTCTTACCTCTATCTGCTCAGAGAGACTTAGACTCCAACAGCCGCACCTGCGTCCGTTAACATTGAGAAATACAATCCGCCGCTTTACGCTAAAAATAAGAAAGCATATTCCGCCAGGTAGGTCCAGTCCAGCGCTCACTATCTTCTTTCATGGGCTGCTCTGTGCGAAGCAGCGACTAGCCCACAGCCCAGGCAGAAGAGGAGAAAATTAGAAATCAGGTCATCTTCCCACAAGTCCCTGCAGTCCCCTAAGGGATCTCAAACTACATCCAAAACGGTTTCCCTTCACTACATATCATCGACTACACTTCAACAGTACACCAAGATATCTAATTGATAAATTGCAGGAGAGACACGCTCTTGGCAAGAGTGTGTGCGACTGGGTCAGGTCCAGGAGCATATTTTCTCAGGTTGCCATAGGACAAATTGGTTATGTGTCTAAGTGTGCATATGAATAAAGGAGCGATTAAAAATGGATGCTTGCTAATTGAGGCTCCTAAAACTCCATGCTGACAGTAAGCCATAAGGCCGAGAGTGAACTCCTGAGCCCCATTACATGGTGTCTATATACACAGAGAACTGTCTGCCAGTCAGTCCTCCCAGACTTGTCAAAATTACCCTGCATTATCATCCATAAAGGGCTGTGCTTAAAACCCCATTAGAGCAAGAGGAGGGCAAGGCTTTCATCCCTGAGTAGTAGCACTCAGCTTCAATCAGACTGGACATCTCCAATTCACCTGCCAGTTCAGAGGCATACATTTATCATCTAGGTACTCAGGAATCACTCACAATCAATACAGTGAATGAGTCGTGAAATGAAAAACAATGTGGATGTAGGGTGATGTAGTGTTATAGCCAGGCCCGTAGCGTGGTAGTTCTATCTACCAGGTGTAAACGTGGACCTAAGACTGACTAGTGCATTCAAGAAATAATCTGGTTGGTGGGAGCAAATGTCAAAGTATAGTGCTCCACTGTTTCTCTCTGAATTTCTGGAGCAGACGATATAGTGAACCCAGAGTTGCACAGTTTGATAGGATATGCCATTTTCATTTTTAGTTCCATAAACAATTCTACATTTACTGTTGAGACCAATTGAACGAAAAAAAACCCATTAAATTCAAGACAGTGAGCGTTTTTGTTTATTGATTAAAAAAAGACATTTTATTATGATCTTATAGCATTTTATTATTGAAAACATAACACACAGTAAAAATAATATAGAGACTGGAAGATCTATATATAGCAAAAGGCATGCTAAACTCAAACAAGGAAACAAAAGCATCTACTTCCAATAATATTGCTGTCAACAAACATGTAGTGGTATTACTCTGCTAAGTGTCAACCGTCAAAATCAAGAGTAAACATTTCTTTTACATAAGACACCACCATATGCATACATATACTGCAGAAAGATTTCAGCTGAGTTGAGATTCGCGCGCTCTTTTTTTCTTTTGTGCTGGTTTTACTGCTGGAGTTATAATAGTTGGAGTCAGTGATGGATTCAAGGCTGGATCTAATGCTGGATTCAGGGCTAGCAGGTTCAGTATGGTAGGAATCTCATCACCTGTTGAAATACGCCATCATTAAGCAAAGGAGACTGAGGAGTGGGTATAAACAGCATTCATTTGTGAACAGGGATCTAATCCAGAGGTTTCTTACCAGCGTTGTCCTCCTGACTGCTGGGTTCTGGATCTGGACAATGGAGAGGCACACGGGCCAAGGCTGCCAGCTCAGCTATGAAGGCTTTTTCTGCCTCCTGATGGACACAACACCACAGTGCTCACAAAAAAACTGGGCAAGCTTATACTGCAGAGCTACTAGTAAACCTTATGTTATCATACACATGAGTTTTTTAAGTGTGCTATTGGTTTCTTCTTCATTTGACCAGGGAAGTTACACAAAGGATAACACCTTTTTTCTAGAGAGCCATGCACAGAAAAGCTGAGTACCGTGGCATCAGAATTAGTTACACTGAAGCACAGTACTAACCAGTAGCCGTCCTTTGACTCCGTCCATGGCTTGATCCTGGGCTACCTTCTGCCGCCTCAAAGTCTCACACACCACCTCCTGTTCCAGATCGTACTGCTCCAGCACCCTCCTTTTGTGGAGTTCAACCCTAAGGCCCCCCCAAAAAAAACACACAAAATGCTTTGCTAACACGTATAAGCTCAGTAAGCCTTGGAACATATGTTGGTAGTGCAAACAAAGCAAGTCATTGCCACTGCCAGGTTTGTTGTACCTCTGCTGAAACTCAGTGGAGGTGGGTTTCCTGCTCCAGTTAGCCAGCTCCCTCAGCAAGGCTCTGTTCAGCTCATTGCTACTCTCTCGCCTCTCATTCTCCTCTGGAGGAAAGGTTAAAATAACACACAGTACATACAGTATATTCTTTGTCAGTGGTTGTGTCCGCTCTATTAAAAGTGTTATGCATTCATGTCACACATAAATAGTACATAAATAGTTAACAAGATGGAGGCCTTAACTCTTACACATGCTCATAGGCAGTTTATTCATTTGGTTAACAATCTGCAGACTTTACCACTTAAGCTCTAGGTCTAAAATACAAATACCAAGTGAGCAATGAACTGTTTCTAATATACTTCCTGGTGAAATGACCTTAGCCCCCATTTGCAGAATACTTTCCCCCAGGGTGCGTTTACTTCATACACCACTTATATGTTGTCTTGACAAGGAGCAAGGTAGCAGCCCTTACAGTGCCAAAGCCAGTGTTTGTATGGATGTGGATATGTGCCGCTATCGTCATCTCACCTCGGTTTATGTTTGACTGATCCTGCTGTAGTTTTTTGGTGATGTCCTGTGCGTGGGAGTAGTAGCTTTGGACCAGTGCACAGAGAGAATCTTTGGTCACATACACACTCTCCGAGGAGACCTCTGTCAGGTGGCGCTTCAGAAGAGTATGAGGAGGAATAAAAATGGGAGATGAATTTATTTCATGGCAGATTAAGAATAATAAGATGATCACGATCAAGACCGTTACAGAGATGCAACTTACAATTTAACCCAAAGCCTACCTTCCAGCCATCGTCTCCTTGAGAGCGGGTCTGTGACTCGATAGGCGGAGCCTGCATCATCTGCCAGATGGCGTGGCTGAGGGCGTTGCCTAGAAGCAGCTGGGCGTGGCTCTGCAGTAGCTCCGCCCCTGTTTCCAGTTCAGAAAGGAACTCCTGCTGGAAGCTGTGGCCCACCAGTTGGCTCTCTGGGCCCAGGTGTCTCTCTGCTAAGCTGGCACTGCTGTCCTGTGATTGGCATGAGACAAACGTAGTGTACAGTCTACTGCGTATTTCAGCTATTATATTCCATTATTATCATTATTTATATCCCATTAGTGAACAGGAAGAGAGATGAGTTGTATTGTCCATTGTTTTCATGGCAGAAAGAGTGGTTTTGATTGCATTTCATTTTCTCAATCAACCATACTGCGACAGTATCACTGCAGTCATATACAGTAAGTCATTATAGAAACGTTTTGAGGTGCTTAAAAGGATTTACAGTAAAAGGAGATTATCACTAAATAGAGACTTCATGTAATGAGTTATCAGATTCATGCTTGTTCATGTGTACTTTGTAATTTGTCCCCACCTTGTTCTGATCCTTGGGAGCTGAACTGACAGTGGGCTGGCTTTTGCTGTGGTCCTCTAGCAGCAGACCTCTAAAATCCGTCTGAGAGAGCACCTTCAGCTTGGACAGCCTCATCTCCTTCAGCATGTGCAGACAGAAGTTCCTGGCCACAAAGTGCCTCTGCACTGCCAGCAGCAGGTGCTCATGTTTCTTCTCTATCAGCATCCCCACTTGGCTGGGCGGCAGATCATACTGCATTATTTTTCAATAACTTATGAAAAAGGATTCAGATATGTCTTGATATGTCCAAATCAGAGAAAGCTGTGTGGTAAATATAATGTTGGTGCAGATTCAGCTTGACATATACTATTGGAAAGCAGTAACAACCACATCTTGAAACCCGTAAATCTTTCACAATCATCAATATGTTCGAATGGTCAAAGCTCTTTTTGACACCAGAGGTCTCCCAATCTCACCTGTTGAGTGTGTAGCCCTGCCTGACCACCATGGCTCGGAGGATCTTCATCTGTTGTTCAGCCAGATGTCTGAGGCAGGCTAGCACCAGAGCCATCTCCTCACACCACATCTAGAGGGAAAGAAGATCAGTTAAGTTAGATACATATGAGAAATTTCAACATAATCACATTTCCCTTATGTACTTTAGGATGTAAGATGACATAATAGCTTCAATTCTAAGTAAATGCTCAAATCAAGCTACCAGACATGGATAGAGAAGCTGATAAGTAAAATGGAGCTGATCCAACAGATTGCGTCTACCTGTCCATCTTTATCCAGCTGAGCCCTCATGTCCTCCACCTGCAGCTTGGTAGTGGACTCTGCCTGCTGTAGCTGTGCAACCAGCTCCTGCTCTAGGTCCATCCACAGCTTCTCACGTCGCTCAACGGAGAGCTCTGACTGGGCAGGAAGGGAGGTGAAGAGGACCTCCTTGGCTAGCTCTCCAAGTCTCTTTGACCAGGAGGAGTGAAGTTTCTGAAGATATGAAATTTTATATGAGGTTGATGGATACACAGACGCGCACGTACACGGTACAAACAAACACAGTATTCCATCCCATACCCTCCAGAGGTCACAGAGGGCTTCAGCCACTCTGTTGTCCTGTTGCATCTCCAGGTCAATGATCTGCTGCCTGTGTTTCACCAGCAGCTCCTGGTAGACCTGGAAGAAAGGGTAATGTTCAGAATTATATACTAGCGAGGATTATGGTTTTAACATAAGTATTTTTTCTTCATTCAAAATGTAACCATTAAATAACTGTGAGGGTTTGAATGTCAGAATGGTCTTCCTACCCTACTTTCAGGCAGAGCAGTGAATGTAAGAAAGATTAGAGACAAGTGGCCTGACCTACGTATTATACAACAGTAATCCCTGATCCAGATATCAAGGCAGGGGAGGCAAAGGTACTGACCTTGGTGAACTGTTGTGGGTCGCTGTGGGCTTGTGTCAAATCCAGGACGCGGCTCTTCTCCTTGGCCTGGGTCCTCTGAAGCTTCTTCCGCTTGGACTCTGTTTTCCTGCACTTCTCATTCACCAGCTCCTTTGTCTTCCTCGTGCTCTCTGCAACACGACAGACAGTTTTGGGTGAGCCGGACTACTACAAACTAACTGCAGTTGTAAAGTACCCAGCTGGCTGACTCACAGAAATGGTAACATGTTGTGCATTGTCCCTGTAATAATAAAATCAAAAAATATCCAAAAGATAGTGGCAGTAGTAGTAATAATAGTTATAAACACTAAATGCAACAAAAGTGTTATGTTGAAAGATGGTATATGAGAGTTTGGGTTGCAGTAATAGGCAAAAACCTGACCTTATTTAGAGAACAAAAAAGGGTTTCCAGAAAATGGTCTATTTTCAGAAAGCAGCTCATTGAAGTTTGAAAAGTAGGCTACATATTGTCCACTAGAAAAACTGCCTCCAGAACATAGAGTAAGAGAATTCCTCACCCATTGGGTCAATCATTGGATAACTGTTACTGGAGTCATTTTCTTAGACACTTGCTTTTTGCAATCTCTTTCCTTCACCCAATAAAATGCTTGCGGTGAAAAGCCAAACATCTTTTGTGCGCTCACCCTCGGTGCACTGTTGAAGGTATTCGGTCAGAGTGGCCTGCAGTTCTGAAAGAGTCTTTTCCATGAGGCTAAAGGTCAGGAGGTCATCGCTGGTCAGCTGCTCCAGTGCTCTGGCTATCAGGCCCTGCCTCAGAGAAACTTCTTGTCTTAGCAAGGCAGGCTGGGATTGAAGAAGCCCCATCAACTCCTCCCACCACAGTAGCCTCTGCTGGGTCCTCTGAGAGACGCAGGAAAGAGGAGACATATTCAGCCACGGGTATATAAATGTTGTGCTTAGAATCAATACCAAGCTACAGTTGAAACTTGTTCCTTAGAGATGTTACTTATGATGCCAAAATCACCTAGGTAATTGTTTTTCACCAACGTTTCTGTGATATACTTGGAGTTAAAGCTATTTTTATCATTACCCAAATTATGATCATCTACAGGTGGTTTTATATCATATTATTTGAAACAATTGTACAAAGAAATCTCAGATTAATTCAAAGAACATTTCTATAATGAATGGGGGTGATAATAATCACAGGATAATCGTCATTCAACAACAACAACACAGCTTTCGCTCTCTTATCCCCTCACCGTTAGGTCTGCTTCTTGTGCACTGATCAGGTGGTTCTCCACCAATAGGAGGGTGTGGATGACAGAGTGAATTATATCCTGGGCTTCTTCTGTAGGCAGAACACTGGTCTTCTTCAGCATATGCTGGCACAGGCCCTCCACCTGCTTGCTGAATCCTTTGGTCTGCAGAGACACATAAACATCATTTTATCCACTTACACAGACTTGGTATGGTTTCAAAATGGATTTCTGTCTCTGCTTTTCTCTTCTTTCTTACCATTTGAAGGCCATGTTCCAGAAGATCTTTCTGCGCTCTCTCAATCTCCTCCAGGGTGCAGGGAGCATCTGCATTTAGGTCCTCCTTCTTCTCGCAGGCAGTCTGGCCTGTTGGCAGCTGTTTCTTCAATTCATCCAGCTCCTGAAATGACGGCACAAGCAATGGGAATCAAAAGAAATGGAATGCTAAGAAGATTTTACACAGCTTAGAGGTTCAATGTCATTGTTTCTATCCACAGCAAGTCAGTCAGTCAATACAGAATGTAGGCATGTTGGTAGTATGTATTATGTATGTATTAGTACCGTTTAAGTGACTATGTGCAATAAAACACAATTGGTTTTACATCGCGGAAGAAGATATAGGAGCATGTAACAAGTCATTTGTCAGTAATAGATATTTGACTCTACCTTTTCCTGCATTAGAAGAATATTCTTGGAGTAGTCAGAGACATCTTTATCTTTTGGAAAACGACGGCTGAATATTACTTTCACCATGTGGAGGAAGATCTACAGCAGGAAACAACAGCAAGAGGATTGTAGGATTTTGAAGCTATTTGAACTGGGTTGCATTTTGAGAAATAATATCCATGTTATTATTGTGCAAAAAATAAATTCCATACGCTCACCAGATATTTTTCTTCCTGGAGCTGGGAGCGGTGCTGTTGTATATCCTGAAGGGCCAAACAGTACAGGCTGATCCTCCCTTCAAACCTGCAGAGATAACAGACAAGACTACTATCACTATCCAGCCAGATCAAGATTTGTGCATGCACAGGACGTGCATTGTAAGGGTGGTTTAGAGTTTCAACTCTGTGGTATGCCTCCAAAGCGTTAGGGAAGTGTAGAGAGACCATAGGCTTATACCCAGTTTGTGTCAATGTGTGTGGGTAGTGGGAGACCCTGGTGAAGCTCTGGTTCTGCAGGCTCTTGGGGACCAGCGAGGACGAGATAAACTGGCTGCTGTCGTCATTGTCCTGCTCCTGGCTCAGAGACTCTCCAGTCGAGGAAGAAGTGGATTCCTCATTCGGCATGGCTGGCAGCTTGGAGTGCTCATGCAGCGAGGGGTTGGACGCACCATCTGCTAAAGGCTGACAGTTACAGTGAAGCGCCACAGGAAATCTTTGTTAGACCAGTGTATTTTCAATGTTAAAGTCACCTGGGCTGTGACCAAAATCTGTTTAGTTCATACACAATGTTAACAGTAAGTACACTTTAAGTACATACACACTGTATGCATGTACAGGAGGATACAGTATGTGAAATATCAACATGCTACATGACATGTTAACAGATTTGTCATGGGTGTTGTACATGTTGTATAATTACAGTGGTAACTTACTCTGTATTTCTGGTTGATGGGGTAAACCACCTTGGCTCTGGATGCAAAAGCAGCCACATCACTGTTCATGGGTGGCTGCTTCTTGTCCTGGTCAATCAATAAACAGACTATAAGGTTAGTGGGAAGTTAACTAGGAAACATCTGAATGTTTGTGACCTTGAATGTAAATGCATATCAAATGTTAGTGTTGAACCATAGGATTAGAATTGGCTCTAACACTGCTATATGTAGTTACTTGCGCACCAATACACTGATCTGATGGAACCGTTCCTTGTGCTATTAAACTAGGGTGTGTGGATGTAAGAGAATAGTACTTTTACATTAGTGGTGCCACTCGGAGCCTCCTTTTTGCTGTTGCTGACACAGTCACTCTGATTGTTGTCTGCTTCACCTTCATCAGGTTCAAACAATCTCCTTGCGTTGTAACCCTGATGGGATGAGACAGGAGAGTATAAATCTAAACACAGCACAGACATGGTTAGTTGATGATGATGATGATGATGTTTGTCCTCTACAAATTGAAAGCCACTGGTGGACAGAACATAAAGTTGGGTCATTTATCATAAAATAGTTTGGAGAGAGAGAGAGAGAGGGGGAGATTATATGTTATATAATTGCAGAGAATAACTTGTAGAGTTTTAACTTACTTGTCTGGTTAACAGTATATGCTTCAAGCAGAACAGGTATAAAAGAGCAGCAGCTAATATCCCCGACAGCCCTCCACATACTGTTGCCACAGTAAACAGTCCTGTGAATACGTGCAGCGACTCGGCGAAACTGACCAAGACATCAGTGGCGCATTCCTGGTCTGTCATTTTCCAACAACACCATCAAATTGGCAGTTAAGAAATACTCTGAAGATTAACGTTAGCATGTTTGTAGGATAGCGCTTTAGCGTAGGGTAGAACGTCTGGGAGAAACGTTCACAAACTTGTAAAAGCCTTCACCTCGGACGAGTTGTTTCAAGCGTGTGTTTTGAATTCCTTACCTAAGTAAAAAGTTTACTTAGCGTACCATTTACAACACCCATTTCGACTAAAGGACATGTAGGAACATTTTACAACAAAAACGACAGATTCGGTGAAGACTTTAGCCAATGGGGGGACGCAGATTTGATGATGCACGAAATTCCATTTAGACCACTTTAGGAGAGGAGGAGCAAGATGCGTCAAGTCAGCCAGAGACAGACAGAATAAAACAAGGAAATATGTGGTCTGCCTTCAAAATAAAAGCATCAAACGGTCAGGTGAGGAAAAAAGAAAAATAATTCGGCTGTGTACAGAAACAACGTTGCTATGAATGTAGACAACGGAAATTACTCTTTATAAAACACAAACACGATTTTATTTGTATTAACTATTTTTCATTTACTACTACTATACGTCTTAATAATAACGTCAATAATGTTTTATTTTTAATATAATAACCGGAAGTTGGCTTTGTTTTACTTTGCCTAACTTGACACTAGTAAAGGAGGACTCCGTTAATTTTGGAAAGTTTGGAAATGTCTTCTCAAGTTTTCGTTACCAGAGATTTTGTAGGTTTTCACTGTGTGTAGACCATTGAAAACCCTGCTGTCAAAAAAACTTAACTTAAATACCATACTTTTGTGCGTCGGAAACTTTTCTCAAGCTTTTGTTCTTCAGGGAAAAGCTGTTAAAATGTTTTCACGGTGGACTCCCAACAACATCGAGAAACAACCAGTTAGCTAACGGCTCTCCCTGGTGAGAGTTGTACACTTAACACGAATGCTTCAGGTACACTTTATCGTGGAGAGTGTTACAATAGTGTACTTTTTCTTTAATCTGCAACTGGGGTGTTTATTCGCACCTTCTTCATATTTTCACCACTGTCACGATGTAACAAGCCAGCCTGCTCCTGCTATACCTTGTAACAGTTGTCAGGGTGTATGCAGGATGCTACCAAAACCTTTACTCCTGGAGGCACCCGGGGTGAGTCACTTCCACCGTTACACTCTAATTCACGAGTTCTTTTTGATGTCAAGAAAACTCCAAGTAGAGACACTTTAGACCACACACTCAATTGATAAAGGTTTCACCTCAGGGACCCCACCTGAGAATATTTGTGTTGTCTGTACTGTACTGGAGAGAATGAGTCATTACATGTCTCTCCAGGTATAACCTCTAGTGAATGAAATCATAGTGAAATTAAACTAATACTTATTTTGTCGAGGATCCACAGGAATCCCCTCAAGGACCACTGGGGGTACCTGGACCCTAGTTTGGGGACAAGTATTTAGATTTATTTAGAGCGAATATAATTATTTTGGTTTGCAGAAGTGCCCATGTGTATTCATGCCTATACACTGTCAGTTTATAGCCTAATTAAGGCTTTGTCAATATATATCAACACATCAAATGAATTATGCTGTATGTCCCTTTTCCCATACTAGGGTCTTTCCAGTTTCCATTCAGTCCAACATGACCCTGGTGGGAAATCAGCTGAGCTGACTTTTCAAAAGATGAATGGTTTGTTTTCCTATAACTTACATACATCAACAATAAACACAGCACAGAATTTGGTCCAATTCGTCATTTCTGTTACTAGAGCAGACAAACTGTTGTAAAGTACACATAACTTCATGAGAGGTAAATACTATGTGGTGGTTATACAGTAATTCCAATGCTTCACACCTAAAGAGTATGTACAAAGAGTGTAATATCACAATAATAGTTTTCAATAGTTCTAGACGTGTGCATGTTGAACTAGTATGGACAACTGCAATGTTGTGAATTGTCATTTTCAGCCTCTGCTGCAACACTTCACTGAAGCTGAAACATGTACTGTATGTAACCTCACAGGCACAAGGGAAATATATGGGCCCATGGTGTTTTCTGCTGAGGAGGGGCCCATCTCCTCTACAGCTCCTGCTGGCCCATGGGGACACTCCATTTACACCTCATTTAGCTACATGTCAAACATCTTTCGCCGCCGAGGGCGGAGAAGTACACTCACAAGGTACAACCCAGGTCGCACTCTGCCTCAGGTATGTATATGTTTCCCCTTGAATTGTACACATATTAAGGAGGTGGATTCCTGGATTTAGTCATTGTAAATAATGATTTTGAAGTATGCAGATGTGATATGTTACATACCTTTTTTAGAACAGAAAATGTTAAAACTTTCATGAAGGGTATAGCTTGAATCACTGTTGTGTTATATCAATTGACGATAGAGAGTAGCAAAACAGAAATGTATTTATATGACAATGTCATGGATTACTACTTATTATTACAATGGGACAGTCCCTTTCAGATAATGATTCATGGGGTTACATGACCCAAAGTAGGATTTGATGGTTGGAAGGAATGAGTACAACATGTCTTTGTGTTGAATGTCTCTGCAGGTTCAGAGTATGGCAAATCCATCAGCATTTGGAGTCAAATTTCGCAAGTGTGCACAGGTACATCGACATGATTTGGTTTGGATTTCTTCCCTACATGTATTTAATTCAGTCAAATTGTGCTTGACTAATTATTCTGCTAATGTACATGTTGAAGAATGGATTATCCAAGTATATATACTTTCTCTGTTAAATCCTCTGGGCCCCAGGTGAAGCTTGACACTGATACCCCTCAACTGACATTCTTCCTGCTGATCCACAACATGGGCCCAGTGGGTGGCACCAACCTGTCTCAGGTGGCCATCCGGGACTCCATCTCTGGGATATTGCCCCTAAAAACTGAGGGCAAGGTGGTAGAAACGGGCTACCAGACTTTTGCCATAGATTCACTGCCCGGTAAGTCTAGGAGGAAATGTTTTCAAAGATTGTAGCTAAAACATGTCCAGTTATATAGTTATTGAAATATTAGGATTTGGTCCATGCTGCATCTTCAATATTATTGTGTTGATTTTAATTTTTCAGCTGGATCCCACGTTGTTGTGAATTATACTGCTCACATCAGGAGTCATAAGAGTGAAGTCCTGGACCTTCCAGCTTTTCTCACCTTCTCTAATGCATCACAGGTTTTGTTTGTTAAACCCTCGTTTCTGCAACACGGTATAATCTACAGTAGCACCATAAAATACTACAACTTTTTGAAGCAAAATAATTATCTATTTTTAATTTCAAATATTAATATTACACAATATTCCCAATTCTCAGGTATAATAAGGTCTATAGTATAATAAGATCTTTTTCTTGTTGTTTGTGTTGTATTCTTGCCCCCGCAGAATGATGTTAGTATGTTTGGTCCACTAATGGCTAATCTAACCTTGAGGGTGAATTCCACTGACAGGGTAAGTGGTGGGCACTTACCATACACTTTCTGTGCAGTTCCTTTACTGGAAACACACCTGCGGCTTTAAGTAAAGCATCACATCTTTGCTCTTATAATGTTTTTAATGGAGGGCTGATTTTCCTATCCCTGATTCAGCATGTTCAAGAGACTGATTCCTAAAAGTGTGCCGTGTTTTAATGCAAAGGTTCGAAAATGTTTCTGCCCTGTATTTTTAGATTTATCCTAACCATGGTGTCCACTTTGCTGGATTTGTTGGTGGGTTCTTTGTGACTTTGGTGCTGCTGTTCCTGGGGTTTCTGGCCATGAACCTGATATGTGCTAGAACCAGACTGAACCTTCTTAAGCAAAGGGTATTACAAATTCTCATATTTATGCATTTCTCTTTAGTTAATCTAAATGATGAATTGTTATTGAAAAATCATTTAATTGCAAATAATAATTGCAAATAAATATGTTGTATAGTTTTATGTTTTAGTTGACAACTTATTGTGTGTGTGTGTGATTGCCTCAGAAAAACAGGGGTGATTCAGACCCAGAGTATGCAGATTGCAACATGGGTGAGACAGCCAAAGACGAGGCAGCGTTTGAAGACAAGATGGTGGACATCATGGTGCTGGAGGATCCCCAGAACATGTACCAGGCTCTGGAGAAGTAAGTACATCAGCCCAACAATTGCATAGTATACAGTGGCTATAGTAACTTCCACTTCCCTTGTAGTTTACACTATCTTTCCTCCCTATCCATAGCAGTACACTATGGGTAACCGCCGGACCCTAAAGCATCACTTCAAAGTTTTTATCATTACATTGATTACCTTTATCCCTCTAGAATATGGTGACATTTTCTCATTTTCAATGTATTAGAGTTGTAAATGTCACATCATTATCAAATCCACCAGGGATGATAAACATCAAACACTTTCTACATCTGAACCAAAACGCACTACATGTACATTCATCCTCCTAACTTTACATTTTATCCCCGTCAGCCTTGAGATGTCCAGCCTGTTGCGTGCCACCACCAACCTTGAGGTCACCCGGGTTCAGATCTACAAGGACCTGATGTCCTCCCTGCTAGGAAGCCTGCACTTCTGGGGCCAGGTCAGCGCCCAGGCTCAGCAGAGACTGCTCAGTGTGCTCCATGGCCAGCTCCTAGGCATGGAGGGCCGGCTGAAAGAAGAGCGGGGGGCCCGTATGGCTGCCCTGGCTGGCCAGTGTAACCTGGAGACTCGGGAGGAAATGGAGGTGGAGCACTGCAGGGAAGGTGCTGAGAAGGCTAGGGCCGAGCTGCTGTGTCAGCATGCAGACCAACAGGTAATAATATGTTTTTATATAATTTTTTATAGTTAAAAAGGAAGGCTTTTCAAGCATGGCTAGATCCCCCACCATCCCATCATTATTCCACACTATTTCCAATAGCCTCATCCCTGGTAGCATTATTCAATCATCTCTCTCTCTCTCGAAAAAGTATTGTTTGTAGGTGTTCAGTCAGATCTGCAGCAAATTAAAAGTAAAGTATCTGGTTAGAAACATTGTGTAAAGAGTTGGATGATTTATGTTCCAGAAAATAACCCTTTTTTCTGGAAAATAATAATCATTACTACCCTATAAATGAAATGAATAAGCCGCATAGATACTAATTCAGTACAAATAAAAATAGCTTAAAACTCATCTAGGAATCCTCCACCTCGTCAATCATCAAAGAGTGGTATACACAGTATCAGGTAAGTATTCCCCGATTTAACTCTCTAGTCACCCACGCCTAGTACAGCGCAAGGATAGGATCTATACTATAGTCAGACATCTCAGAAGAGCAGTGATTCTCAGTTATTAGTCAACAGATTGATAATAAGGAATTATTTTTCTTTCTGAAAAACGTCCTTGTGATATTTCTCATTTGGTATAATTGTGTTGGATTGTGCTAATTATTTGCTCCTAGGAGCTCCTCCAGTGCAGTGTCCTCCTGGAGAAGCTACACAAGCTCAATCAGAGCCAACTTCAGCGTTCCCTGCTGGCCCGGCATGAAAAGGCCTCAGCCAAGGTCCAGAGGCAGATCATAGAGTGGCGCCGGGTGGAGCTCCACAAGATCTTCTCCGAGGAATTGGAGGAGGCCACCAGGATGGGCGAGTTGGAGAAGAGCACAGCCAAGAGTCTTCAGCATGATTACTTCACCTGCCAAGTAAGCAAAGAAATTGAATTTCAAAACAAGGCCACATTAAAATTGACCATTTGAGTGTCACACTTGGTCAATGAATAAATGGAGGCAGTAAGTACAGTAAGTGGTTTTGGTTGTATTAATTTAACTTCACATACACATATAACAGATAACACCCCCTGAAAAGATACTGGACAAAGCATGTAAAATGTCATTTGCCATATATTTCAACCTCAGTAGAATTCTAATATCTCTACATATCTAAAGGTAGCAATAACGGCACGACTTATTTTGACATATTACCTGTGGCATTTGGCATGTGAAGCAAGGATGGCACTTGGAAAAAATGACAAAATGTATAAGGTGACATATTCTTCTCCTTTCTGTCCAGGATCAACTGGAGGAGTTGCTGGACGTGGTCCTAGCCAATCAGCGCTATGTGCTGGCTGAACGCCATGCGCAGAGGAAGTTCCTGGTCCACAGCCTCCACAGCCTCAAGAGCCTGATTTCTGACACCTTCTCCAGTACCTCCAGCAATTTGGACCACTGGTTCGGTCACATCAGGGGGTCGGTTCCCATTGTGTCAATACCTAGACATATCGTGGTGTCTTCATTTGAGGATTTCATGTTAGATCTAGCTGCACTCTAGATATGTTAATACACTTCTAGAGCAGTACCAAGGAATGTTTGCTCAAAAAAATATTTACCTCCCTTCAACTTTTGCATGTTTTGTCGTACAAAAAAAGGTATTTATACATGTTTTTATTTGAAATATTTTGGACTAAACAAAGTAGGAGTGGAACAGTATGTGAGTAAAAATAACCTTCGATTTGGCACACCCTATATTGAAAAAAAACCCCATTTGGTTTAATCATTATAATGATTTTAAAAACTACAGCCTAATAGCTACATTTGTTGACTGTGTGCCCTTATTTTCTGGCTAAATTGGCATGAAGACTGGGCAGTTACCATTGAATTTACTGTTTTACACCACTGAAAATAATCATTCTCTATACGATACAATAACCTTGTCACTAGCTTGACAATTCAGAAATGCCATCTCACACTAAATAGATCTTTGTTAATAGATGTTAACGATTAAGTATTTAAACTACTAGCTGTGTCAAAAGGTGAATTTTTTTTTTTTACAATGGGAAGATCTGTTGTATAAAGAAGAGTAAATCGCATAATATCTTTGCATGGGCTTTCTTTCTCACTGGAGTAGTTGTGTCATTTGACATCAACTGAAAACCATTAAACCCTGAAGAAAAGCCTTAAGGAATTCTCAAAATGCTACACAGAAAAGAAAGGTTTATTTTTGAAATATCCATAATATAATATTCATTGAGGCCAATAAAAGTGCTAAAGATGACAAAATATATAGACAACAGATGTGTATTTTAACCTGGCATGCTGTCCTTTTCTCCACCAGAGGGAGCACAGTGCCTGCAGAGCAGGTCGACCAGCTTCAGGATGAGGCCCAGAAAGAGCTGGTGATGGTGAGGCAGAGGCTGGACGAGGCACTCAGCCAAGAGAGGAGAGCCATGCACTGTGGGCTGGTTAAGAAAAGGAGGGAGCTCATCTCTGACATGGTGAGGAGGAGAAGTTTTAACTCGATGCATATGAATGGTTTCATTCCAAAACTGTAAAACAGTTTGTCTTGATAAGACAATATTTCAACGGATGATTTTCTCAAAACCATAACTGTTTATAAGCTACGGTCTTAAGGGGATTCTTAGTTTTAATAGTAACCCATGTGGTGGATATCTCATTTTGGAATGAAACACAATGAAACACTTCATATAAAGACACCATAAGGAATTACGAGTCCAGAACAGTTTTTTGGGTTGAGAAAAGATGGGTGTTGTTAATGATGGTGATTAACGTTTTGGCTAGCAAAGCCACATTTACTTACCTAACCACAAAACCTGTTACTCCTTTCATTTCTCAGTTAATATACTAACATAATCCAATCCAACCCTCTCCAGCTGCAGGGCCATAAACTGAGGCAGAAGGAACTGTCGGGCCTGTCCAGGGGCTTGGAGGAAAGGGTGGAGGTGGCTCAGCATCTTAACTGCTGGCAGAACCTACTGACGGCCCAGAGCCTGGAGCTAGCCGAGCTTATCAACAACCTGGATGAAGAGGCTGCTGCTGACATTCGCAAGGTGCCACTCTAACAGTACACCTCAGGCACATTCACCACACAAGCCTGTTGAAATGTCTTTAGTTAGTTTGGACCATGTTTGAACCTAATCAGTGTGAAAAACACAAACACACACACTTATCTCATGAGTTGTTTGATTCACTCTCCCTCCGCCTGTTCCATAGGTGACCATGCGTGTGATCCAGAGTGCCATGACAGAGGTCAAGGCCATCCAGCCTTCTGCCACCCAGGCCCTGCTAACCCTCTGGCCCCCTGGTGCTCAACGCTCTCTGCTCCAGATGGAACCAGAGTCAGGGCCAGGACAGGGTCAGGGACAAGGGGCCAGCGCTCTCCTCCAGGCCCAGGAGAGGTTGCACCAGGAAGGCAAGGCAGCCTTACGCACCCTCAGGTGCACCAGGGAGGCTCTGCAGGAGTCCATGGAGAGAGAGCTGCAGGAGCAGAGAGGGCTCAGAGCCCATGTTCGAGCTTTCTTCAGGTCAGATCCCCACATCACTAGTCATGTAATGATGCCGGTCTTCTCTGTAGTTTATTTCCACAGATTCAACGTTTAAAAGTTGTGTGTCAGGGTCCCCACTGGTCATGGAATTTCTGGAATACCATGGCATTTTGAGAGGTGTATTCCAGGCAGGGAAAGTCATGGAATTGTATCCACTCTGGGGAATTCAGGGAATATCAGGGAATATTACATCTGGGTCACATATGGGAATATACCCGAATGTATTTTACAACTTCTTCCACACATTCATTGCATTAAAATGTATTTGTATTTGTTCCTACATAGAAAGCACACTTTAGCGGAAACCAGGCCCCTTTACAACTTTTCTGAGCTCAAAAACCGCATTAACAAACCAGGAAATAATAGAATTTCAGCTCAAGGGAGTGCAATGACTGTTATGGAAAGTCATGGAATTTACATCAGGGCCATGGTAGGAACCCTGGTGTGTTTATCGCTCTGTCTTTCTCTTGCCATCCTAGGTGTTTGTGCTCTTCCCAGCTGACCCTGTCAGAAGACGACAGGCTGAGGATGAAACTGGAGTTCCAGAAGTGTCTGTCTGTGATGGACCGCTGCCTGGTGCTGCCGCACGCCGTCTCTAGAGCCAAACTTCACACTGCTCTGGCTGCCTGCAGGAAGGAGAGCGAGCAACAGATGGAGAACACATACATGGAGGTGGGAAACATACATTATTGAAATCAATTATAGAATTCAGTTTCCATGTATTTATTTATTTGGCTGTCTCACATTAAGGGCTGTTCTTAAATTAAAGTTGTACAGCACACTCAAAGCCACAGATACAGTTAAAACCATGAGTTTAAAATGGTGCCCTCTAGTGTTATAAGAGAAACTAAAGTTACACCTCCTTTGGCACAATCCATGTGTCAGTTGTCTCAAGGCTTAAAAATCCTTCTTTTCTCTGTTTCCTCCCTTCCTTTTTCCAATGAAATCAATAATAGCTTTCACTTGAATTTGCCTGATCAGTCTATTTCATTGAAAAAGCAGGTAGAACGTTGCTTTCTGATGAAAGACTGATGGACTGAAAGCTTAGAATTATGATCTTCTCCAAACCAAATGATGTAAAATAGTCCCATTAGTTAACATCAATCTATGCACTGCTTTTATTGAGCTGTGCACAATGTTCTGACTTGTTGAAATTGGGAACGTTAAAAACAGTGATCAGTGTACATGAAATACACATCACTGTTTTTTCTCCTTAGTGTGATGCTGGAACAAGAAGAACCCTCATGTACAAGATCCACAGAAAATGATGTATGTGTGCAGGATAGTTTACAGTAGGTAGTATTAGAAACAGATGGCAGTGTTTAGTTTTTTTCTCTGTCTCTTTTTGTTCTCCTCTATGTCCACTTCTTTTTCTCTATGCTAACTTTAATGATGTAAAAATGTTTCTTTTCTAAATCTCATCACGATGCACAAACACTTCTGTAGCTAATTTCAAGGGAGGTATTAACCGCCACTTCAATTAAACCACTGCAGGAGATAATGGCGTATTTAATGTTTTCTCAAAATAATGAGAGTGGCGACTGCCATTGTAATCCGCACTGTGATGAGCATCAATTGTGAGGATGAGTGCACATTGTTATTCAGAGATAATAAAGGGCTCTACAAAGTGGTCTAGTTTTTAATCACATCATGACAGCAGGCCGTGGAGTCATTTTCCCAACCACCTCAAAGACATTATGTTTTTTGCAGAAGAAGCTGCAATCCAAGGGGAAATCCAGTGAGGTCAGACAGAAAACTGATACATCTGAGCTGCTCCTCTTCCAGAAGAAGCTAGAGGACAGCATCCAACTGTTTGAGAAAGAGAAGGAGATGGAGAGCAGCGTTGTGGGCAAGGTGAAGAAGAGATTGAAAAATGGAGAGAAAAGCTCCTTTGTCACTCTAAAGGATTACTGTTACTATAAGTCATTTTTTTTTAAGTGCAGCAAATGAGTGATCACTAAGAGGAATCTAGTGTATTAGTCTTTATTATACACCAGACTGCTCTACTAAGCACATGCAAGTCTAATCTAGCCATATCATTGGAGCCATAACAAACAGTAAATAGCTGTGTGTGTAAAAGTTCAGAGTCTAAATTGCAAGTGAAGTGCTTCTAGGTTATACAAGATTATGAAACCTAATCCGCCCTTGTTTTGCCAGGTCTTGGAGGAGATGCAGAGGGAGAGAGAGGATGAGCTGCACTCTCAGGCAGACAGCCTGGCGATGCAGATGGCTGCCTGTCCACTACCAGAAGGCTGAGAGGAGGACCAAGGTCTTGGAGACATGCAGAGCCATGCTCACCCTGCACAGCCTGCTCACCCAGCAGCTCAGAGAGGGAAAGAGCCTGAATAGACCGGACATGGCCCAGAGTATACAGAGCCACTGCTTGGTAGGAATTGGTAGTGGATACACTATAACTATGGTTGGAGAGCTGCACCATTAAGGTTCTGACTAAAGCAATTCTCAGAAAGTTTTAGTTTCCATTCAGTTCCATTCACTTGCTTCCCTTCCCATTCCCAATTTTCCTCCCTTGTATTGGAACCGATGTATTGCTAAGTTGCTATAATATACTTACATGAATAACAGTGATTTCACAGAACAGTACCACATCAAACAACACAGTAATTGTGAATTTAAGTGTGAAGTAGAGTTTGGGTCTTTTTTTTTCTTCTTTAATGTGACTGTTTGGAGAGTAAAAACATGCACATCCCAATCTGGACAGAACATAAAACATGGAATAAAAGTATAGTCAGAAAATCTGATGAAGAGCACTGCGCTCAAAATGTCACTTGGCTAGGTGTTAAGAAATTTAAATGCCCTAGGAGCAGCTTCTAGTGTGCAGACTCACCTTTTGTTCCATGTTTAATTTGACTCTTGCCACAGGGACTGGAGGAAGCAGACCAACAGCTTCAGAAGGAGAGGGCAGAGTTGGACTGCTTGGAAACAGCTCAGCCCAGAGACAAGCCAATCAGAGCAGAGCCAGAAGACTCTGATGAAGAGGCAGTGGATGGAGAGGAGGAAAGACTGTTTCAGGTGCAGCGGGATCGCAGGATGGCCATCATCCTGCAGGAGGCGCTCTACAAGTGTGATCAGGTCATCACACTGCTGACTGAGAGGTGGGCTGTCAATTCAGTTTGATCTCAATGAGGAATGAGTGTATCATGTTTTTGCAAATGGCTGCAATGTTTCAACTGTCTGCTGCTTCTAGGTTGCAGGAGTCGAATGCCAACAGTCAAGCCATGAAGGATTTGAAGGAGCAACTGGAACTCAAGAGACTATATGCAAACTGTGACCAGGTCTGACTTTGTCCAAGTGGCTTTTTCCAATGTCACAAATTTGATATCAAGGGAAAATAAAGGGACCGTCATCCATATTAATCATGATGCTATGTCTGTCTCCTCTCCAACATTGTGACTACTCTTGTGGTTCCCATGGCATGTTATTATATGATAACCTCTCTTCATCCCAGGATCTGGAGTTTGCGTCTCGGCTGGTGAAGCAGAGTCAGGTGTCTGCTGAGGTTCTCCTGGAGGCCCTCCGTCTCCTCCTGCCCACCCTGCCAGAATCTGAACTCCTCTCCATCATCGACGCCCTCTGCCCCAAACAGGCCCTCGTTTCATCTTCTGCAGAGCAGGACCACTCGGGGTAAGAACCTGGTTCAGGGTTTGTCTTGTGGGTCTTTTCTCCCACATTTCAAGAACTGCACTCAGAAGTCCAACGAATTTGAATTTACATTTTACAGTGTAGGACATGGGGTGAGAGGTGAGTATTTTGCTGTAACAAGAATCAATACACTGAGGTCCAAAAGTCTGAGTTCACTACCAAGAACTGTTTTGTTTCATCATTAATGTAAAACTAATACAAATTTTTAGTCAAATGATATTTCTCAAACAAGATTATATAATTAAAAAAAACAAATTTAATTAAAAATATTTCAAGTCCTTTCAATAGTAATAGTCAATATCTGGTATTAGTTGTTAAAAGACCAAAACAATCCACACTGTGTATTTGGAGCATACATGTGTTCATATTTGAATGAAATATATGGTGTGACAACAATTTGAGAAAACCTTAACAAATGGTGTGCGAACAAGATATTCAGATATATTTCTATTTCATACTAGAAGTTCTCAAATATCTAAAACAAATAGTTTTTAAGTAATGTATTCTTGAATAAGAAGTAACAGTTCTTGGTAGTGGACTCCACTGTATATATTTTTGTCCATAGTGTATATTTTCTTCTATTGTGCTATCATACCAATAGTGTAACCTATAAACACATTGTATATTTAACCCAGCCTTGTAAACCTGTGATTAAAAGCCTCACAGTACTGAGGCATATTGTGCCAGAAGACTTGGCTGTCTTGTCAGCATGCTTATCCAAGAGGAAATCTCCACACAAATGGACTCATCCTGCACAAATGTATTGTTTTCAGACTGGAAAGTTGAAATGTACCCTGCATGCCAAGTCCAAACCCCCACAACTAGCACTTGGAGAAGTCTGCACTCTACAACAGCTGTTTAGCATTTAGACTGTAAGCAGCTGAGAGCTATACCAGGATTTACCCTGTCTGTAAAAAGGTGTCTGCACTTTGTTTTATACTTAAAAAAAAACATGGTCACACACATTTTTCATTAATTTTCAAGAAACTCATCTATTTGTCTCAGTCACTGATGAATTGGGTCATAACATGCCATTTGGACTACCTTACCACACTGATACATACTGGACTGTCACAAACATTACTCTAATTGAACACTGCAGACACCGTCTAGCCCTCTTTTAGAACAATTTTTATCAAACCCCTCATCTGGCTGGCTGGGATGTTGTTAAAACATTTTCTGCCCTATGTAAGCATATATATATCCTATCCTATCCTATCTTTATCCTATCCTATCCTAACAATTCAAAGAATAATAGTTCTGTGATTTTAGTTCTGTGAAAGTAGTTTTCTAAGTGAAGACACTGATTAAATGAAGGCAGGATTTCCCCAGGAGCTGGCTGAAACACTCATCTCCAATCATTTTCTTAAACTCAAATGGCAAGTATCCTCTGCATGTGGTCCCACAAGGTTCACTCTCCCTCATGCAACATAGAGAGGAATCATTTAACTCATCATAATTTCTTTTCCATCTACTCCCAATACATTGGCTTGCTCTGTGGAACACTTACTGTCAATGTCTGGCCCACGCTGTGTTTGGATGACACCGCTGATGAATAATGCCCCGTGTATGAGTCCCCTGGAACCTGGGCTGTCTAGCCAAAGGACAAGGGAATGAAAATGCTCACTTGGAACAAGATGCAAGATCTGTGTTTTTTTGGCTCTTTGGTTGCTGCCAGGTGGTGGGGATATTCTGCCACATAATCTAGAGACTCATAATAGAGGCCTGTACAGTATGCTAGACATATAGCAATCTTGAGGGTTGCACCATATTGAAAAAAAACATTGCTTTTTAAACTTTTAATTGCAATACATGTGGAAACCTGTTTCTGTTTTTTCAGCACTTGAGAAAATGTCCAAATGTTGACGCTTACGATTTGCTCTATTTGAATATAATGGATTCTCTGTTCATGCAAAAAGTTTTGTAGGCCTGTCATACTGCACAGCACCACAGTTTCTTGTTTTTGAGGCCATCTTGAATACCATCCCCCCTGAAGAAAAATAACAGGCTCTTTGAAGGCTGTTTGAAATTGCAGTAGTCAATATTGCTATTTATTACTACTATACAGTACCAGTGAAAAGCAAGATACAAGCTTTAATCTGTTTTACTTCAACAGAGTAGGTAGGTGCAAACACTCTTAAAGGGGGGGTATTGTACTAATTTTGGGCTATTTAAACTGTTCCTGGGGGTCTTTACAAGACGTTTGTGAAGTCTATATCAAAAAAAATCCTAAAACCAGCTTCTGTGGTGTGTGTTTCAGTCTCTCATTTTCTCCATTGTAGAGAACAGGCTGTTTTGAGGGCGTGTAGGTTGTATGTAATGAGCACTGCTCTGATTGGCCGCCTCACGCCTCACTCACGGCGTGAGGCGGCCAATCAGAGCAGTGCTCATTACATACAACCTACACGCGATCGCCTGGCAGAGACTGGAGAGCAGAGCGCTCATGCTAACTATGGCGGCCGCTCCAGAACCAACACTGAGACACTGTACATGTTTGAGCCAGAGTCTGACCCAGAATGGGAAGAGGCAGCTGAGGCGGTTCCACTTAGTTTCTCAATGATAACAATTCTGTGTAATATTGTACTTTCGTGCCTTGTGTTTGTGTATATGGATGTGTGAGCGACACTCTCTGCTGTAGCCGGTCTGTTTATGGCTCATGTCCATAAGCTTATTGAATACAACTTGCAGACAAGCTAGGATTGACAATTTTGTTGAGCTAGTTAGCCAATATATTATTGGATGCAATCTATTTGCATCCAAACAGCGCAGCCAAACAACCAAACACCGATTGTACTAATGGTGGCTAAAGTTTACCAAGCCTGACACGTTCGACAGACTTATAAAACAGACACTGGTCCCAACAAATAACTTTAAGATGAGTCCTGACTCCAACCAATAACTTTACTTTTACTTTACTTTACTTTACTTTTAATGACTCCAGCTTTAGTTTTCTCTCTTCTTCCACGCCCAACAAGCCGGTGGCTAGCCCCGCTAGCTCGTTAGCTAACCAGCGGTGAATATACTAACCAGACTAATTTGGTAAATTAAATCAAAACATGGTGACACTTACAGATTCCTAATTTTGCAGATGGGTCCACGTACCTTATGAATTGCTCCATCTTTAAGCTTCAATTTAGATGCTAATCCTGCCGTTGCTCAAGCAGTCTGAGGACTGATCATCACACACAGAAAAAACTGTAGCCGTTGCCGTTAAAAATAAAATTAATCCACTCTGTCCTGGCATTTTCGCGTGTTGGGAGACTGTGCAGGGATCTATGTTGCTGCCTGCATCCTACAAAATAATAACTGGAGAGTTGATATATCTCCTGATATGTTGTTTTAGCTTCAGTCGTCGCAAAGTAATGGTGCATTCCAGTGTACTCGGGAAAAAACGGCGTCCGAATGTGATATGCGCCGATTCTCTTCACTAATGGACGCTGTAGTAGTTGATGTTGAGTTTAGATGCTTGTAACCTTCTGAGACTTACCATACAAACATGAGTTTGCTGCAGGCGATTATGTTTTCCCGAGCAGATGCACTGGAACACATTTAGATTGGAAGTTAGGAATACCGACTCTGAATTATCGATTTCCGAGTGCAATGGAATGCACCATAAGCAACGGCTTGCGGCACTGCCGTGAGCTGCATTTTGCGACGACGTAAATGGGATTGGTTGTTCAACTGGGCGTGGGCATGCTCTGAGAGGGGCTGGATTTGCACCTTATGACGTCCAAAGGAACCATTTTCTGAAACGGGCTGTTTTTCTCCTATCTTTGGCACCGTTTTGGGAAAAAGGAAAATACAGAAAAACGGGTTGACTTCCAGATTTCAAATTTTCTCAGCTGCTTAGGGAAGTAATTTCCTGTGGAACATGTATAAGCGCCAGGAATAAACCGTTTTCCATAATATGGGTCCTTTAATGAGTGAAAAAAGTATTATAGCATATCAGACAGAGACCTTCATCAGACATCGGCCCACCACTTTTTTTTTTATCAGAACTGGCATTGTCACTACAAGTTGTTTATGATTACCAGGCTCACTATACATTTATGAATTTCTGTCCAGGTGTCCCGGGGGGTGTAGCAGAACTCTGCTGGTCAAACTAAGGGACGACATGGTGCATAGGAATCTGCCAAGCTGCACTGTGGACAGAGACAGGTGAGTTTGTGTGCATGTTGCTAGCTGCTATATTTTGAAGTCTTTACTAGTGGGGTGAGTTGTATGTCAAAGTTGTTGCTCCATTGCCAATTCCCGTCAGTCTCAAAATTCTATGTTTATAATATCCTAAAGATAGATCTTTCTGTTTCATGGGGCACTAACACCACTGGCGTATTATTTTTTTATTCTTTCATCGGAGGAATTACATGGCTGAGCTGTAATGACCACATGCATGAGGTAAGCACTTTGACACAATCCCACTAACAACAGCTCCTTTGTCCTCCCAATCTGCCAGACTCCAGGAGAAAAGACGAAGTCTGATGGAAAGACTTTTCCCCAGTCCCCGACTCCAGGCTCCAAGAGACGTTGCACCATTGCTGGTTGAGGAGAAAGAAAAGCAAGACTGTCTTACCAATGTACAACAGCCCATTTTCCAATCAGCCATGACTGAAAATACAGCTACACAGCAGCACCATGACGCTGCAATAGAAGGGGTAGTGGAGGCAGTCAGTGAAGCCTTACACAGCTCATCAGCGCCACACACTGCTTCCACCTCTGCCAGCACTGCACCGGGCATCCCTGCCACAGGGGAAAGGGTGTTTGTGTTTCGGGTTCCCCCAGGACCACATGACAACACGGATGCCCCTCGGAGAAAGAGGAAGAGGAACTTCCTCAATCTGAAGAAGGGCTCAGTGGCTCCAACAAGCCTACAACAAGCCTGTCTGCGTAATGATGGTACTTAATGATGGACCGAAAATACCCAAGAGCAAAATAAAATTGTTTTTATATGTAGCCACAAAATGTAGCAAATGTATATTTGCTGTACTATTAACGTTTTATGTAGCCACTGACTTTGTTTCTAAGTAAAGGCAGCTGACTTTAACTGTTTTCACTGTTATTGCTTTGCTCATCAGTTCAAATAGTTGATGGGCAGAATGATTTGGACCACACATCAGTGGTTGTAATAGTGTGAGGCAAAGAGATGCATGTTTGTGTCAATATGCTCTTGTCCCCTAATGTTAGGGGACATACCAATGACATATTTGTAAATTATATTTCAATCAAATGTTCAAAAACTGGTCCATACACTCTCAGGCAAATCGTTATTCCTCCATACCTCTTTCTGGAATAGACAACATCTTTTGAATATTAGGCAACCTGCTATAACCTTCTCAATAGGCTACTCCCCATTAATGACGGAGAACAAATAGACTAACCCCCTGTAGTATTAATCTGTAGAAGGTGTTCCCGGCAATATTTCAAAAAATGTTAAGTAAACTATGAATGTGGCTGGGGTCAACCTACACCCCCCTCAAGGGAGTAGGCCCACTGGTCTTATGGCCATTTAAAATGAATGACTGACATTGAAAAGAAAAAGCTGAACTTTGTGTCCTGGGTTTTAAAAAAATGTCTATTAACAAAATATAGTGAAGGGGGGACATATTGCTTTTGACTCTTATCACCAAGGAGGAAATACATGGCATTTCTTAGCCGCATGAAGAGAGCATAGCGGACTCTCGCTGCTGCATGCGCTCGACGTCATCACCAGTCTTTTCTTTTTTTCGGACTCTCAGTCCTTAAAACCGCAGCCAAGCGTCCGCTGCGCGATTTGAAGGAGTCTTGACGGTCCGAGCCGACATGAAGCGGGGACTTGCAGCGGCCGTGTGTTTCCTCAGCTTCGTGTGGCTGTCTGAATGTGCGCCGCCGACCTGCTACTCCAGAGCGATCGGCTTGAGCAAAGAAATAATGACTTTGCTGGATAAAATACACACTTACCATCGCACGGTAAGCAGCCTCGCATCGGTGCGGCTGAGAGGCTATATAATCTATTTCAGACTTTCTTAAAACTAATCTTCATGTTGGTTGGGTTGCAGAAAACTTGTGCTGCGGTCCTGCCCACGATCTTCATCGATGTGCATGTAAGTTTGCAGCAATGTGATGTTTTGCATGTGATGTAAATAGTCCATCATCTAAAGGGTGTCAGGGGGTCCCCAGCAAAATGAGGAATAGGTTCATGTCACTTTAATTCAATTAATATCCCAATTTGAGAATGTGTAAGAATTCACCACTTTTATCTTCTCACATACAATGTTACACAGTTACAAAGTTACACAATCCAATATTAAATCAGCAACAACAAATCTTCCTGGAACAAAATCTGATCACATGGGCCTCATGTGCCTACTTAAGGCTCTGTGGCATGAAAACATTTAAGAACCCCTGAGCCAAAAACCCAGATGGTTATATTAATAAATCAAATGATTTTCTTCGAGCTATACTTACTGAAACTGTTAAAGCACTGGGATGACTTTAAAGGTGAATGCAGTGTTTTGACATTACAATGTAGCATGTTCAGAGATGTTGCTCTATCTGTGTAGAACTCCTGCATCACCAACAAGCTCCGCGACCTTCTCTACGTGGTGCTGAACCATCCTAGCCAGTACTGCAAAGAGCGTCTCAGAATGGTCCTGCTGAGACGGAAAGTCCAGAACTTGTATACCATCATTAACAAAGTCTGTTATCGGGTGAGAACCTCTTAAAATTCCACAGAAATTCTTGTGTTTTTTAGGCTTATGAAGCTTGACCCATCTGTGTTGCGTTGGCGTGTTTGATTGCCCTCGGCAGGACCTCGTGTTTTTCACAGATGACTGCGAGGCCATTGATACCGGACACATCATCCCTCGCTATGGAGAGGACAGACTGCAGCTTCTGCAAGAGGACAGATGAGCAACGGGCAGAGCAGATGTGCATTCACACAAAAACACATACACACAACAATATAGGGAACGGTACAGAACGCGCAGCTAGTCAAACACAACAGCCTACACTGTGTTAGATGCTTCAAGTGCAGCATATGGTGGCAGCAAAGCAGGCAGTGCTGGTTCAACTCTTACCTAGTTGAGCTTGTGTCACTGGCTAAGTTGGAGACTGCATGTGTGGTTACATTCCATCAAGGAGTGGAGAACTTTCCACAGGAAATTTGCTGAATGCCAGCCATGCCGATGAAAACCTTGAAATAATAAACCAATAAGAGATGCTTGTGAGCCTGGTTTACTGCTGCTTACTTACCAGGGCTGATCAAAGTTCCATGTTTCATTAAGAAAAACATGTTGCGTTGCCATAACCCTTGGTCTGACTAACATGTCTTAAAGGAGTACTATACAGCATTTTGTAAACATTTGAGATTTGAACATGGTCTTTGAGGATGTTATGCAAGAAACAGATGGCTGCATGTTGGAGTACCTCCCCACACTAGGTTGTACATTAAGCTCCCTCCAGAATCCCTTGTCGTATAATTTGTCACAACGCTGCTGTTCACACCTAAGACAGGATTTAGGCAGCAAAAGAAATGTATTCATGGCATCAAGCAATGATGTAATTAAAAATCATGTAGCCCTTACCGTCACAAACAGAAACACTCCAGTTTATCTTTGGCAGCTTGGCATATTAAACATCCTGTAACATCTTGTGTTTTTGTGTATGCTTTCAGACATTCTTTATATATCTTACATTGTGTAATAAAACACCTCTTACTACTATTAAATAAAACTGTGACTTTACAAAACTGGTCCAATCCCCCATCTGTGATTCAATATGGTTTGAAACACGTATTACTCTCAACATTGAAATAAAACATTGTTTCAACATCAGTTTTGTAAACTGAAATTATGTTGATCCAACATGAATCTTCATTACTTCAGTCAATAATTCATTGAATTATGGCTGCAGTTCACATGGTTTTCAGCCAACAAGTCACCAAAAAACATCTGCTGCTCCATATAATCTTCAAAATGAACATCAGCAGTTCCTTTCCCTCAGTTTTGGGATTCGGTTTTGTGTATTGTATTATGCATATTTTAGAGTTGCATTGTCATTAAAATTACTTTTCGGTTGAAAGATGTTTTATTTCCTTTTCTTGAGTTGGTGACTTGTTGGTGAAAACCATGTGACCTGCAGCCCCACTGAGTCAAAGAGCTGAGACTGACTTGGTGTTTTACAGTCCAGTCACCATTGAGTCCTGCTGTACATAAAGCAGGGTTAGTTTTCTATTGCTTTAATGTTAATTGGTGCTGTAAAATGGTTATTTACATCCGTAATGTTTGTCAAGACTGGAGTAAAATACATCTGTATTTTGAGTGGCCATGGGTAAAGAGAGTTACAAAAACATATTTTCTCTCTACAACTCTTGCAGAATAAATGAATAAACCCAATATAGACTGTTAGTTGTATCTTCAACATGAGACTGAAGGCCTGTCGCCACATTCCCCCTCCTCCTATTTATTCCCAATAGAATAAATTCCTTTAAATGTTAATCCTTCCATGTAGGTATTTATAAATTTGACTTTCCCGTCATAATTTTGTCCCCCATTTAGTGTTTGTTATTACAACTAATAGGTAATGGCGCAGTAGCCAGTATTTATGTTTAATATTTGGGAGTAAACAGCGTTTACTTTTTATTTGCGGCCTCTGCTGCCCTCTGTTGGCAGGATCCCTCACTGCATGCGTAAAAGTAGAAAGTGCAACAAGTGCTAGCCCACAATACTGGTGAAGCATCATTATTTAAAAGGACAATTTATCACATCATAGATAGATTTGTTTTCCCATGCCACACATCTAGAAGGAATGCCCCTGCCAATAGGGGGCGCTACAAGAAGCAGTTACAGCGAGAGGGTCATTGTGGCGGGTGAGAGACCGTCCATGTCAGCAGCTGGAGGCCCCGGGTTGGCGGCAAGCAAAGCTCTTGTGCAAAGTGCTGCATTCCCAGCATGCATTCAAACGGTGCATATCTTCATTTGTGTCCTTTGCGGTTTGCTGCTCCCTGGGGCGGTGGAACTGCTTGCATGTATATGAATCTAAATTACACTGTGTATGTTTTATTCAGTACAACGGGTGAACCAGAGCCAAGGGTATTTATATCATACAGTTGGAAATCCATGGTAACATAACTGTGTAAGGTTCCCACAGAAAACCTAGGGCTTGCTGTTTTCCTTACTGGTGCCCTACTCCCCTACACATAAACATCACATAATAACTTTTACTCACTTAGTAAACCTTTATTCAAACTTATAGAGCCACAAATGAAAAACAAATGCACTCAGAGCTAACTCAGAACTGATATTCTCCTCGTGACAGCTCCTTCACTCCTCTGTAGAAGATGTGTAGAGGGATTACAACTCAGTGAAACCACCTTACAGGTTTAATAGGGTTCACGTTTCAAAAAACATATACACATGTACAGTAAAGAACAAACCTCTTGCACTCATCCCAAGCGGTTCCACCCATCAAGCCCCTAACCACTCTGAGCTAACCTAACCCCGGCATTTCTGTCTGAATTATTGGTTTTCAACTATCCCATAATTTTCCAAGTTGATAGAACATAATATAATATATAATAGAGTCAGGAAGAAAGGAAAGAAGGAAAATGCAACCTTCTTTAAAAACAAATTCCTTTTTTAACCAGCAACATGTGGCCTGTTTAGAAGTCAGCCCAAACCATTATAAAGCATAATTACTTTGCTGATTGATAATCATTAGAGGGTTGAGGGATTGCAGGATCCAAGTTTTATTTTGTATCATTAAGGCAAATAAAGAAACCACATTTAAATCACAGGGGGTCAGGTAATTTCAGTTTTATGTTCTGTGACATTGCACTTAAAAAATGCTAAACGCTGCACTGTAAAACAACAACAATTATTTAGCCGAAGGGTGACAAAAATCATTCTCTGCTTTGCTGAAATAAATTACCTTGTAAAGGACAGATCAGAAACGTATTTACATTAAAGGCTTGGTGATGCAGTGTTTTGTGTGATTTCACTTTGTTTATATGGGTTTCAGGCAATTTTCCATCACATTTAGCACTTTTATTGTGTCTTAAAACAAATGCTGCCTCATTAGTCTACATAAGAAAATGTTTCCCCAGTAAATGTTCAATATGTGATTGGCACACTGTCCACCAGTTGTAATTGTGCTGCTCAACAAATTTGGCTGTAGATGGAGGTTTGTGTTACATAGTATTCAACTCATTTTGAGTTTCTAAACTCTTAGTTGTTAGAAGGCTGCCCCCTGTCAACAGTAAACGTGCCTTATAAATGTTTAACTGATTTACACGTTGAAGTAATTATTCAACAGAGGGTCATTTGAGGACTCCTGATGCAGCAAAACTGACTGAAGAAGGACAAGAAATGATGATGGCAATCAATGAATTCAGAGGGGAAATAACTCTAATGTTATTTCAGTGGTTAACTATTCTGAGGTGAGCAAAGACTAGTGAAAAACAGAAGTCAACAACTAAAGCTTATATGCTTATAACATAAGCGATCGATGTAAAAATAAATACAGCCCAAGACCCCCCTGCCCTCTAGTGGACACTATCGGAGAACCAAGTAGAAATAAAAGCCTGGCCAGTTTTCTTACCCAGCCACCACGCTGAGCTGATAACACATCAGATTTGGTAACATGATAAATAGGACGCAAAGGTGCTTTTTTATGCATGTTGTTGTCATCACAGCTGCACGACTTCGGTCCATGTTAAACTGGAACTGCATAGCATGTGGAACTCAATCGTGAGTTTATTATTCCTGTGATATTCCTGTAGGAGTTTCTGCCTTCATTTGACTTTTTATGCCCTATGGTATTCCTATAATATCCCTATAATATTCCTATGGGGCATCTACTTTTGCTGTGATATTCTAAACTGTATTAGGTTTACTATAGTTATTTTCGTTAGGGACCCTATGGGATTGGTGACATGGTGGTTATCGCACTGTATAATGTGGGCTTGTAAATATTGATTCTAACATCCATGCCGGTGTCGTTTGTACTAAAATGCATATAAAGCCTGTCGGCCTAATGATTGAGTGTTCCCATCTCACAGTGGATACTAAACAACGAACAAGAAATACCCTGCACGTTGCGCACAAGGACGAGGCCTGGATCCGGTTGATAGGCTGACGTTATGGCTACATCGTGTATACATCTTAATACTTATCAGAAAAGTACGATTAAGATATGGGTAAATCATTAATCTAATAGTGTCACCTCGATTAAGATTATTTTCTGAGTAACAACACTGCGATTAAAGAGGTGGAGAAACCATGTGTTGATATGTTTTAGAGGTGAAGAGAGAACGTAGGGAAATGTTTATATTACTAATATTAATATTATTAATATTGTTTAACGGGAACGGAAATATATGATCGATATTACTGAAAATGGAAATATTAACAGAACCTTTTTCCTAAACGGCTTAACGCATTCTCTCATAATCAATATAAAAGTTAGCATTATTTTTTATTGTGAATCTAGTCACTAGCAGATCCGATTATGTTAAATAATTTGATCAAAACATTACCTGTTTTTTTTTGCCCCAGGCCTGTGTGTCAACATAAACATTCACACACCGATATATATTTTCAATAAGTTAATATGATGCGCGATTCGGCCATGGCCAGGTGCAGTCAGTCTCTCCCAGCATCATTTTAATCGACTTTTAAGTCGATTTTTTACTTATTGCTGCTATTTTGTTTCATTAATTTTGTACATGTAATCGAAGTGTGTTGGCCTATTTGTTCATTTTTTGCATTTTTTCAGCCAAACCTGAAGCTCAGTAAATACTTGGATAGGGACGCACAGGCTTGACGTACCGATACAGGCTTAGAGCTAATGGAAGATGTTGTCCAAGTGGTTTCAGAGGACGAGCTGT
This sequence comes from Hoplostethus atlanticus, assembly GCA_034670405.1. Classification (NCBI taxonomy): domain Eukaryota; kingdom Metazoa; phylum Chordata; class Actinopteri; order Trachichthyiformes; family Trachichthyidae; genus Hoplostethus; species Hoplostethus atlanticus. Next base: position 1,157,773 of record JAXDDX010000142.1, on the reverse strand, counting down.
ATCCCCGTTGGTGGCACTCTGCTACTCCGACTCTCGACAGAAGGTGGTGGTGTGGGATTTGAAACGATTCGCGGAGCTTGACCTGAGATTGGGTTTGGGTCAATTCTCTGCCAGTGCGATCACTTCCAAATGTGAACGACGCTATTCTGTAATTCACCACTTATAACCAGCATTCGTTTTAGTGTTTTGTTTTTCTTTATTGGATGGATATAATAGACCTTCGTGATAAACGCTTATTCGTTTTGAGGTTCGACTTCCTGAAGCCCTTGTGGGAACACTTAGCCTGTATTTATGTGCTTTTGTTCTGATCATATTCGGTCAACATCTTATTTGTCATAATTGATTGATAATTGGTAATTGATTGTGTCATAAATTCAGCCTGACCTAGTTAGGGTTGTAAAGTCTTTGAGGGTTGTTTGTGATAAAGGGGTATAAAAATAAACTTGACTTGACCTGACTATAATATCTGAATAAAACTATACATCCTCTGGTCAACTGATCAACAATTTTGTATCACACTACATACCCATGGGCTACCGATACCTATATAGTGGCCTATAACAATGAATGGAATAAAATTCAAATAAAATGTACATTTAATGAGACAAAGGCATCGTTTTGGCCTGACAGAGCTCATATGTAAAAATAATAAATATTGTCAGCAACTTTTAAACTTGATTGCTCGTTTCGTCTTTCCTGATTAACCTATTGGGTTTATTCTGGTCATAATTAGCACAATCTTATGAATTATATGAACTAATTTAATTTAGAAAGAAAATGAACAATCAATGAACCTATAGTCTAATGGATGCATTCCGCGATGCACTGGTAAATAAAAAGCTGGGTAAACTATCAGCTCCAGTCAGTGATCACCATAAGGCAAACAGCCACCATGTATTAACAAATTCAAAAAAGCATTCATTATTTTTTCCTCTTAAAATACCGTGTCCTCGTGTAACAGATATACTTACTATGACTATACTTTGAATTTATGTCAGCCTAAATAGATGGGTAAACTATATTCCTCAAATAAAAAGGGGGATACGATGAATTTAAGTGGTTTACCCTCCACTACACCCCTGGATGTATTCGTCCCTTACTACTTTATCAGGCCAGGTCTCAGCATGCTGAGTTGTAGCTGTTGTCACATTGAGATTTTTCTGACACCAAATACACATCCTCTGAAGTTTATTACAGGAATACGCACGGACAGGCCTAATCCTAACGGGGCACATGGAAGTCTGTGATCTTGTGATCTTGAACCTAATGGACCAAGGCGGCATGTTGAGACAAACGTATTCATAAAACAGACACAAGCCTATACCATGTAAAAACATCCAATAAAACTATGCCTATAGTACTTGAAAGCTTGAAAAAATATCTTACAGGCTTTTAAATATTCTGCTTGGAATAAACTAAAGGTAAAACGGAGTAAATATGGTAGTATTTCTATACGGACACGCTAAAGAATAAAACGTTTGTTTAGTACATAACACTAATAATCAAAATGTATGATATACAGGCCTATACGCACCCTGGCCTTGCCCCTAATAAACCTTTATTTTCCTAAACCTGACTTCGGGACCTGACGCCTGTGAGATGATACAAACAATTCAAATGTGTTTTCTTTTTTGGCTCCTGGCAAAGATAGAGAGAGCGAGGAAAGAAAGAAAGAGAGAAAGAAAGAATGAGTGAGTGAGAGAGAGAGAGAGAGAGAGAGAGAGAGAGAGTTGGAAGAATCGACGGATCCCCTTTGGCTCTTTTGTGTCATGTTTCTCTCCTTTTTAGATAAAGCGTTCACCCGTGTGATTTCAATTTATTGTCATTACTTATTTATTAATTGATCCCTCGTGGGTGGAATTTAGCGGTGAGTGATTTTTCTAGCCTCCAGGTTATCCCGAAGCGTAGTATGTCAGGAAAACAATATGATGTAAAATGTCAAATTAATAAAAAAAAGGGTGGGTAAACTATAGCTATATACCACCACATACATATATATAATATTGACATTTTAATTAATTCTATGACAGCCTAAAAAATCAACTGTATCAACTGAAAAGAAAAAAAAACACAATCCGCAATATAAACTGGTGTTGTGCATTTCTCAAGGCCAGAGTTTAGCCGTCGTTTAGGACAGCGGCCTGTCAGTGCTGAGACTAGGCTTGTGCAGGAAGCTGCAGCATGGTGAGAAGTGTTGCCCGTCCCAGTCCCCCGTCGACATTATAGGAATGATAAAAGTTCCGCCTTGCCTGGAGCTACAGCCTCTCTGGAGCCGGCCTCCGTCTGCGGCAGATTGCCTTTGCTCATTACAGCAATTATTTTACTCCAGTTTAACCCCTGCCTGAATGGTAGGGACGTCAACGCAAAGCCTTTCAAACTGCTGCGGAGCATGCCTGTAATTTGCCCATATCTGATCCCTATTTTGTCATCTAAGTCTTTCTTGATGGCTGGAGTTGACTGGAGCATTTATTAGTGAGTTTAAAGCTTCTCTTTCTCTCTGCGCTTCGGGAATGTCAAGTGGACTAAATGTATGACTGCTAGCACTCTGTGGTGTCATCTGGCTCGTTTTACACCCTAAACACTCCGTAATGGCACTCCAGCGAATCGTTTACAAGCAATTTAGCCCTAGAACCAATCTCTAAAATGTATCGGTCTGTTTTGAAGTCCGCACAACTGGTTGTCGATACCGCCCCCCACCCCCACCCCCACCCTCCCATCCCTGAGCTCTTCTGGCGCCAACAAAATCTGGGTTAGTTATTTCAAAGCAATGGGCAACAGCTGTAGAAATACATTCCACGTTTTGCTCAGTGAAATGACACTTGACAAGTTTTAATTCACAGTGTACTCCAGCACGGCAACATTCAGAAACCACGAGCTCTGTCATGAGCACGGAAATGTGAAAGAGAGAGAGGCTTTAATGGAAATAAGTGATGTCAGATAAGAGAATGGGGTATAATCAATAGCCTGTCCAATAGATGAGTGGATGAGCTACACTGGCCGTGTTTGTTTTGGGTCCAGACCTACACAGGTGTGTATATCCATTTAGACACTGATCTGGTATTGATTATTAATGTTTCATTTATACTATAGCTAATGAACAATATTATGATTTTCATCTATTTCATCATCTTTCCACTGAGGGTAAGACTATCGGTCCTTCATCAATATAATCATTGAAGCATTAGTTATAGACATTATGTTTAGACAATATACTGTTTGTCCCATGATGCCATTGCCCAGAAGCTCAACACTCACAACTGTAGGCCTCAACTCAGTCAACATGACCTAAAATAACTATTATGACTATTAGATGACTATTATCTGAACTTTCCAAAATCCTATTTCACTCTTATTCAAGTACAGTTTTCTCCTATTTTGTTTAATAGGACTAGCAAATAGTTCAATTTATGTGCTGCAGGCACCAAGTGTCAGTCAAAACGAACAACTGCTTAATGAAAAAGAATAAACAATTTATTGTTAATTTATGTCACAAATATATTCATAATATAAATGAGGATATTTTTCAAATATACATTATTTTACAGTACACAAATCCCTTCCGAAGGGAATCATTCCAACAACAGACAGTGCTGTTATAAAAAATGCTGTGGTTCTCCAATTTAGCAAAGAGCATTGATATTGAACACTGGATTCAGTAACCCACTAAGTTACGCATTGATATGAATGCAAAATGAAAAAGTATGGTGTTTGCAGTGTGACAACAGCCCACATAAGTGATGAGAGTCCAACCTACCTGGGGGTTCTTATGTTTGTTGGTGCAAAACAAGCTGTGTGCAATAGTCTCTTGGTAAAAGTTTGTGTAGTAGCCCTTTCACCTGGCTGTAGTCTAAACCAGCCATGAATTGTGGCAAAGAAGTGGGCTATCTTTGACACTGTGTGGCATGTAGCCTCTAGGCTGTCCATACTTGACTGTCCACTCATGATATGTCATAGGCCTATAGGAACAAAGTCTTTTTCCACTTCTGCATTGCAAAATGTCCATCTTAAAGTCATTTAGTCTCATAGTCAGTCTTAAAACCAGATTTTTATTTTCTTCTACTAGTATCAAAAGAATGGCAGTAGATTCAAGAATATTCTTTAAACAAATTGATTTACATTGTTAAATTATTTCTCTCCACTGCCAGATGCATCTACATAATTTATAGAAGAAAAATCTGATTTTAAGACTCAGAACAAGATGAAATAACTTGGTAAGGTGGATATTTTTGCGGTGTGTGAACTTACTGGCGTGATTAAGAGAAGTGGATAAACTTCCTGGTCCTCCGAAGGGGCCCTGCTAAGAAGTCTTGGCCCCCTGACAAGATGTGACACTGGGCTCCCCACCAAGAAGCCATCTAATTTAGTTCAGTATCACCTCACCTGACTGAAGACCCCCCCCTCCCCGCAAAGTAGGCTAGTCCCCCCTTTACCCCACTGCCGTGCCCCTGGTCCTCCGTCCCTGTCAAGCGAGGTGGTACATACTGTATCCGACGTGAGCGGCGTACAGTCCCATGGGGGAAACCGGCAGCGAGTGCCTCTGGAACGGGTGCGATCCTGAGTACGCGGGGACGTGAGCACCGAGAGGAAAGGAAATCCCGAACGCCGGAGGCAGCATGGGCTTGGCTGCCATTTTCAGTTTTTCCAGTTCTGCCTCTTGGAGTCGCTTGGCCTTGGCCCTCCTGTTCTGAAACCAGATTTTAACCTGGGTCTCCGTCAGGTTGAGCGAGCTGGAAAACTCTGCGCGCTCGGCTATGGAGAGGTACTGCTTCTGGCGGAACTTCCTCTCCAGGGCCAGGAGCTGAGACGTGGTGAAGGGGGTCCGGGGCTTTCTGTTCGTCTTGTGTTTTCTCAGTGGACAGGCAGGAGGACTCAATCTTCCTGTGAAAAAAAGACCATCTATTTTATTAGAATCTTGAACTCTGCCAAATCCACTTATAACAACAGTATCTAGTAATCTAGTAAAAAAGGCGTAGAAAACACATGATATACACGTATTTGACTAGGAAATGAATTCTAGATTACTGAGACTATGCACATAAAATGGCACCAATTGTGACTTGTGTAATTTATGAAAGATAAATGAAACTCACGTGGAGGTGTGGGAGAAAAACGAGGATTCTGTATCCAAGAAGTCCTATCCTTAATGTCCGGGCTCTCGGGTTTGATCAACACGTCTTCTGGCATGTTCATTATTTCGCCGACCGAAAACGAGGAGCCCATGGGCAAAGAAGGAACTGGAGTATCCAGACTGGAGAGAGACCCCATCCTCGCGCCCCTTCCCAGCGCTTGGGACGTCCCGGCGATGGACTGGGCATCCTGGGACTGCACCTCTCTGCTTGGTTTCCTGTCAGCCATCAGTGCCTCGACGCTGAAGGGTAGAATAGCGACTTTGGGCTTCCCGGTCTCCTCTGCGGGACTCAGGCTGGTCTGCATCTCGCCTCTGCCGACGAGAACCGAGCGAGGAGGGAGGTCTTCAGTTTTCAAACCAGCGGTCAAAGCTGACATGACGATAGATGGGGCCATACAGGTCCGTATGGTACTTGTGGGCAGACTTGGACGCTCGTTGAAATCGTGGAATGAGTCACAAAAAGCTGGTGTGGTGGTGCGCCCTAAGGTGACGGTATCCTCATGTTTATGTGACCGAATTGGAGTGCACTGCTATAATAAGGCAGGCGTGGAGAGAGAAACGACCAATCAGCGGTGAGATGGGCTGGCCCTAGAAAAACTCCAGTAAAAAGGCTCTCTGAGTGGGAGAGTACACAATAAAGTTACTTTTTACAACCGACTTCAGATAACCATAACAAACTCTTAATTGGACAGGATTAATCAAGGACTAAACACCCCAAACAACGTTTTACCAGAATGTGATTAGCCTATCATTACTGATTAGGTTATTATTAATTATTATTATTATTTTATATACTTTATTGTGTCTTTGCATATCCCACTGTTATAGGTACATTTCATTTAGTTACAGAGTTACAGTTTTTTAAAATTTAGTTAAATAAATAATAAACTAATAATAAACAATAACAATAAAAAAAAAATGATGATTATTATTATTATAGCAATGTGCATTATTGCAGTTATTACTGCCAATTCTCATAACCATGTTCGTGTAACTAACGTTTAGCCTACCACATGACGCTGTAGGTTTTTGTTACTGTCCCGACAGGCTATATTCAGATCGACCCACATGATGACTTTAGGCTCTTATGTTAAAACTGCTGAAATTGTCTTGAATCTTGCACAACAGTTTACTTCCTCCCTTTATGTGATAGGTCTCTTGCAGCGCGCTGTTTATTGATGGCTGCGGGGCTCTAATCAGATTGAAACACACAGGCCTTCGCAGTCATTTAGGGGTAATTATCGGGCTTGGGGGAGGGATCACTGGGATTTTTCCCCTTTGACTACATCCATTAAAGTCAAAAATGATGTGGAGTCGGAGAAGGGGGGAGGAGGCAGCGTGGAGCCAACCAGAGATTTAACCCAGGACTGTCATTGATTTACCTGGCTGCTTCAACTTTCTCATTATCTTCAGTCCTTTTTTTCATCGATGATGATTATCACAAAGAGAGAAAGAAGTTTTGGCTCGTGCATAGATATTATGTTATGGGATCTATTTTAGTGCAATTCATCGCAAATGGAAAATAAAATATCATCTCACTTGTATGTACGGCATGACGTTTCATTTCATATTCTAAACTGTTTTTGCTTTTGATTTTACATTCACAAACCTATTTTAGAAAACCACGGAAAAAATGATTACCTTTTTTGCGGTGTAGTCCTTTCTCAGGAAAGCGTCTGCGTCGCTAATTGCCAGGCATAAACAATCTGTCACGATTTGTCAGTCTCCCTAATAGGCAGACAAGTTATGTTGTTTTTAGGCGCCAGCAGCGGCCTGATCAAAGAGCTCGACTTTAGGGAGACTATTGAAAAACTTTAACCCGCATCAAGAGCGCAGCGCCGCCTCCTCCTTTGCCCGCCCTAGCCCTGGGACATTGGGCTATTCAGTCTGAAAAATTAGCTTTTTCTCAGCAGATCGCACGCCATTTCCAACTATTCAAATGAACGCTATAGCTGGTGTAATAGTAGGCTGCTCAGAAGAAAAAGGTCAGCGCTTCCCACTAGTTATTTTCAGAGAGTCCCTTACTGAAAGGATTCCTTAGAACAAGGGGTTCCCAAGCTTTTTCCTATAAGGGGTCCCCAAATAGATACACGTTACACCACAGAGCCCCCATTTGACAAGATTGCATCCCATCAGAGAAGACGTTTGTTGTTAGATATGACTTGGTACAGAATTAGATTACTGTCTATACTAGGCTGGGAGGAACCACAGTGTGGAAAGTGAGACCTATCATCAAACCAGTCATCCTTATATTCTGTGATTGTTCTAACTTCTAGGGAGTGAAATTATAGTGAAGTTAAACGAGTCTCTCTCTAGGACCCCAGGTGGGACCCCAGACCCCATGTTGGGAACCACTACCTCATAATATTTGCTTGCAGGCTTTGTGGTGATTTAGTCTGGACGCTGTTCAGAGAGCAAATTCTTCACTGGAACTGTGTAATTACAACATTCAAGGTTACAGTGATTTAAGAGGGACTCTCAGGTACTCAGTCCAGGAATTCACTGTTGTGTCAGTGTTCTGCATGTGTATTGCATGAACAATATAGACAACACGCTATAAGGTAAATCATTTGTTTCTCAGTGAAGTTGAGCACTAATCCACGAGAGGCCATGGTTTAGAGTGATTTTAGAATATCTATATATAATATAATATCTATATAAGAGTTGTTATGCAAGGTGCAAAGCATAGGTTAATAATAAAACACTCTTAACTGTAAGAGTATAAGAAGTAAATGAATGCATGGTGGGACTTTATGGTAGCAACATATATTGTATTAAAAATAATGTTCATAAAATATTTTACTTTTATTCAATAATTAAATGTTATTCTTACTTAAAGCAATGTAGTTCTTGAATAGCAGCTTAACAGTGGTTAAGCTTAAAAGTGGTTTAAGATAAGCGTGTGATGATTTCCAGTTAGCTCCTTAATATTTCTAAAGTGTTATGCGGTCACCTGTGTGTAGTTTACAACGGCTTCAAAAGCAACAGAGCCAATCAGAACTGAGGACTAGAACTATCCCTTTTATTAAAAATAAATAAATAAATAAAATTACACACAAGGCTTAATTTAGCATTTCCTGGATTCCATATCCGGCGCTCAGGGTAGTAGAGGATCCACGTGCAGCTGCAATGTGTTTGGAAACACTTAAGCCCATAACCTGGTATGAGTGGCGCTGCGTGCTCACCGCTCCGCGCCTTTGAAGTCACCGGAGACTCCGGCGCTCCCACGGCCGTCTGAAGTCCTCTCTGCTCGGGGCTGATGCACTTAACCCATTCTCCAACGGGGAAATCGTTAAATGAGTCTGCGTAAACACAAATAGGCACACGTGACATGCATTAAACCTGCAGCGTGATCTGGTAACGGGTGGCTCGGTAACGCGTTACAGTAATGTTATTCGTTTTCCCAGTGGGCGAGTAGAGTGGTATTTCTGTATCAGTAGTAGTCTTACAGTGACCCATAAAAATAGGTTTTGATATCCCCCTCTCTAAATATCAGATTGATGTTTAATAAAATAAAAACTGTGGATATCGTTGGCCCCTTAGATGAGCAATGGCAGAAAAGTTTGTTTTCTCCGGGTGGAAAAAGATGACAAGAACATTGGACATCGGTTTCCCAGATCATTCACAGGGAAATGTAACTGAGCTATCCAGGGTTTTGAAGGTAAGCCATGCAACCACCAGTTTTTGATGTGCAACGGAAAGCAGACAATGTAACGAGCAGCGTAACGAATAAGTGAAATAATTACTTTAGACTCAAATAATCCATCACTTTTTTGAGTAACGAGCCCGATATTGTCTGCTCCAGCCACACCGCATCAGTTCCTCTTCTTGACATTTCTCTTGCTCTGCTGGCTAACGTGGACACTTGGAGGCCAACGGGAGACTTTCATGAATGAATTCCACCTGGGAGTGCGCCGTGAGGGCTGCAGTATCTCTACTACTACTTCACTTTATTTGCCTTGTGAACAGAGGGATAGTGATGCTGGAAAACAATGTTGGTGGCAATTAGCATCCCAAACACTGGCCTTTCAGAGGACTGGTGTGCCATGGGGAAGACGATTACCATACCGTTTTATTTAAATCCCGAGGCAACAAATGAGGGTTGAGCCGAGATACAAAACAACTGTAAGCCTCATCGGGCCTTTGTTTAACTTTATAAACTACCTTTGATTCCCAGTCAAGAGGCAGGGACTCCAGACAAAGGGCCATTGTTGCCTCCTCTGAAAGTTGTCTTAACCCTTTTCATGCAAGGTCTGTCAATTTGGACTTTAAAGACATAAAAGGCACTGTTGATGTCAAAAGGCATCTCAGGCAAAATATTTGCCCTTGGTGCAAGTAAATCACTTTCATCTGGGGACAATGACAATGCACATGTGAGTATGGTTTCTAAGTCTGGATCAGGTTTTAAATTAAATTACATTTCATCCACAGCTAAATGAACTTTTGCACTGGACATAGAAACTTGGAGAAATATTGTCAATTCATAATAATGATTTAAATTAACTTTTTAAATAAAAATTTTGACCTCTGAAAAAACCTGTGTCAGAGGGCCAGTCATTTAAGAAACATTCGAGTGGTTTTAAATTAATTTGATAGCGACATTATGATGCACTTCAGAAAGATGAAAGAAACAGCCGGCAGTCCCCTCCAAGATCTCCATAATTATAGATAATGTATCCTATTTCAAAGCAATTAGCGCAATCAGGCGGATCGAGGCACTTTGCTGCCAGTAAGTAACAATGCCTCACGGTCATTTAAGCTTCAACATGCCATTCACACTCCAAGGCTCACAGGTCCGCCTGCAGTCTATTGGTTCAGTCAATTTAGCAGGTGTATGTGTGCAAAAGTCATACCCTCCTCTTGAAGCTTTTAGAGTTTATTATGTTGTGCTGCCCCCCTAAAAGTCCAGCACATGTAGTATCAGTCCTACACATGGTAGATACATTGATGGAACCCTGGTGTGCAGGACAGATGAAGCAAAGTATAAGACAAACATTTTCTTTTAACTTTATAATACAATATCAATTATCCTAAAGCCTAGACAGGTTAATTACAAATATATTAATGTCGCTTGAAGTTCCAGTATAATCTCAAAAGTAAATTATATGATCATCCTTTTCAAAATGAAAGACACGCAGGGAGAATACGCCAGCATATTTATCAGAATGCATTTCATACTGTTACACATGCATCTAGATCATCAGCCCGCATTCACTTGACAAAACAAGTCAACATGGAAACAAAGCAAAACAAAAGAGACAGCATAACAAATGAATGCTCCATCATTAATAACAAAAGAACTATTAAAAAACAATTTACTCAAGGAATGGTTCAACCTATCTTTTGATGTTTAAGAAGAAATAAAGGCCTAATCGTACAGTCTATGTCAGAAGTTGGACTGCACCAGGAAACGTGACGCCTAATGACAATGAAAAAATGCATTTGAAGCTTTGGAAATTAAGACAACTTCCGTGTAAAGGAGGAATAGAAAGTGTATTAGGCCCAGTGATATGGTTTTCAAATTGTTAACTTTCTAAGTTAATCAGATCTGCCACGGAGCGTTAACTTTCTTCTCCATTCATCTCCCTCACCTTTCCACGGGTGACAGGGAGGGATGAATGAGTCCCACGGTGATGACAAAACCCTCTTGCGGTTCAGAAAGGGGGGTTTTCAGCTCGGTTGTCGCCAGCCTAGCGGGGGACCATATTGTTGGAGGAACCGCGTCTTTCAAAGAAATATTTGCCTGACATAGTCTCAAAAACACTCGGAAACACTCTTAATTTAGGATGGTCTGCTAGAAAGTGTACGCGATAGCCCCAGATCCTTTGGGTTGCCTGTAGTGCAATGCACATGACTGCCGAAAATGGGAAATCCAGCCTGGTGTCTTCTTTCATATTGTTTTTCTTCTCGGATGCACCAAAACACCCCGTGTGTTTTTGTGGATGTGGATTATAGAGCGGGTATAGTTCCGGTCTGTTTTGATTGTCAGAGTCGCGTTCTAAGCCGTTAGAAATACTTGGTGAACACGCACCTGTGACCGCATCGCTGGTCATTTAAATATTAATGCGCTAACTGAAAACCACTCATACCGGTAGTGATAGGTCGCTTAGCAACCGTTGTTTAGCTACTGAACAAGAACTACAGTGCTTGGCGGAAGAATAATTTAATTAATATTATTTAATTATTTAGCAATTAAAAATAACTTTAACGTTCTTTGCGTTTTTAAACGTTAAATATTATATAAAATTGTGTGTTATCGCCGCTTTATAAAAGCAACAAGTTATTCCAGTGGCTAGTAAGTTAGCTGTTCTAAAATCTCTGGGAGCAACTGCGTCGAGGGGCTGATTTTATTGCTTGAGCATATCCAAACTGCTCCCAACAATCCAGCAAGTGGATTGTTTATTAAAGGTCCACAGTCAGAATCTCTTCACCGCCCCAGTCTTGTTATTTGATACGATGTGAACTGAAAATATGACTTGGAATCCTAAACGATAGATAGTATTATTTTGTGTGCAATGCAACCTAGAATAAGTTGTCCTTCGCCTACCAAAAACATAATTTACAAGGAATAAATTGCCTATCAATAATTATTTGAAATCTTCGTGTATTATTATTATTATAATTATTATTATAATTATTATTATTATTGCCGTTGTTGCTGCTGCTATCGTAAGGGTATGCATATTTTAAGTTAGTTTCAACATCACTTTTGAACATGGGCTTTTTTAATTTAATTTTTAATTTAACTTCCTTTATCATTAATAAAAACATTCTGAAATAGGTGGGATTTTAAAGTAATTCGAGAAAGCTAAAAATTATATCGTTCAATTTGTATGGAGGTGTTTTCGTTCGTGTAAATTTTAAAAGCAGCTTGTCCATGTAATAAGGCAGTCTGTCTCCACTCCGGCTTTTTCTCTGTTATTCGGACGCGCGCGCGCGCGCGCACACACACACACACACACACACACACACACACACACACACTGGCACACCCAGGCACACACACTTTAAATTCGATATTATCACTATCCTTCAAACCCTGACCTCTGGATGACTTAAAAATCAAAATAGTTCCATCATTGAAGGGCGGTATCAGACGGCTGCACCTATAATGTCTGGCCTCCAATCCTCTGTAAGCGTCAGATAAAATTGCAGCTTTTAAATTTACAACATTCCATCGTTCAATCAAAGACATCTCAATTACCCGAGGTATTGGTGTGAAATTGAATTATCGCCCCTTTATTTCTTTCACGCCATTAAACAGGAAGCATACTAGGAAATCATTTGCAAATCAGTGGCCTGGCTAATATGATATAGGTCATCTAAATGGATTGATTAACCAATGACAGATCATGGGATTTAGCTTGATAAGTCGATCATTTACAGCCTTTTCAAACGCCGAGTGGGCTTGTTGATTAGAAACTAAATAGATTCTTAAATGAAATGCTTAATAAGCGCATAACAAGCAATGGTTTTAGCAACGAATCATTTCTGTAATCGGGTAACGGGGATGAAAAGACGCTTAATGATCAAGTAAATTAAGTGGCTCATCAAAATGCTGTCATCCATATTTTTGAGCACTCAATACAAATTGCAGGAATAATGAAAACATGTTCAGTTTTATTTTAGGATACCTAGTCATAAATACTAATGCTACTACTACTATTACTACTTTTGCTTGTACAACCACAACAAATACCAATAATAACAAAAATAACAATAATAATAATATAAATTAATGTAATGTATTATTTAATTCCCTACATCCTTCATTTTTGATTAGTGACATAATAACTCTCCCTACAAAGACCCCATTTTATTAACTTTGTTACAATAACTCCTTACTTCTCCTTTATTAACATTCTTTCCAGGATTTAAAAGACTAAAATACCTTGAATGTGAATATTATTTAATGCTGCTAAGAAAAGATAATAAAGATAATAATCAAAATTAGGCTCCATCAAGTAGGCCTATCACTACTTTTATTTGTATCATAAAAATAATGAATAAGATAACCAATAACTAAATAAAAGTTGTTAGTGTTTAACAGATACTATTTCCTCTCAAGATCTTATCGATGTTTTTGTTCTCCAGTATATCCATTTTCCCCTAAAATCGCTATTCATTTTCATCAAGATGGGAAACAATAACAACTGTAGATAATTATGTTGTAAAATTGATTAATGCTGTGGGGGTTGACAACTCATACAAATAATCTTTGAATTGCAATCATAAGGACTCTTACAGTGACATATGGTTTAGCCATTTTAAAATATCACCACAAAATCTTTGCCTTGCCCTTCCAGTGACACTATGTACATAAACCGCCCTTCACAAAAACCTTAAGCCCATCATTTTGGGTTGTTCCCTCCCTCTTTAGATCTGGGCAAGGAAAAGCAAACCAGAATAACAAAGGGGCAGAATAAGGGGGTTTGTCTGGGAGGTTGTACTACGGATGGCAAGGTACATTGTGCCCTGTCCCTCAGATCACAGTGTAGCAGACCTGGCTCCATCCTAATCTCACAAGACTCAACAGTCTGCAACTCAAGTTTATCCAGAGGGGGCTGAGCCTCTTGTAGCCCCCATCACCATCCCCTGCCTCCCCCTGTCCTCCGCCTGCCCCCACCCAGAGGGAAACTCTTGTCAGTGACCCTTGTCTGACTCTGGCCGCCTAATCCTTTAAATGTGGGCAAAGCCTGAAATGATGAGGAGTTGGGCTTTTATACAGGTGATGTCCTCTGCCTCTCCAGGTCTCCCCGTGGCCAGCAGGATCAGCCTAAAGACACTGGAGATCCTCTGTATGGCTAATGGGGCAGGCAGCAAACCCCACACCGAGCAGTCCGCAGCAGGAATGCTGGGAGATTTGAGCACAATTTGTCCGTGCAGCATCCTGCTGTAGGGTACATGCTGCTCTCACACTTTATATTGTCAGCAAATCTGTAATCAGCAGGCCAAATAGAACTGTTGACATTGAAGAGCGTTGTACAGAGTCACCAGCAATCCTTGTGACGAAGTAGTCATACAACACAGAGTGACATTTGATAGATTTATTTGATAGACAAACAAAGGAAGGAAACTAAGGATTTAGTTGGCATGGCACTAACACTGCAAGGGTTAGGCTATCAGTTCCCACTGAGGCCATTGTAAAAAGAATGCAGTCATAGTATTGTAAGGGTATTGGATAAAAGCCACCAAATGGTATATTAACTTACACTAGATATATAGTGGAGCTCAGCCTAGCTAATGGCGTTACTGTCAAGGGACCATAGAGGAGACATTGCACAGTTAATGTATGTGTGAGGTGTGCAAATATCATTGTGTTACAAAAAGCCGTTCTGCTGCCGCTGGCTTTTAGTTCCAGTTATGACAGTTAAACTGGTTCACTTTAACTCAAATCATTTAGGTTTAGGGCTGTTGTCACAAACCTGTATATCAACAAGGAAAATACTGCAACGTCTGTCCCATGTATGAACATACACACTCAGAGGTGCCCCTGCAAGTTCAACTGAACATGCAGTCATAGCTCAGTGAGGTCACTCATGCGGAGGCACCCATAGACTTGTACCCCACCTCCTCCACCGGCCCCGCCCCTCTCCTATGGGAGACATATTTAATTTAATTAAGGCCTGTCAACGCTATTGATTTTGGCACTTTCAATTATGGCCCGGCCGTTTATGGGCTTCATGGGCTGTGGATCTACTGATCTGTGATGAGGGGGCTCTATCAGCGCAGGACCACATGGACGAGGAGCCTCTTTGTCTTCCTTATGGCCCTCCGCTGTCTGCAGTAGACACTGACGTATGGCTGTTGCCTCTGTCCCACTCCCCTCCTGCTACCCATAATTAATCCCTCATTAGACAGGTCTTTATTGTTTAATTTGTGCCGTTCGTAATCAAATTGGGCAGATTAATTGCTACAGAATCTAGGAGTGGAGGTGAAAAATAACCACTTTTAATTGCCTTTGGGTTTTATGACACCCCGGGCTCTTTACTGAGCCATCACTGGACACAGTGAAATATCTCACACCCTCAAGAATTCTCTCCCCATCAGTTTTTGAGTGATGAACTGTTATTGGGGTGCTCCTTTTGGGAAGCATAGCTGCTCCGCAGAAGCTCATTAAAATGTTTCTCCGTGATATATTTTCTCTTGCAGTCCTAATTGCAAAAGTCAGCCTTACAAATTCTTGTGTTTATTTATGGTCATGGCCTTTTGCTTGTGTTCTGTTTGTCAGTGCTGACTGGTCAGTAGTCGTGTGTGTGTGTGTGTGTGTGTGTGTGTGTGTGTGTGTGTGTGTGTGTGTCTATAGAAGAGACACAGAATGCTCAGTGTGTGTATTTTGTGAAAGCTAAACATGAGAACTTTCTGTGTATGCGTAGGAGGGGTAAGTGGTGTTATTTTTGTCTCTCATATTGTTGGAGAGCCGTTGTTTCTTAATTGTTCAGTCGGAGAAAAGCCACTTGGATCAATAGTGTGAGGTGTGACTACTAGCCATACAGTCCCATTCAATAAAACTGTAACAAGCTATTTGCTTGACACATTTTTACAGCATATACTTAAGTGGTGACTAAAACACCAGTAGCTTTTAACACTTAATAAAGGAATACTTTTGTACGCTTTGCACAGGCACCTTGTAAACGCTGTTCTAAGTCAGCTTTAAGTGAAAACAGATATGAATATTGCAGTCACTCCCTGTATGAGAGCTGAGGTTCACTGAGTTGAATGATGAAGTAAAGGTAACCTTTTGTTTCAAATATGAGCTTAATCCAGTAATTGCTTGGCCATGCATTAAGAGCTTTGTGATTCTGAAATGAGGTATCCACCATTTAAAAATGTGACACCTACTATAACAAAATTATTACTGGCATGAAATACCCTTGAATTAGTTATTAAGTTATTGGCTTTCTTTACTTACAAATAACTGGAGAGCTACATGTCATGTATTTTCAAAATATTGAGCAATGAATACAGTATGCTGCAATTGTGGGCAAATGTATATGTAATGTTTTGAAATTCAACTACCAAATACCAAATAATGTTATAAAATCCTGCTTATAAATGAGTGGTATTTTATAACATATATGTTTGTACTGTGTAGAAACCATTAGAAACCATTGATAAACACAAACTTCAATATAGCTTTAGTCATACAAGGTAAATAAAATGTACTTTATTGTATTCTGCTATTGTCAAAACAAACCGTTTTGCTAGAGTGTGTGTTGTGTGTTGTGTGTGTGTGTGTGTGTGTGTGTGTGTGTGTAAGGTGTCATGTTTCAATGCATCGTGTTTCAATGACATCATTTAACGAGAGCATTGATGACAAAAGTAGGGTAATTGCGTCGGTTGTTGTGTCACCATACACCTTGGCAATTATAGCGTCACTCAATGATTATGGTTCATTATCTTTTTGAGAGGCCAGCAACCCAAATAATGGAGTCGCACAAACCTATACACTAATTGCTAGCAGACACAACTAGATATATAGTTGGTGTATATTTAGCTTCTGTTGAGTGTAATGTAATTCTGAGTCTGAATTACACACATATGATTACTTAATGTCACTTGACGGACATATGAGCATAGTGAGAAGTACAAGTGTGCTATTAAGTGATGGATCTGGCTAACAGCTACAGTGTGGAAGGAGGAGGTTGGATAGCTTAGGAGGAAATACTACAAGAGTCGTCAAATGGTCGAATTACAGTTTGTTCAGAGGAGGACATTGACCCTTTTTAAAGTTAACGGGTACAAAAGTTGTAGAAGTTGGCTGCACTTTAACTTATTAAATCCAAACAATGGAACACACAGTGTAATCTCTTTTGATTGCCAACATATATACAAATACTGTCTCATGGATGAGTTAGTACTGTCCACCATTTTGTGCCCTCACTAACCCCTTGCCCTCTCTGTACCACTTAAGGCCTTATAAGGCAGCATGGGTTCCTCTGGCTTGCATCTTCACATTACCTTATTCAATATCTCTGATTACTATCTTTGCTGAAGTTGAGGGCCTTGACCAGGAGCCTCAGTCCTTTTATGCACAACTGGATCTCGGTTTATGTTTTCGGTGTCATAATGTAACAGTTGTGTAATTGGTTTTGTATCCAACAGATGGTTGTCAACTCTCAATGTGAACATGGAGCCATTACAAACATGTTGATATATTTTCTTCAACTAGTTCAGATGTTTTACAGGAAGGCATCTTTTTGTAGTTACGATTGCACTGACCAGGTGATGACAAATCAAACTCTTTGAGTAACCTTTATAGAAGCACACTTAATTTAATCTCACATCATGCCGTGCAGCTCACTTGGACTGAAATCATTCTTACAGAAGTTGGAAGCAGTGCAGCAAGTAACAAGTGGCAATGACCCAGAAAATTTCCAAGGGCGTTTTCCTTTTTGCCTGACTTGCAAATCAAATCATACATCACATCAACAATACTTTCCCTCAACAAGAAGAAACAATGAACAGTCTCCATTTTAACACCTTGCTAATCCCCCCATCCCATAACACACACGCACACGCACACACACACACACACACAGGCACATACACGAGCTTGCGCAAACCTATATGGGGGAACTCATTACGAGTCGGGGGTGCGTAGCTAATTATAGCCGCGCCGGGCTGCGATGGCGAGGCGCGCTCCTCGCTGTGTGGTGGAGCCACGGAGGCTGCACAAACATCTCCTCAGAGGCCCCGCTCCTTCTTTAATGAAACATTGCAGGGGCCCTGCGAACGCACACAGAGAGGCACAACTCAATCTGACGGCCAGTGTCACAGGGGCCATGCCAATTATGTTTTCAGCAACAACCCTCCAACCCCTCTCCCGCCTTCATCTGCACCCCAGCCCAGACATAGAATAACAGGACAGAGATATGATTACTAATCTGCCCCCCCCCCCCCCCCCCCTAAAAGTCAAACACTAAAAATGAAGGGATTTGTTTGCTCAGTCATCAAGAAGTGTTTCAGACTGAAGTGGGGGTCTGGGGGGGATGACGGTATAATGAGTTCACAGCTTCAAATGTTTGTTTTTGCTCTGATTGGATTGCGTGAGGCTTGATGTGTCTCAGAGTGCTCACTGGTGTCATTATGGGCGTAGCAATCTACTTTTAATAGCAGCAATTTGTTGGGTATACTAGGACTGGTGTCATGTATGCACACTCAGTTCACAGACCCTTGTGTAATCCAATACAGTAATCACGTTTGCCTACTTGGTGGCTTGGTAGTATGATTTCATGTATCTTGTTTGGGGGTAATCATCACCTGAGCATCTGCAGATCCTTGTTCCGCCTCATGGCTCTGCGTGTCTCTGCTCACAGCTACAGATGGTAACTTCCTCCTCTCTCCCCTCCTGATTCCCTCCATCGAGGTGCTGCTGCTGCTGCTGCTGCTGCTGCTGCTGCTGCCTGCTCTTTCCACATGGATGAGGATGTGATGGAGCGCTTTGCACATAGACTCATTCAATTCGCTGGCAAAGTCACTCCATTCACCTGACAAGGAGGGATGGCTTCCCCATTAGTCAACTTCTGTAATTGTGTAGGGGTTAGACATCTCATATGTAACTGCACAGAGAGCATGGGACAGGGGAATAGAAGAGAATGGAGGGAAGGCTCCCGATTCGCCAGGTACATAGGGTTGCTTTGAAATTGATTTAGCTTCTGCTTTGAATTTGAATATGATCAGAAGAATAGGTGGCAAGGATTATTGTCTGCCAGAATAGGATCCCTCTCTCTGTCAGCGAGACCTCTGGCAGCCAGCCCCAATTTATTCCTGAAATCATTAGCCTTACATTCACATGGTAATCACACATGCAGGTACAGTGGTTGGTGTATTTCATTCATATCTTACATGGCTGTATCAACCTCCTATAATCTAGATATTTAGGATGTTATGATAAATTCACATTTCCCATTTATTTTTTCACAAGACGTTTAGTGCCAGGGGCTAATCTATTTATAGTATTTAAAATTTTCATAACTTGAACTACTTAAATTCTGCATCCCAGACATGGGAGCATAACCCGGCCAACATTTGAACCTCAAAAGTGCAATGAAATTTTCTGCTAGCCATATGTGGGGAATTCACTACAGAGGCAAGCTCAACCCTTCCCCTTTCTGTTTTTATTCTCTCGCACAATTCAGCAGGGGAGCCACTCAATCAACAATGGTGGGTGAGTATACCCCCACACAAAGGCAAAAAAGGCCTGTAAATGAACAGTGGAAGGGCTTGGAGTGGGCGTTGTGGTTATGTCTTTATTCCTGCGTAAAAGGATTAGCGTGCCCATGAAAGGGACAGCACGCAAAGTTACATGATTAAGGATGGTGTCAGTTTCACTTTACAGTTAGAAGAGTTCCCGTTGTCCCATCCAGGCACAGGAGGCTCAGTGGAATTCAACCCTGAGGACGAGATCACCTCAACCTCTTGTGAACAATCAAAACCCTTCGGGCATGGCTTTTCGTCAGGGTATTCGGGGCTGACAAGAGGGCCTCTTACACTCCTCCACCCCCTGTAAACGCACAGCTCATTGGGCATAAGAAACACAATTAAATTCAGCTAAGGCAGGACCACTGACTGCTCGGCTGTAGCTTAATAGGCTTAAGGGGGGAAAATAAATCTAATTGCGTGTTATTGGCCTGAAGTTAATCCCCTGTGGCTTGACAGCAGAGGGAGTTTTGGTGGCTGCGTGAGGCGTGCTGCATGGTTCTGGAGCAGCTCAAGATCAGCTCAGCGAGAGGACTTGTAGAGGGTTTGGTGGTAACAAAGCCAAGGCGCTGCACTTGACTTCTGACGGGGGCTGAAAACCACTAAGAACCCTCTTAAGTGGCCTGTAAGTCTTATCAAGTGCACACTCTTGTGGGAAGTGTGTGCCCAGTGAGAGTTTGCACCTTTGAATTTATGGTGTCAGGACCACAGTGAAGAATGATATAAGGTTTCAATTTCATGTGCAGCTTCATTTGGGGTTGGGGTGGGGGATCATGAAAGCTTGACAATGTTCCAGTGATTCTAGGTGTGGGAGGTATTAATTGCTTCATTACACTGTTTTGAGACATATTAGATGGGATTAATATGCAATTACTCTGTCCGCCGGTGCCACATGATCTGATTTCTAACAGCTATGTCAAACGAACCAAAGCAATATAAAACACTTAGCTTGTTATTTGGTTTCTGAAATGGTTTCCAGTCCTGAAGCAATCCTGTGAACAGATTGTATTTTTCTCCAGTCCCACCATAATTGGAGCCCCACTTTTGCCCTTTTGTACACATTATTAAGTTGTTAAATCTATCAAGTGAGAGGTTGGGCATTTAACCGCATAGCCACATGCATTGTTAATCCTTTCTCTGTTATTTCAACTCGACGAGATTTGGCCTCTCTCAAGGTTTTTCTCTAAGTGTACAATACCTTTCAGCTGTGCGTATGGTCATGGATGTGCTAGTGAAGATGGCTAAATACCTCATGGTGTAAATAGGACCCAGACGATTGAGCTCCAAAGTGGATGGAAACAGTTTTCTAACTTATTTACTTTGGAACGATCAGGAAAACCACCTATTTACTTCCAAGCCCTTCTTCTTTACAAGATACAAGTCTGCCTTTAATTTAGCAAGTACTTCAACAACACACTTTTCAGAATGAGTACTAATGGTTCTCCCTTGGATGGCGGCCCCCTGGCCTGTGAGATTTGCAGCATTGTGGTGGCCTCTCTAACTGCAAGCAAACAACACACAGACAAGTTGGTTAACCTCAGACGACACTGGAGTTGGCTCTTTGCACGAAGGCCTTCACTCGATCCACCCCGCTGTTTAGACACCATAGGTGGCCACTGGAAGTCCAAACAGGGTTAACAGTAACCTCCAAACGGTGGGTCAAGAAGCCCGAGCAGCGGTTTGTGGTCATTTCCTACATGGGTCTTGGCTAAAGCCTGGGGTGTGCGAAGACATGGAACTATCTAATTAGTGTCTCAACAGAAACCTCCAAAGGTTTGGTAAGGCTCAGAGTGGGAAACAGTGAACAAACCACCTCAACATACAAATACTGAAGTGATGCCAGTTTGCTCGCAAGCTAAAAGGCTACTCATACCACATGGGCTGACTTATACCCCTTTCACACACAAATCCTGGGATTTACATGGGTTATGAAACACGGGTTATGAAACTGTCCCGGGTTTATCCCAGGTCGTCGACCATTCAGACCAGCCCACACAAGACCCGTGTCACCATAATTGTGGACAGAAGCTCTCTGATTTCTGAATCTTTCCAATTCTCTGTTGTTATTCGTTCTATTGGTTTGTTGTTGAAACGGTCCTTGTTGTGAACTGGCTTGCACACTATTGCTCCTCTGATCTTAACCAATGAGGTTCCCATCCATTGCGTAACCCGTGTCCCCCCCCGTTTGCACCGCAGCCGAGCAGCATCTGACCCGGGTTAGTCCCAGGTCGGGAGCAGGGTCGCGGACCCGGCTCTGATAACCTGTGTAGACCCTTTCACACCAATGCCTGACCCAGGTCATTCCTGGGTCGTTGCCCCGGTGTGAAAGGTGTAATATTGAGAAAATTCTCTTCTTTTAAACAAAACTGATCCATATCAGCATTACTGGTGTTTTGGGGGCACATCCAAATTCTGTTTTCTGAAACAATATCCAAAGACTTTTTCCACATGCTGGCAGTGGCATATTGTCATTATGGTTACTTGACAATGATAACTCATCCAGATGAAAAAAGGAGTCTCTGGAATATGTTTAACTCCATGTTGAAGGCACTACATGGCATGACATCAATTAATATCAATTCAAAAAGAAAGTAGTAAAATTGTCAGGGTTTATACAGTATGTAGCCAGTCATTGGTAGCCACTGGAGATAGCAAAACGTTGCTAAAGCTGGAGCTGTTCTTTAAAACATTACATATGAAGGGAGAAGTAAGTGCTTATCTTGTCTGAATGGGATTTGGCAGTCGGTAATTAGCACAATCAGTTGTGTTGTTTTAAAGGAAAGAGTCTCCTTGGAAGTCCTGTTAAGTCTTTGATCACAGCCTGATCACCTGTCTAGTTATCTGAGCTGTTATACACAAGAGGCCTCTGTTTAGTGTTTAGATAGCGCCTTCGCTAGCGGCATGGGTTCTTCCTTTGTGCGGTCAAGCATGTCGCAGATGAGCGTCTGAGAGAGAGTGAATCCAGCGAAGCCACTGAGCGTCAGTGAAGTGCACACAGGGATTCTCCTGACACTGATAAAACAGATTTAGTGCAGCTCATAAAACACAAAGCAAATTGTGCGCTCATAGCTATCTTTTTCAGGATGTGGTAATAGGGTGTACTAAATTTCCATCTCAAATACACTGGCTACTGAGGGCAAATACACTGGCTATTGAGTGGATGATTTTTTTGCCCTCTCAAATCTGTGGCTGGGTGAAAGTATTATTCAGAAAAGAGAAAACAAATCTTTGGTCAATGTTTAACAGAATATAAACATGTTTTCCCCCATATATATTTATAATCTATAACATTTTTAATAGGTTGACAAACAAGGAAATTTCTCAATGCTTAGCTGTGGTTTTATCTGTATTTAAAATAATATGTTACATATACAGATAGGCTTAAATATATAGAATATACACACACCTCAAGACCAAAATCTGCAGGCGAAGGCGTAATAAGTGTTATCATTGGATTAGTTGGTTCATAAGCCTCCTTTCCGCTCTCATAGGTCTGGAAGAAAAGTCCTTTCACACGCAATTGAACCCAAAGTTCATATCCTTATGCATCACACCAATTATCTCAATATCCGGTTATATTGAGCTTTTAAACTTGAGAAGTATGGCTAACTCTGGATCCAAACTAATCAATGGGGAATTAGTTGAATGTATGTGTCTGCAGCATAGATGTAATGGTTTTGTTAGCCTCCTTGTTTATTATTATTATTCCATTATGACTCACAGTTTGACTTTGAGGAATGCATCTAAGTTCATCTAAATTAAGATCAACAATCTTAATTATATCATTGCTGTCAGATAAAAACAAACTGTATCTATAATGTTGGTGTTTTTGATACACCTTAAAAGCTCCACTGTATAAGTGATTAACCCCATTGTATAAATACAAAATATAAATACATATGTGGTTTTCATTCAAAAAGCAGCAGATCTGGTCTAGCAGTGTGTATCATTCCTTAGCTACAATATCTTAGCAGTGATGGTGTGGAAACCAAACTGTGGCTAGGGAATCTGCCTGAGGCTCAAATTATGGCTCATTGAAAGATTGGAGAGAAAAGACAGACATGTTTCCCGCAATTTCATATGAAACCCCAAACAAAGTTAATTAAGATAATTACAACTTTCATCAATTCAGGACAAGTCCTTTCTTTGCCTTAATTTCTGTGACAAATTTTCCCTGCAGTCCCCATCTTTTTTGTCTGACTATTTCTCCCCCTATGTTTCTCTCTCCACTCTGTCTCTCTCTCTCTCTCTCTCTCTCTCTCTCTCTCTCTCTCTCTCTCTGTACTTCCTTCTATATTTTCGTCCTTGCACATGAGAAAGAGGAAACAAAAGTAGTTTGAGTAGTAGAGCAAGTAACTGCAGCCAAGTTTTTGTGAACAATAATGATTACAGCACTGTGCCTCAACCCATGAAAATGAGCTGCAGTAAAAGTGGACTTGAGCAGGACGAACAAACCCATGTGAATATATATATATGTGTGTATAGATATAAATATACATATATATATTTATATATGGTACCTATATAAATATATATGTATGTACACATCAGTTTATTTGTGTGTGCATTAGTCCCTGTGTCTGACAGAAACAGAACGACAGAGAATGAGAGGCGGAGGAGAAAGAGAGCGAGTGAGTGAGAGCAGGAACCCACTCTGGTATCTAAATGATTACAATGAGTCCCTTTCAAGCCGTAGCGCCCATTGCTGTGACTTGATATGATTTTTATCAGATGCTGAAATGCTACATTACCAAGTGGGCAGTAAATTATGTCTAAACCAATTACAGTGGGACCCTGAGCGGCCCAACGGCCACAGAGGGCCAAGTGGGAGGGGGGCCAAGCGAGGGGGTGGGGTGGAGGGCAGGAATGAGAGAAGGATACGATAGGGTGGGTTTTTTTGGGGGGGAGGGGGTGGCTGGAGTTTGTCTTGATTAGGGGAGTCTGGGGGCGCTTGAGAGTCTGGCGATAAGGGTGCTGGCTGGGAGTGTGTGTGTGTGTGTGTGTCTGTGAGAGAGAGAGAGAGAGAGAGAGAGAGAGAGAATGAGAGAGATTTGCAGAGCAAATGCACATAAACAAAGGTAAAAACGTGTGTGTGTGTCTATGGATACCCCCAGATTTATGTGTGTATTTAGAGAAGGTGTGTGTCTGTCAGAGGTCAGAGAATCAAAGTGAAGAGAGTCATGGGAAAATGTGTTTCAAAGCTGCCCCCAATAAATGAGAATGCAGTAAATTACCTAATGCTTGTCGAATGAAACTACTGAATTGGTTTCACATCTTTGTCCAACAAATCAATGCATATTCCCTTTTCAGAATTGCTGTTCTTTTATATTGTAACCAAAATGCACCCAAAATATATCAAGCAGCCAGGCTGTGTTATAGTAGTATTATGATACGCTTCCTGTACGCCTGTCCCAAACATCTACCAAACTATTTTGCTTAAAAGGACGTAATGCTTGTCACATGAATTATGTTACATATATTACCACAGTAATATCTTGAGAAAATTTAAAGTAGTAGTTAAAAGTAATCACACAACATTCAGAAACCATGTTCCCTTTTGTCAACTGCACAGATTCACTTGTTGAAGCTTTTCCAGTTCATGCAATACTGCTGAAGACTGAGTGGATGAGTTGTGTGCATGTGTGTGTGTGTGTGTGTGTGTATGTGTGTGTCTCATGTCTTATCCTGCCCATTTGTCATAATTTGTTTATCCCCATTCTTGCCATAAACACCATTACAGGGCAAATAGGTGATCACAGCGTGGAATGGCTCTCCCTCCCATCAACCCAGACAATTAAGATAAGGTGAAGAGATTGAATCAGAGGCCACAGAACATCTTTATTGGACTGTACTGCATTGTAGACAAATGGCGTAGCTTTCCCTTTGCTTCTTTCGTCCAATTGATTCAGCTAAACTGTGTAATGTGATTTGTTAAATGTCTTTCAGAGCATACAGCTCTGGACGAGATTATTGGCACCCCTTGGCAATTGAAACAAAATTCCAGTCTTCACATGTAGATCTGTTTTAGGGTTAGGCTTGAAAATTGAAAAGTGTCTATGGTCATGATTATTGGCTCCCTTTTCTAATACTTAGTTGCACAGCTTTTGGCAATGATGACCAAACGTTTCTTGTAACCATCAATAAGCTCGATGGTTTCTCCCTCTCTTCAATGTCTGAAGGATTCCTGTGACCAACTGCACATTTCAGGTCTCGTCATTGGTTCTCAATGGGATTGAGATCAGGACTCATCGCTGGCCACTCCAGTAGTTCAGTCTTTCTCTTGAATCATTCCTGGGTGCTTTTGGATGTGTGTTTTGGTCATTTCCTGCTGGAGGACCCATGACCTTCGATTGACACACAGTTTTCTGACACTGGGAAACACATTTTGCTCCAAAATGCCTTGGTAATCATCTGATTTCATGATGCCCATAATACGTTAAAGACATCCAGCATCTGAGGCAGAAAAGCAGCCCCACAGCATTATGGGACCTCCACTGTATTTGACTGTAGGTAAGGTGTTCTTTTCTTTAAAAGCTTAATTTTGTCATCTGCAAACAAAGTGCTGGATTTAGGATTTAGGTTTGTCCAGGTGGGTCTTGGTAAAGATCAATCGAGCCTTCTTGTGCTTCTCTTTCAGCAGTAGGATCTTCCGTGGCCTCCGACCATAAAGCCCTTCCTGGTTCAGTGTCCGGCGTATGGTACGGGCTGAAACCATTACTCCAGACCTCTCCAGGTCAGCCTCGAGAGCTTTGGATGTCATGCAAGCTGTTTTTTCAATGGCTCGCATCAGCCTTCAACAACATATGAGAACAATTTTCCTCTTACCACGACGTCCTGGGAGACAATTCCATGAGCAGCAAACGTCTTAATAACATTGCGAACTGTGGAAACGGGAATACCAAGGTCTCTAGAGATGGCCTTAGAGCCTTGTTAATGCTGATGTTTGGTGATAATAGTTTTTCTGACATCCTCAGACAGCTCTTTTCTCTTCACCGTTTTCACAGACGACCGGGGAAGCAGAACAGACTGTTTTATCACTTTAAAATGGATAATTGGATCATTTATACCATGTGAGCACCTGCAACCTGTCACAGGTGAGTTGAATTACACTGCTATTTCATCCAACAAAACTGAGTTGACTTGTTCTAAAGGGTGCCAATAGTCATGGCCATGGCCACGTTTCAATTTTGATCACGTGTTGTTGTAATAGATGAATGCGTGAAGATTGAAAGTCAATTTCAATTAACGATTATTTCATAAGATATAGTACATTATCTACATAAAATGCAAGGATGACAATAATCTTGGCAAGAACTGTAGTTAAAAGCAAGATAGTTGACAAAAATCATGTCATTAAGTCATATTGAGCAGTAAATAATCATAGAAATCAAAAGTCAGCCCCAATAGTGTCCGTGCTAGTGTGCTTGTGACTGCCCTGTAACATCTTGGCTTCCATGTTTCTATCCATGTTTATACATGTTCTATTCATGCACTTCATTTATCCTCCCATCATGCTATAGGTCTATCATGTCTAATTACATGTCCTGTATATGATGAAGTCCAGTTTCCAGTTGAGCAAGTCGTTGGCAGAGACTACAAAATGTGAATATAAGAATGAATTATTTTGTTGTTCAAAACCACATCTTTCATCTTGTTGCCAACATTAGCCTCCATTCTATTTTTGTGTCCATTTTCATTGTTAGAGAGAGTTTTAAAAATCCCCTTTGTAATGTTTACTCTGTCTTTTCCCATATCCGCTCCCGCTCCGTCTAGCCTCCCACCCCTATTCACCATATTCCCGGATGCTAGCGGATTGGAGCCAGCGATAGACGGGAGATGAAAGGCAAAAAAAGAGGGGGAAGATGGTAATGAAGCGGAGGGAAGAGACAAGGGGTCCCCTGGGGAATGTGGACGTCTCGCGGGACTTGTTTCGCTGTCAAACCACGCTGGGCTCCACATCCCAGTTCCACATAGAGAAGATCAGTGAGCGTCGCGTGGGTGTGGTGTAACAGAGGATGTTCTGGGTCAGCCATGGGACGTGACCATGTCTGAACAGATAACCACGCCAAATTGTCACTGATACTTATGTCAGCAGGTGTAAACAAAAGGAGAGTGAGTTTGAATCGAGGATTTAGGACGGACTTTGAGCTGAAGTCCTCCAGTTGATGCATATGTGCATGTGGGCAAGCATAGAAACTGCACACACACACACATACATATGGCGTTTGCATTGACACATAATAATGAAGAATTGAGTAAATGGACAATATAATAGTGTTGGGTTGGACAGAGGGTATCAAGATTTCAATACAAACTCTATCCTCCATCGACCTACCGCCAAACCCACCAGGCCTTTTTCATGTCTGCTAGCTCACGGCAGTGTGAGCCTGACAGCTGCTGTGAGTGGCAGGCAGCGTGGTGCTACGTCATCCTGTGTGTAGCTCTGCTTTTGCTCAACAATTTACCACTTTAAAAGGCCCAATGGCCAATCTGCAGACAATCGTCCCCTGTAACACTATCTGGGCCTTGCTGATAAAATGCAGATGTGGCTCCTCTCAATGTGAATTTGTGACCCATTAAGTAGAGCCCCTCCTCTTTCCTCACCACTCCATCCCTCCTCTTGGCAAAGCCTCCAGACCGCCTTTTCACAGGCATTCCCCAAAAGCAGGTATGTGGATAGTATCAGCCCAACGAGTCACAATGGTGAATTTGTTCAACAAGGAGCGCCGCATTACTTAAATCCAAGCGTGGCTCTCTCTCTCTCTTTGAGATCTGCTGACTAGATTGGCGCGGTCTCCCCAGCGTCTCGTTTAGGGACAGACAAAAGGTGAATTCAAGCGCTCCCTTTGAGGTTCACGAGACCTGACTCTGGTCTATTGATGTCAAGTCTCCCCTCTGTCTCCCCCATGTCTCCATTGGTCAGCCATCAGTGTTGTGTCTTGTGACAAACTCTACAGCAGTTTGTCTATGTTCCTTTTGAAGAGTCAAAACAAACTCCTCCAAACACACAGCCCCTGTAGCTCCATCTCAACCTTCTCCTGAAACTATTGTTAATGGGGTCATCTTTTCTGCAGCTTCTGAAAAAAATATAAATTGTCCATCAAATTTCTCCAAAAAAACGTGTGCAGCATAATGCAAATGTTTTGTAACCAAACGATTGCACTTCAGGGCCACCGTAAAAAAGTCCAATATTTAGCTCATTATCTCCATAATAACCTTCATTTTCAATCTGAGGGCAGTTTCCTTGCACAGATCACACTGTAGGCAGGATTCAAACAAAACGCTCACCTTTATTCATTAACTCAAATTACAACTTCAACTTACTTCCAGAAATCAATTCTCTCGGGAGAAGCTTCAGGAGCCTCCCTGGCTGCCCCCCTGGATGGTCTCTCCCCTGGATGGTCTCTCCCCTGGATGGTCTCTTCCCTGGATGGTCTCTCCCCTGGGACCTTTATGTCTTCTGGGTCAGGCAATCTGCTCCTGTCTGATTAGTAATGCCCCTAGCAAGATGGCCGACTGGCTCTTGACTGCTGGGGAATGTAGTCCTTTCCCACAGTTTCTCTGTGGCAGATAGCCCAGTCTGCCCAGTCTATTTTCTATTTTAGCCCAGCAGAACGTCTCCTATTTATCATAAATATACAATGTACAATGTTGTTTTCCTACAATGGCGTATTTCTTAGTTTGATCTTGATCATACTAGTAACAATATCCTACCGTCTTCTCTAAAAGTGTCCTCGCTAAAAAAAAACCTCATCTTTTATCATTTATTGAAACATGGCAACTCAGTTTCTGGTAGTGAAATGTGACGAATCCTAGCTCAAAGATATGAACCTAAATGAAAACGAACCAAACTGCTGTCTTTTGTTCTGGG
This sequence comes from Hoplostethus atlanticus, assembly GCA_034670405.1. Taxonomy (NCBI): domain Eukaryota; kingdom Metazoa; phylum Chordata; class Actinopteri; order Trachichthyiformes; family Trachichthyidae; genus Hoplostethus; species Hoplostethus atlanticus. Next base: position 1,128,572 of record JAXDDX010000142.1, on the reverse strand, counting down.
AGATAGAATATGGTCGTGCAGGACTACTTAGAGCCAACAATAAAACAAGTCTGGCTAGGTTGCGCTACAGGCGCCATGTTGCCGCCCTTCTCTAGTACTAAGAAATGTTTGCTGCAAATATGTAGCAGTGCCATCAATAATATTGCCATGATGATTTCCCAACTGTGATACAATGATGGGGTAGGGCTAAGTGGAATCAAACAGGATAAACATGCTTCTTATCCAAACCGCGATATTTCAGTGAACCAAATCAAAACATGTATTTCATATTTTTGATATCTTGAGCCTGTGATGATGGAAGCGACGCCAACCTTTATATAATTGTTTTTTCTCTGGCGCCAATGTTATGAATTACTAACTTTTAGCTGACACTTTTCTCCAGAGTGACTTACAGTGAGTTAACGGTTCAGTGTTCAATTCAAAAGGACACATGACTGTAGCTGGGAACGAACCTGAGACCTTCTAGTTACAAGGACTGTCTCTCTCACTGCCACACTGCTGCTCAGAGGGACACTGGTCGGGTGGTAGCCTTAGCTGTGCCTTGTGTACCTGGATGGCCTGTGTTTATCTATTGAGTAACTAGTTACTTAGCAGTAGTTATGGAGCAATCACCAAACTCAGTCTATCTACAGTTTGGGTCTTCTAACTGCATCAAAATGCAATGAGAAGCACTGAACTCCGATATAGGTACACACTGGTTATCTGACTATCACATTGGAGATGCTATGAGTCTCTTTATGCCCGTAAGTGATACATTTTATTTGATTATTTCCACATAAATTTTGTTTTGCGCACGCTGACCTCTTCTGACTGGAGAGTGACCAAATCTCAGTGTCTTAAACTGTTAATACTGACCTCATTGTTCAATTTGTAGAGATCCCCCCTCATCTGTGGTTTGGCCGAGTAGTGCCTCGGGCTATGTTTTTACATACTCTCTCATCTAGCTCATTGCACCACTTCACTCTGAATAGGGAGAGTTAAAGTCAAAGCCTGGAGCAACAGAGGAGAGCATTATGGATGAGCAGCCTGTGAAAAAGGCCCATTGAAAAAAAGCCTGTGACAGTTTAATTGGTCGAATTAGTCATGATATTCAAATCTCCTCTGTTGACCAGCCAATGACTGAAGTGTGTACTACTGTTGGCTCGGCCAGCCACAAAACTCTGTCCAGATTGCAAACTAGACACATTAGGCTTTTCCTTTCTGCCAGCAAATCCAAGTCCAGTGGCTCACCACCTTTGCCAGTGTAGCTCCTTGAAAACGTTTCATTGCCAGTTTCTGGCTACATGCAAAACATTGAAAACTCCTTTATAGTATCTGTCAGCTCCTTCACTCTCCAACATAAACAGGTGTTCCACCCAAGCCAGTGTATTTACTTATGTCAAGGCTGTGCTTACATATACAGACACTCAACACACTTTTAACATTCTCCCCATTGCTACAGTCAACCAGCACTTGGCATCGGCGTCCGCGACCCACTACAGTGTTTCGAGAAGACAAATTAAAGCCATATAATTTGCCTGCTGAAAGACTCGCTCTGTATGGCAGGTGTCAGGGCCCAAAGGAGGCGTTAACTTCCTCCCCCGTCACCCCTCCCTCCACCCTCCCGCACACACATACACACACTAAAATATATAAGAGAGCTTTAGAAAATATCTTAAGCAGGCACTCAAGTCCCCGTTGCATGGTTAACATGGTTGTAAAACATGTCGCGCTGCACACAGCTCAAGCTTGTAATAACTGGTGATGACAGTAATATGAGTTTGTGTGTGCGTGTGTGTGTTGTGTGTGAAAATATATACATTTATATATATATATGAATGTGTGAGCGCAAAGAGAAAGATGGAAAGTTGGAGAGCAGCAGATTAGTTCATTTTTATACGCTTTAAATAAATGGGGAAGTAAAGTTGGGGAAACAAAATGTGGATCCAGCGCCGAGAGAAGAGGAGGGACACGTAAACTGTGCATAAATCTGTGAGAGCAGCAGGGAAAGGCAACAGGAAAAAGTGATAGAGAGAGCACATCAAAATGCCCAGAGTAATAATCCTGATGAGACACAAAGGCGTGCACTCCACAGTGTTGGTATGTGTGAGAATGTGGCTTGGCCTTCAGCCACTTCCAACAGTTAAAGAAAGCACTCAAGAAAAGAACAGAGGCTGTCCCTTCTCTCCATGCACCCCCCCCCCTTCCAACTCTCGCTCTCTCTCTCTCTCTGACTCTCTCTATATAAATGCTTGGCAGTTTTACGCATGGCTGGGAGCAATTTCCCACAATGTGTAAATTAGTCAATCTCCCAAGTCAGTAAAGTGGCCTTTGATGGGGAGGACATTAATGAAGTGTACCATTAGGCCTCACATTTGTATTCTTAGGGGCTCTCCAAGCTTTTGATGTCGCAGGGCCCCATGGCTGATTATCCACATGCCAGCGCTGCATGCTTCTGTTACTTAGATGGGAGGGAGGGAGGGAGGGAAAGAGAGAGAGAGAGAGAGAGAGAGAGAGAGGGAGTGAGAGAGAGCAAAGATGTTGAATGTTTTCTCCCCTGCTGGACTCTCCAGGCTGTCCTGCTGGCCATTTGAAATTGGCAAGAAAGAGAGAGAGAGAGAGAGAGAGAGAGAAAGATTGAAGGAGAGGAGAATGGGTGAGCAGTCCAAAAAGCGAAGGGAAGGAGCTGGACTTTTCACTGACACTTCAAAGCGCTGTCTGGAGTAAATTGCTGTGGACCGCTTCATTCAGAGTATAAGGGCTTTCCCTTTGCGGATGACAGTTGCATGGTGACAAAGTTCAATTGGCAGTGGTAGAAGGGGGGGCCCAGATCAAAGCGGGACCATTGTAATGGTTTTGTTCCGTGGAAAATCGCTTTTTGTCCCCGGCCTTTTCAAGCCAACTCCTGGCTCCAGTCGGAGTAAATGGGATTTTTAACTCCCTTGTGTGGGTGGAAGGGTAAGGGAGGTGGAGGAATGGAGGGAGGGGAGATTCTTAGCCTCAGGGTAAGGAACTTAGGACCCCCCCCACCCCTCCTGCCCCCCTCACCCCCCAGTCTCTCTCTCCACCCTCTGACAATGCGAGGCCAACTATGTTGATGTTATTGGGCCTTTCATCTGAACTCGGCATCATAATCTTCACAGACCAAGTTTAGCGGAGCAATCGGGCAAGTATGATTATTCCAATTACCAGAATGGGATGAGGCAATGACTTATGTCCTTGTTTCCGTGACAGAGTGTTCTCTGTTTCTCTCTCGCACACACATACATTCTCTCTCTCTCTCTCTCTCTCTGTCTCTCTCTCTCTCTCTCTCATTCATATACTCACACGCTTTATCCCATTTCATTCTGACCTGCCCAGTCCGTCTGAGAGGGAGGGTTAGTGTTAGGAGGCTGATCAGAGCCCAATCGGGACAAACAAACAAAACAACAATCAACAGCCATTTATGAGCCTTCATCCCCCTCAGTCCTCCTCCCTTTCTCCACTTTTCTCTCATCTGTTTTCACTGTGTCTCTTTGGAGCAGCCAGCTATAATCAATGTTACATGGTACACTTTGTTTATGTATGGCATGGTAAATAACACAGTTACCTCTGTAAGAAATGACACAAACCAGTTATAGACAAATACGTTTCAACATTTCAACAAGTGTTGCAAGCTCTGCATGTTAGATTGTTGTTATAATTTGGGATGTATATCACCCGATTCAAATTGAAGAAATGAAATGATTCAGATTTCTTGATTAATTCTCATCTCAGTTACCATCCATTCATTGTTTTTTGTTAAACCTTGCCTACCAAAGAACAATCAACTCCTAGATTTTGCATCAGATGTTCACATTACTACATTAAAGTACCTTAGTCACAGTAAGGTTCTGACTGACACTGAACTGAGGACCGAAAAGTGTGTGTGTGTGTGTGCATGTGTGTGTGCCTCCTCACAAGGTAGGATATTTTAGTAGCCAAATGCGTCAGACGGAGCTTGAGCTTGGTCTGTATGATTGACTGTATGAGCTGTTGGCCAAATGTCTCCGTTTTTTCCCTTGAGCTTGGGGAGAAAAGTGTTATTTCTTCAAAAGCCCCATTTGAGAAACCCCGCAAGCCTGTAATTGCTAGGGAAAAGGCTGGACAACCTGCCAAGCCAAACACTTGAGAGGGAATTTGAAATATTGTAAACAGTAGAGTAACCCACTCACTGTCGAGACTGAGACCAGAGAGAGAAAAGATATGTGTGTGTGTGTGTGTGTGTTGGGGTTCGGGGGGTGGCGGGGGGGTGCAGTGGTTGCAGATGAAACATAGAGTGTATGAAAAAGAAAGTGCTTTCAGATTTATAACCAGGAGCATCAATGATGACAACACAGTCCAGCTTCTTTGAAGCTCCTCCAGAACAGGTCCCTCCATTACATGAAAAAAAGCCGAGTGAGCATTTTTCTCACCTTCCTCACCTCCTCTACTTCTCTCCTCTCCTCTAAATGAAGACAATTCCAGATTGTGCTGTGCTCCCAGTGCAAAATCTTCCACGACTTATTTTTATTTCGTAAGTTGAACTCAAAGCAGCCCCCCCCCCCCCCTTTTAAAACAGTGAATATAGTTTATGATCACCAGTAACCTTTTTTTATGTGTTGACACAATATTTTTCTGGCGCTGTCAAATAAAAGCAGGGGATTATTATTCTACTGTGACCCCCTTTTCCCGTCTTAATGACCCGAGGTAAGCTCTTCTGGAGTAGGACCCATTAAAACCCAGTTTGGGTTCAGTGCAACTCGGCAGTTCTGTGGGCTTATTTTCCCCCCGCTTTCCTCACTGTTTTTTTTTTCACCCTCCCCTCTAAAAACCAAAATCCCCCGACACCAATTAGAAGGCAAAAAACGGAAATCTTCGACCAAACATGACATTTACAGGCTAGAACTCAAGACTTTTAACAGCTCCCCCACCCTCTCTCTCAGACACACATCATGCAGAAACACACATGCATACAAATGGCACACATGCATAAGTATGCAAGCGTGCATGCATGCACACACACACACACACACACACACACACACACACACACACACACACACACACACACACACACACAAACACACATTGGGTCTCCAGTAAGTCTGTCTAGTCATTGTCTTTTGGTGAGTCATGTGCAGATATTCTGTCCTTATTTTCTCTTCAGGACGGTCGCTGACTTAGCAGAAAAGGTTTCAGTGTTTGAACCGTGTGAACAAGTTAGCAACTCGGATTCCGTTCCACTACAGTTTAGCAAACTGACTTTCATTTCACTCCAGAGTGAGTCAGGCAGCAACCAAAGCAGACTGCCACCCTCAGCGTCGATCTGTGTCAGTCTCTGCCAAATTACAACTGTATCTGTCTGTATGACTGTGCTTTAACTAGACTGGACCACAGCATTAATTATGATGGAAACACATCATTACCTCGCAGCCCAGCATGCCCCCCTCTTCTCTCCTCCACCAACCCAAGACTCCAGAGCGTACACAAAAACAGTTGGGTAATTACTGATAATTAAATCAATTAGAGGCAGCCTCTGCCCTGCCAGCTCTCGATGGCAGCAGCCGTGTCAGGGCATTCATAATATTTGAACAGCAGAATCCAAACACGTTTCTTCTCTGAGCTGTTTTCGCTTCAGAGCAAATCATCTGCCAACCACGTTTGACGGCACCAGTTGGCATACCCATTAGGGCTGTGCCAACATGCAGTACCCTGATGATCTTCAACATTTATGACGTGGTGATTAGTCAACTTTTCCTTCCTGCGGAAGAGGGTCTGCAATTTCATCCCAATCATAGTTTGCTTTGAAAGGTTTTTGGACGACTATAAAAAAAAAATTGGGGCAATTAACTTGTTTTTACTCTTTTTTCCAGATTACTATCTTGTGCTCTTGCAGTCATGGTTGACAGAAAAGAGATAAAATGGACCATTTACTGCCTCCTTTGGGGGTGGGCTAGGGCAGGGTAGAGGGGGAAGCTGGAGTAATAGGGAAAGAGATGCTCTGGTTCTTCTAGTTTTCCTAAGGGTCACAGATGTATCTTTTAAGTCTGTTTCAACTACTGAGAATTCTCTCTGAAATATGCATTTTTGTCTTTACTGAAAAAAGACGAGTGCATATCAGAGGAGACCAAAGTAAATAACAACACAAACAGTCTCATTAATGGAACGGTACCATCTTTCTTTGGTGTTGTCTTTGAATGCTATTATAAGGGGAGTAGGTGACTTATGATTTATGTTTCGACACGGGTTGAAACAAGGCATGCAATCTCATACCATTTTCTGCAGATTGCATTGCCACTGTAAGCAGCCGTTTGCATTTCTAGCAGGCTTTGTGTGGCATTATTAGCTGTGTGATGTGACGCATGGCTAGGGAGGGAGACTTTATCAGATGCAGATTTGGTGGGTGAAGGCAGCCGCTGCGGGGTGTGGCCACCAATGTCTCTGTGTGGTTTTGATAAAGACAGAGATTTATACTCTTCCAGCATTTATGGGTCTGGGCCGTTGCCACGATGCCTACTTAGACCTGCCACCACCTCTGACTGAACAAGCTAGGGGAGAGGCGGATATTGTTAACCGCCAACTGTGGATCAAGCATTGATATCCTGGTGGTGTGGTGTTTTTCACATGCAATGACCTTGTTGATAAAGCACTGACAATGAGGACTCAAGAAGTGACAGCTGCAGAGTGGCGTTCCCCAGGGTGTCTCACTGGGATCACTGTCTTTTTTTATGTCATAAACCACAGACATGATTGTTAGGGTTTATTATGAAGGCCTCATTCCAATTCATAGGTCATGATATAAGGGGAAGTGTCAGATAAGAATAAGAAAGACGTGCTACCTCTGATATTGGATTCCCGAGTTCTGCAGATGAACAATAATTGAAAAATGTATAATTGTTTGGGGAATCTGAAAGTACAGATGGACAAACTCCTCTAGTCTCCTTCCATTCAAAGTTAAAGAGAGACACGAGAGAGACACACTTTTAGTAGTAGTAGTTTAAGTTTGGATCTGTTATTCTGAACAAAATTCATATCAAATGTCAAATTCATTTAGAATGTCACCATACAGATCTTGGATCAGGGTGAGAACATCCAAATATCAGAATGAAACATCCTTTTTTGATCCTTTTTTTGCGGAAGCTCCTTCCAGTGGAGACTGACATATGTTCTGGATAGTCCACAGAGGCTACAGTCGGAAGAACGAGGGCACAGAGGGCAGGAGGGGGAAGCAGCGCCGCTGTGCTTGTCCCCCCTGGCTTATTGAATTACCTAAATGAGCAGAGGAGACCAGGCTGGGGCTCTTAGCCGTTTGAAGTTTACAAATCATTCTGACTGCTCTGGGGCTGGGGGGATGTCGTGAGGGAAGGAGCGGGTGGGGGGGGGCGTCTTTTGATGCTTTAAATAAAAACATCAGGGAAACAAACAAACAAGGGAGAGAAAGGGAGAAAGATGAAGATGTAGAAGTGGTAAGGAAACACAATGTTACCCATGGCAACTTGGGACTGGTGATGGTTGAGAAACCACTTCCTGTGTATGATGGGAAAATTGCATAAGCTCGCTGTTGGTGTCTGGATAGACTGAGAAAGAAACTGTGTGTGTGTGTGTGTGTGTGTGTGTGTGTGTGTGTGTAAATAGGAAAATTGCATGAGTCAACCCTCAGTGCACTGCATGTGCATGTAGATGAGCTTTGTCTTTCTAACTTAACCTGTTTTCTACTATTTCAACTGTTTTTACTCCACTGCACATTGCAACAACCGGCATGGCGTTGTACTGAGGCACTGCATTAATGCTGGGAGGCTTTTGCTCTGAAATCTATTTTGAAATTCTTGTCTATACTAACAAGACACACTGGAAAAAATGATGGGCTTCCTTTCATACCTGCAAATGCCCAGTTAACAAACTCAATTTCCAAATAGAACATCATACCTCGGATTTGAAACACTTTTAATAACAGATAAAATAATAATAAAAATAAATAAATCTGACTTTTAAGGGCATTTTGCCCTCCACCTATGCAGACCACCAATTGATTTCTCAATACAGACCAATCAATAATTGATTGTTTCTGGATTTGATCTTGGGAAGATAGCATGTTGTTAGTCCAATCAGGGGCCGTTACCGAAGCTATTAGGTGGAACTAATTAATTAGGGCATGGAAATGCGTTAAAATGTCTCTCTTCCACCGAAGACAACATCCACTTTCAGAATGGAAAAGCCTGAAATGTAATTAGTTACATAATCATGGCAAAATAAGGTAGACTTGATTCAAACCACATTGTTGTCCCCATTTCCCATTGCCATTCCTCAAAGCACCCGTAATACAGTATTCTGTTTTCAAAAAATATTTACCATTTTCCTCTTCTGTCCCATTTGCAGTTGATTTTTCAGATTCATGAAGGCTTGCTCACTTATGTAAAACACATGAGACTGGAAAGGAAAGAAATACCTACACGCTGATGACCGAAAATGAAATATGAGAGAATGAATTCGGCATACAGTACCATGAGCTCAATCAACAACTGTCTGGGGACGTTAGGAATCCATTTCAACTTGGTGACCTGTTGGCTCTGTATCTATCTGAAGCAGGGCCCCCTATAACCATGCGACTCTGCTCTAATTGGACGGCACAATGTCTGGGAGTTCTGAGACTGGACAGAACTCACGGCAAATTACCACCCACTTCCTGTTCAATCTTACCGGGCACTCCAGCCGTCAAGGGAGTTGTTGGACTTTGAAAAGTGTTTGCTTAGCTTGGCATCTCCAGTAACCATGACCCTGTTATAATGAAGAATAATTTACCATTCTGGAGGCCTCGTTTTTGTACATGCCTTATTTACAACAGCAACACCCCAAACGTGCATGGAACAGCTCCAACAATGCAAACACATAAAGTAAAAACGCAGTTAAAATGTCACATGCCCTGTGTGGAGTATGTGATTTTAACACATATATTTTTGAATCAAAAGAAAAAAATGGTTAAGCTTTTCTGTTTTTACATTCAAAATATGCAGTAATTGCAGGAGTAACATTGGGATAATGTCTAATCAGTCAGGAACACATTTGTATTATATACATATGCAGAACAGTACAACAAGTGAGCATTGCAAAGTTGTTGATAATGAAAGAGATGTCTCTATCACGTCCATTTTTCTGAGTGACATACATTTCTATATGTGTGTGTGTGTGTGTGTGTGTGTGCAGAGTACCAGGTATGGATCATCTCTAAAACATATCTCTCTCTATCTTTCTTTCTGCTCAGTGTCCGTGTCGCCATCTTGGCTCCAGCAGTGGCAGCGGACTGCATGTCTCTGTGCTACTGCCTGGTGAAACCGGCGTCCAGTGGAAGGGGATTGGGAGTGACATCTGGCAGTTTGATAAAGTGGATTTGGTTTCTTAGGGGCAATTCCAGGCTGCTCTCCCCGGGCGCCAGGCCTACTCTGGTTAGTATATGACTTACATGTGTAAGACGGTGAGAGGGAAGAATGGTGTGTGTGTGTGTGTGTGTGTGTGTGTGCCTCTGTACAGTATATCGAAGCAAATACTGTGTATGCATATGTGTATCTGAGTGTATCTGTGTGTGTGTGTGTGTGTGTGTGTGTGTGTGTGTGTGTGTGTGTGTGTGTGTGTGTGTGTGTGGTGTAGTGTATTGAGGAGAGGGGAAGCGGTTAGTCCAAATGGAAAACAGCAGTCCCTCCACCATGTACATTAATGCAAGCCTTTCATCACCAGCTCCCCTAAAGCATGGCCTCTCCCCTTCTAATTTACTTTAAACACACACATTAGTCTCATCAATAAACGCTAATGGCTCTTTATAAAACAGAGGTCTATTTCCCATTTTTCTAATGAAGGCCCTATTTCCCTGCAGAGCCTCCAAGTCCACTCTAATCCATCGCTGGGAAGCCTGATCCATCCTTCCATAACATTCTCAGCCACTGCCGCAAAGTGAAGACAACAAACAACACGCAGACACGTCCAAATACAGAGACCACGACTCGCTAACTTGTAGCCATTGTTCTTCATTCATAACAGATGGCATGCATACCCTAGGAGATAGCAGCAGATATGAGGTCTTCAGAATCCCTCTCAGGTCTGCTTTCCGATATCAACTTCTTGAACAGTAATTTATTATTGACACAACTTCGACACAGATTTACCCAAGATGTAAAAAAATGATGCAAGCTATTTTTTATATATCTCTGGATGGGAAGATTACACTAAATTGGCATTTCAAAGGAATTATATTGTCAGCAATCTGTCATTATTAACGTGTCACAAATGAACACATTTATGTCGTCTGCACCACCATTTCTGCGGACATGAAGCTGCTTTGAAGATTTTTGTGATTGCTAACGTGAAAAAGACAATTTTTGTGACAGAGCCAGGGTAGCTACACGGATAACTTGCACGATGAAAGTACTGAAAATAAGATTTCAATGCAGACTCAATAAAACAATATTTAAAGGGAGTAATTTGCAGTCTCAGTGCAGAGGGAAAAATACTGAGGAGACGTGCATTTCATAGAACTCATCTAAATAGAAAATTATCCCAAGAGATGTCTTTCTTCCTCTGTATTCTTTTTAGGTGGCTTCAAAACAGAATGATTACTCCTGCATCTGTCTTGAGCGACTGATTTATGAACATGTTGCGGGCTCCGAGGTTTGCTTTAGGATTTGGCCACATGAAAGCCGAGGTGAAGGTCAATAGCGTAGGCCTACTGTGGCTATGAAAACAACATGTGTGTTTTCTCGCCAGGGCTCACACGAACACGCTGGGCTCAAGGACAGACCACGCATTTTACTGTGCCACCATCAAAGGGAGAGTTCACCCAAAAATGTAAATAGGATTTTTCATCACCAGGCAATTTAACTTGCACCTAAGCAGAAGGGCATTCCAGGAGAGGACTGTCTGTCCGGCGTACATACTGAAGAGGGTCACCTTAAAATCTATTTATGGTCAACAATATTACACGTCAATTAAGAGCTGTTCCATCGTTGTATCGTTATCCAAACATCAGCTCAAAAGCTGATCGTAGTTTAACAGCATGAGGGAGTAAATGAAGGGCTTTAACTGATGGAGTTAGCTAACAGTAAGAAAGTGATTTTACCTGCAATTGTAAGACCAATGTACACACGTATATTAAGAACATGGATGTTCATTTTGTGGCAGGAAGTTTGAGGCTTTAATGGTTTTAGTTTGAGGAGCTGTCTAAATCTGGCTGAGAAAATCAATGGTCTTAGCGTTAGTTTCTATGTATAATTTATAACTCTGAGCACACCGTATAAAATGAATTTCCACATGGTCAGTTATCCTTCAGGCTACACATAAAGTCAGGAAATTGTAGACAGAATCATAAATCATAAACGTTTCAAGAGAACAAATGTGTGGCCACAAGTGCCTGCAGTACTAAGTGTTTACTGGTATTACATTTGAAAAAATGCTTAGATGCTAGCATTCCCAAGCTATTGCTATTGCTATCTGTCTTGATGTCACTGTTACCTGACCAGTAACGCTGAAGATTCCACTATCTACCATTATTTCTACAAGAAAAGAAAAAAAAATTAAAATCTTCTCTTTGTTATGACTACAGTCACAATTGTAAGTCAAAGAATAAGTGAAAAATCAGATGAATTAAAATGCTGGAAATTCAAAAAGGAGGTCACATCCTAGACACATTTATGTTTAGTAAAATCTAAAAGGTGACATGCCAAGATTTCCATGCTACCCATTTAAAAATATATATTGCTGAACTTCTTTCCTCCATCCCCCCAGTCATCTCTCTCTCTCTCACAGGCCTGTTAGAGGGCCTTCTCAGGAGGATCGGGATCTCCAGTAGGGCCTTACCTCACCCGTGGCATTGGAGGGGGAATTACAGGGCTTAGTTCTCTCAACTTGACCCCGCTCCTAATTACTTGTCGGATAAGTCTTTTGGCTCCTAGCGGAGTGTTGTCCTAACCTCCACTTGTCTGCTGTGTGTCCAAACATGGAGAAAGGAAAACACGTTCCAGTGGAACAGGGGGCTTAGCCTCCACGCCACGTTCTCACAGAGCCGAACGCCCCAGCGCAGGCTCCCAGGGACCCACACAGGTTAGACTGAGGTCTCCCGCTTTCCTCTCTTCTCCCTTTCTCTGGATGAATGGGTTACGGCAGACTTTAGTCATGTCCTGGAAAATTATTTTGAAGTTAAAGGATGACTGGAAATGTTTCTGTCTCTTTGCAGTTATGTAACTCATAAATGTAATAAAAGAACTGCGTGCTCAGAGGTCCCATGTGTCCCGTAGTAATTTACTGGTCTCATCTCCAGCTGTATTCTCTCACAATTACAAAATATGAATTTATAAATGAATCCAATTGTGGAATGAGCTGTGGAATCCCTCATTTCAACCCAAATCTGAAGCCTAAATTTGGATGTCATATAATTGTTTGTTATGTAAAAAATAAAGGTAAAGAATGCCTCACGTTATAGAACTTTTAAATGAATGTACCTTCATTACTGAGAAACTTATTTGAGACTCAACAATGTGTCATTCTTTGAAAACGCTGTGAAAAGACAGCAGCGTGGTAACAGATCCGCTGTACAGTCTTAGCTGATGGTGCCAGCTGGCCTGTCTGGTGGTGTTTGAGGCAGCATTCGCCTCAGAAAAATGTGTGACAGGAACCAGAGTGGAGGCAACCTGTGGCGAATTTGTCTTCGTCAGACGATATTGTCTGAGACATTTCAAACCTTTTTCGCCAACCTCCCCTGTAATTATGGCTCCTTCAAAGACGATGAACAGCGCAACAACTTAGTGTGTAATAGATGCTAATGGTGGATAATAACACTGGTTATCCATCTGGTTGGAGGGAGAGAGAAAGAGAGAGAGAGAGAGAGAGAGAGAGAGAGAGAGAGAGAGAATCCTTGGACTCATCATAATGGAGTCTTTTAAGTGTTTTTGATGTGACTTTCAACTCAGCAGGATTTTGTTTTGTTTTTGTTCTGCTTAAGTGTAATTTATCATATCTAAGGGTGATGGTTGAGTGAAAGACACATCACTTTTGATTCCACTGTGTTTGTTTCAATGTTCCCTTTGCAGCCAGCCTCACTTTCTACTTGGCCTAAGCAGCTTTTCAAATGTAAATCTACGAACACAGTAACGTTTAGACTTTAATTAAGAAGAGCACAATGTATTAGTCAGTTTTCACCAAAAGAAAAAAAATGAAACAGTTGATGTCCAATCTCCTCACTGTTTATTTTACCGATCATATCTTGTCAACTCATCTCTCCCCCACATCTGACCCTGGGAAACCACGCTATAATATGACTGCACTAACTATAATTTAAAACAGGCATTATCAGAGGCAGAGATTAGCTTTTAAATGAGAGCTCTCCAAGCCGTTTAAGGTATGGCGACAATTCCCTCGTCAGCCGTCCAAATATTCCAACTGAGCGATAAGAAACTTCAGTGAAAAGGACAATCCTCCAGGGAGCTAATATGTTAAGGGGAGTTTATTCCATTATTGTCTAATAGCTTCCTTAACCATCACCCTTTACCCCCAATAAAGTCTCACTGGTCTGTGGATTGAGTCTGGATTACATGGTAGCTCTCCTAATAATGTCAAACACATGAAGAGAACTGACCCCTAAACTCCCCAATCACTACAAAGAGCAGTAGGTTACCTTTTTACCTGTGTGGTAATGGGGATATACACAAGGCCATAGCTTACCTATAGGCTTTACAATAGCATTACGCTTCATTCATCTGTTATGTGCAGTATGGTGTAAACATTTATTAATTGTGAACTGGAGAATTGTATCTAGCGTCTATGGAGACAACAATTTTGAATCAAGCAATGCTGAGAGAGACAGTTGTAACAGAGACAAGGTATAAAAGAAGAAAGCACAACCTGTAGATCCTCTGCCTTGTGTGTGTGTGTGTGTGTGTGTGTGTGTGTGGGTGTGCGTGTGCATACCACAGTTGGTAGGCTGCAGCAATGTGCGGCTCCCCCTGGGGCTGCATTGAGAGGCTGGTGCCAGAGAGTCTCACCTAGCCAGGTTAGCCTGGGAACACACTCATACTGCAGGCATTTGTTGGACTACACACACACACACACACACACACACACACACACACACGCACAAAACACACACAAAATGCTTCCCACATCATAAGCTAATGAGCCATTAAATTGTCATTAGTGTTTTATTTGCACCACCCTGTCTCCTAGCAATCTGTCACACGATGATGACTCAGTAACACTAACCAGTTGTAGTGGATTTGAGTGTGTGTGCATGTGTGTGTGTGTGTGTGTGCTCGCATGTGTTTACACAGTCACATGCACACATGCATGCATGCATGTGTATCTGCATAATCTGTGTGTTAGAGCTTGTCTCTGCATGTGTCTGTCTTTGTTTGCATGTGTGAATGAGCGCTTGTATCTTTGTGTGTATGTCGTTCTGTATTTTTGTATGTCCTTAACATGTAATCCATCTCTATTTGTCGAAAGAAGACAGAATCTGCGTCCGTCTTCATCATCTACAACCTGAATCCAGCTCATGAGCCTGTTGATGATGTATCCTGCAGGGCCCCACAAACCATACATGATGTAAGTAGACTTGAAATTTGTTTAGGGAACGTCTACTGTATAAAGCATGTGTTTATGTACATAGCACATCATTATCTTTGCATCTTGATGAGATTTTCCAATGTTTCCCATGTTTGTACACCTAAATAAGAGAGTATGACGGCCAGACCACCCAAACAGAGCAATCACACATGTAAAATAAGAATAGAGATGCTCATTATGTGGCAGACAGTTTGACGCTCTTTCTTCCCATGGTTTTAGTTTGAAGAGATGAACGTGCACACGCCAAATATTCACTTTATGTCTGAGGGGATTATTGCATAAATGGCGAGAGTGGATCACAATAAAATGGCGAAAGTTTTATAAGAAACTACTGGCAGGAAACTGTGAGCACAACAATCCAACAAGCCATCAATACTCAGCTCTTACATGTGATTTATCTTTACATATACAAGGGTTCAGTGTGATTAGAACATTTGTCAACATCATGTACTGGGTTGTGTTGGTGTATTCATTTTTCAAAATGTCTGGTGTATTTGTTTTCAAAAGATCACACACTTTTATGGTGCCATTTTGTAAGTTAATACTCTTGTCAAAACAAACAAATGAAACCACAATGTGGGGCAGTGGAAGTGACTGTTGTTGCACCTAGAGGTGCAGGGAGCAGAGCTCATGCTGAACAGACTAGCACTCCCCAGTGTTCACTTTGAGGAATGCAGCGTTTCTACTCAGTACTGACAATACCACTCTTTATAACCTTGATCCCTCCAACCTCCAAAACACACATGTACATGCACGTTGTATGTCCTGCAACACACGCATGCTTCCCAGCAGTGAAAGGCCATGTTCTAAATCACAGCCCGTACTTTACATGCAGGTCAAAGTTTTAGCTGTTGTACTGGTTGAACGATGAGAACAGCCATACCAGCATATAATGTTAGCTGATATGAAGCATTTAAATAACTGGCAAACATAGTAATGACTTGCAGAAGAGGTTGTTAAACATTCTGGAGCATGCCTCATAAAAACTACAGTGTGTATGATTTCCCCTTACCTTTGGCACGGACACCCAGAGGGTTTTTTCCTACTGCTGTGTTCCCATTTCACCATGTAGATTCAACTGAATTCATAAATAACCTATAAGATATTCTCAAGACGTATTCAGGCCTAAAATAAATAATAATCTTTAGAATTATTTAGTATTGTGTTTTACAATATAAAAATACTGTGATTTTGTTTCAGTAATGTTCCTTTAAAACTCAGTGATTGAAAAAAACGGATCATGAAAAAAATCTAAATTCACTTTGACCAATAATGAATTGAATATTTATGAATAAAATATTTCTAAAATAAAATAACTTTTGTTTGTAATTACTGTATTGTATTATGTAAGTAATGTATTTTGTGTATATGGATAATTCATACATAATACATGGATAGGTATAATCTCATCTTGAAATAGCAAATCAAAGAATGGAAGGGTTGAGCAACAAGGTGATACTGTTCCTTTCGTGTCAAGAAACCACTTTCCACACCCATGACACATTATTCTTCTAAACCTTTGTCATGCCTTCTGCCAACAAGGCTGGTTTTCCTGTCAGCGATGATTCCAAACAAGATATTGTTCAGCGGTGCTATTGTGACGATGCTAAAGCAATAAGTATGGGAGCAATACATTACTGTACATCATTAAAGTGCAGCTATGATGGATGTGACCTTCTCAAAACATGACTTAAGCCTTTAATTACATTTGAGCGATTGCTTTCTTGGGACAAAGCTGTCAAGGAAGACATCATTTAGAAACCTTCCAATTCAAAACAAACTTGTATGTGATTCTGTGTCTTGTTGAAGAGGTTCATCGGGTAAAGTAGCACAGAGCCACCATACCAAATCCCAGGAAGCGTATATGTTGAGCTCTGTTCAAAGCTGGCTTGGTACTCATAGCCTGCACCCTGTGAGTCAGAGTTCCTACATTACCTGAAGAAAACTTGGCACAGCTACTGAGCGAGGATGGAAAATTAAAAAACCCTGTTAGTGCCCATGGGTGAGAAACAATTATGGGTTTGTGTTCATTACAATGGTGCACAAAGGGAATGAAAATTCCTGAGCTAAGTGTTTTACCGTCAAAATGCCAGAGGCAAAATGAATGTAATTAAGCCCACAAATACCTCCGGCTTTCGTAACAAAGCTGTTTTACTGCTTTTAGCAGCATGCATGTACTTTGCTTAACACTAAGTAGTCAATACAAGCGCCTTGGCTTGAAAAGACTCTGAGATCATTCATGCACAACAGAAACATTTGCCATTGTATCTTGTAGCATATTTGTTTACCAGTCCTGAGATGTTTTTGTCCAAATATGATATGGTGACACTAATGAATTTAAGTCTCTGTAAACAGAGGATTTGTGTTAATATAGCTCAGTCATTGCACAGCAGGGTTATGTCACGCTAGAAGAATCCCAGTGTCCTTCAATAATCACAACCTCTCTCTCTTTCTCTCTCTCTCTCTTTCTATGTCTATTCAGCACTCTTCAGATGGCAGAAAAAGTAACCTCAAACTTCTGAGAACCTGTAAAACCTGTAAATCTCCAGGGATAGAATAATAGAAGATAGTTGGCGCCAATGTTAAGTGACATGAGCCAGAAGAGAAGCAGTAAATTAGGTGTGTGACAAGTCATTGATTCATATTATTCTAATAATTAGATAATAAGTTAATATATAATCTAGCTCTTTGTTAACACGCTGTCAACTCATATGGAATCATAGCTGAAATCTCAGATACTGTACTGTAACTAACAATTCACTTTGTGTGCGGGCACCTTGACATAGCCTACAATAACGCTGAACCCTGTTGAACGTTCTTCAACAGTAGCTTAAGTATAAGCAGTGCATGTTTGTACTGAGTACATTCCACACACAGTTTGTTATGGCTGCTGGATATCAAGAGGTTACAACGAAAATACAGTGCTACCGTACCATCCGCACCTCCCTCGGGATATTTGGAAACACAGGCTTAATGTGCTGTGTAGGGCTCCCAACATGTGTCAGCGAAAGCAATAACTCAATGGAATTTATGAAACTGACTGAAACGTTTAAGTAGCATTGTGTGTGTGTGTGTGTGTGTGAGAATTACGGAGCATTTTGCTTTTCTATTTCTCTTGAGAATAAAAATAAGTAAATGTCAAAGCCAGTATGAATTACAAAAAAATCTCCATTATAAAAACGGTGCTGAAACCAATTGCAACCTCAAGAGAAACGCTAAAACTATAAGCCAATAAAATGCAGCATGTTTCATTTATTCTATCAACCTCACGCTAACGCATGCTCTCATATGTGCTCTGCATTTCAGCCAATTGAAAACATCTCCATTTAGATACATAAGCAGATTTGAAAGTCCTATTTCGCTCTACATTTGGGTCCTGAAATCAGATTTTCCTCTTCTTTGATGTTACGTTCATATTCTTCCTCTTCCCCAGCAACATATGTCCCTCGTTACATCACGTCATGCCAACGAACAATCAGTTTGTCAAAACACATCTCCGGGCTCGGAGAAAGGGGATGGGAAAAGCTTGAGAGGCAAAGAATGGCTGAAAACAGAGGGTAGTGTCAGGGGCATTATTGAAGCCGTAACAGATACCTCCTCTTAGCCGTTAGCATCGGACAGCTAGCAGCTCCAGGGGTTCGCCCGTAGCACCTTCTCCTTGATGTCAGCAGTGGGCCGCACTGGGACCGGATTGGGGCGGCTCATTGACTGACAGCTTCAATAAGGCTAATTATAGTGGGCTGCAGGGCCCAGAGTTATGTTGTCTGCCGACCCCACCCACTGTGGAGCCAGAGTGACTGTGCTAACTACGGTGTCAGACCAAGGTACGCATCAGCCAACCACCACTGGACCCTATAGAAGTAAACACACACACACACACACGGGCACGCACACAGGCTGGTTCATGCTCAGACTCACAAGCAAGTGAACATACACTTTGATTTGACACACACACACACACACACACACACACACACACACACACACACACACACAGGCTGGTTCATGCTCAGACTCACAAGCAAGTGAACATACACTTTGATTTGACACACACACACACACACACACACACACACACACACACACACACACACGTGCACGCACACAGGCTGGTTCATGCTCAGACTCACAAGCAAGTGAACATACACTTTGATTTGACACACACACACACACACACACACACACACACACACACACACACACATACACACACACGTGCACGCACACAGGCTGGTTCATGCTCAGACTCACAAGCAAGTGAACATACACTTTGATTTGACACACACACACACACACACACACACGCACGTATCGAAACATAAGACTGATCCCACTCACACATTTTCTTTTCAAGCAGGGAAATGAGAGAAATGCTACGGGGCATTGTTGTTATTAAAAAAGTGCACAGAATGTCTTATCTAACATGTACAACTTTGTTTCGTTTTTTGTTTGCAACAAATGGGTTATGAGAACCCTTTGTGGTAAACTTTGATGACCCAAATTTTATAATAATAATAATTGAAATGTTTATCATCCAGCAATTCTAAAACATTGCTTGATGTTGCCATATTTTAGAGTTGGGGATTTAAACAGTCTAAGCCTTATGTTGAGTATTACCATCTTGATTGGCCAGCAGTCGTTCTGTGTTTGTGCATGTGTGTGTGTGTGTGTGCGTGCGTGCAGGACACGCAAAATCAGATGATAGAATATCAAGATGTTTACATATCTGGATGTCTCGAGTTTGGCATGTTTACAGTACGTGGACAATTCATGTAATTGTATGCATGCACATCTCCGTTATCCCTCACACAATTTCTACTCAGCTACGAGTCATCTGGGATATGCTACATCCTTTTACTGTGTTCAGCGTTATCGCTGATTAGCAATGCTTTGTCTTTTGTTTAGAAAATATCAAGATAGATCAGATATGTTTTGCTGCGTTTTTAGCAGACAGCAAAACCTCCATCGGCTATCGTTGTCATCGCTTGGGGCCCTAACGTTTGCCTGGGCAGCACTGCCTGCTCTCCCATTCATTCAGGTTGCCTGTTTAGAGAAAAACTGCCAATTATGCTTAATTAGAATCCAGCTTAATGACAGCCATGGAGGCATACTGTGATTCATTATGGTGCATTACAATCACTATGCAATCATGTTGATGCATTTATCATTACATGGAGGTTTAATCACAAACTTGGTCGGACCACCTGAGCTGGTTACACTTTGGAAAGATACAATTAATTTGCAATTGAATTGAAAAGGAAAAATAAATGACATTTAATTCCAACCTGGCATCCATGCAAGGACATGTTATTGCTTTTTTACAATAGTGTTATATGTTATATTTCCAATCGCACAATCTTCAGCCTGGCATGCTACCATGCAGATCAGCAGTGTTCTGGAGGTTGGTTGGCCAACCTGGCATCCCAGCAGGCAGGATGGTGCTCTGGAAGTCAATAGGCTAGTGGGGGAGGCTCATTCCACAGTGGAGCCAGGACTGTTTAGAGGCTCCTGTCTGGAGTCTCTCGGGTCACTTTAATATCAGCCCAAGGCCCTGAATCTGCCCCCATGCTGCTCCGGCAATTACTGGAGGATCCCCCCTTCCTTCTTCCTCCCTCCCCCTGCCTGTCCTCCTAGTTTCCTCATCCCGCTCCCTGTCTGCCACTTTGTTGTGTCTGCTAAACTCTGACTTCTCACATTCTGTCTCCTCTACTTGTTGCTTCTATCTCTATGTCATCTTATTCTATCACCTGAAGAGTGAAAACATAACTGATACTGAACACAAAGATTTATCAATATATTTGATGGTATTCTGTCCAAAATCCCATTTACTGAACCTCCCACAATGCTTCCTCCCACTTCTGCAGAGTTTGAGTGAGAACTGTTAACCCCAAGTTTACATCATGTTGTGTCGATCATCAGCCTTCGGTTTTCAACCATCTCTCTCTTCACTCAGTGTTTACGCTATCACTGATCTGCCAGTAAACTAAGTTCCTGTCTGCGTATTTGTGTGTAAGTGCACACAAGCCATCCCCGTGAGCTTGCGTGTATACAATAATGCTTTTAGGGGATTGGGTCCTGCAACGGGCCTTTTAACTTCAGTCAGCGCTGCATCCTGATATCCCGGTGTGACTGGTTCGAGGGGATAATTCGCTCCACCAGAAACACAGACTTTTAGAGGTTCCACATGTGCCGTGGCACCAGACAGAAGAGAGGCCGGTAGGTTCATTAATTGTGGCAACATTCCTGTAGCGTTGTCACGCGGCTTTATTACTATTAGCTTGGCCCGCGGGCTCTGTCATTATGCCTCATTTAGAGCTCTAACCCTTCCCATGGCTGCCCACTCATTACTGTTAAAGAATATTGTTAACCACCGACAAGTTCATGATCCATCAAATCAATAAAGCCAGTTTAATATCATGGTGTATTAAAAATCATTCTGTGAGTAGGAACCATGGTCTTGATAGGTGCAGTCTAAATCACAATGATCCAATATCCCCCAATCAGTTAAGCTCTCCTTAAACAGATTTGATATTTTAGTGACATCAGATGAAATAATCGATAGCTGGGCTGGGCTGTAAATGTATCCAGTCCTGATCGGTTTCACTACAGTTGGTCATTTAGCATATTGATTTTAAAAATGGTGTTCTTTTCATTAGGGAGGAATTTCAAAACATCTCCAATCTCTGCTTTACAATAAGCATCACAAGAATTATCACAAACTGCAATTGAAGACTTAGAAGGAAATAAAGGATATCTTCCTATATGGTCTCCTGCTGAGATGGAGTGACCAAAATATTTGCAGGTCCTCCTGTCAGACGTCCCTGGAGAAATGTCAACTGCTCCTTTAATCCAGGCAGCTCACAGGGCGGATTCATTGGAGCAATCATCCTAATAACAGTAAATCCACAATAATTGACGTCTCACAATTACTGGCACAAATCTCCCTTTTTTTCTTGACAAAGACCTTTAAACAGGTTGAGATGATCCAGCAGGCTGAAATGAAAAGCAGATCATTTGATTGTTCCAGCAGGCATTAACCCCATGGTTTGATCTTCCAGGGTCAGGCTCGGCTACTGAAACAGTGCCCCTCCTGACTGTCTTGATCCAAGCTTGTTGACAAGGTCAGCTGTAGCCGGCTATGAGTTTGTCATGACTGACTGCTCCTGATTCATGTGTGCAATCATTTGTCAGCATGTCATGCTGCTCATAATGGAGAGTTAGTTGAAAGCAGTCCAAAAATCATTCTGCTTTCAATGCCAAAAACTTATTTAGATAGTCTGTTGTTGGAAAACAAACAGGGAATTTGAACAATCCTTTTTTTTTACTGACCAACTGCATTTTAATAATTAACAGTGATACTGATTGTAGTGTAGTTCAATTATTTGTCATTTTTATTGAAGCATTTTTATTTACTGTCCCATTATGATCCAAAGTTAAAATCACACTTTTCCAATCAATAAAACTACCAGTTTTGTATATACACAATTATGGGTGATGGGATATTCTAACATGGGTCTGTAACAAAACAAAAACAGAGAAAACCACTCCAAACCCTCCACTGGCACACACACACACACTCACTTGGTCAATTTTTCATTTTGACATATTGAAATAAAATTGGGCTAATGCTAATGCTACTAATGTAGCATTTTGTTCCACTGCATTTCATTCCACACTTAAACTAAAGACGTCTGCTCCATGTTGTCCTCAAAGACTTAGTAAAGTCTCCTATCGTGGATTAAGCACGGTGTCAACAAATCATAAAAATTCAAATTAACCACTTACTCATTTTGGTGAGTTTCTCAATCTTGAAATTTGGCTTCAAAATAGCACCTTGCAACTTATTCACCTGGAGGCATTGTGATTCATTATGATTTACAGGATAATCAAGCACGAAAACGGTGCTTAATGTGGTTGCCTGGACATGATTTGTTTGCACCAATAAAAGGGAATAGCTTGTTTTTAATGGCCGTGTTATCCACCATGTAAGCATGAAATGTTATGTTTTTTTTCCACTAAGAGCTCCAAAATTACCTCAGAGTGAGATAATGAACTGGAATTACATTTTATTAGAAATACATTTTGTCGCAACTAGTGTATCAATAATCATAATAATAATAAAAATCATCAAGCGCGTTTATCTGCACATTGCATGCAAAAGTGTGCGTAGGAGTGCATTTGTTTGCGTGCGCATCCGTGTGTACTTGTTGAATTCAGCTATTTCTACCTTTCAAACAAAGAAAGAAATAGCATCATCTTCTGACGCCGCTACAACTCGGTCACAGACTAACCACACCAAATGGCATGTGCAGCTCATCCCGTGAGTGGCTGCTGATTCACATTTTCCCAGTGTCATATTGCCCCTGCCTGAACCCACCATTGTGTCTACCTCCCTGCTCGCCTGTCGCTTTGCTCTTAGCCCTCTGTCTCTCTGCAAGATGTGAGGAGTGAACGAGGAGCGCTGCTGCCATCCAACTGCAGATCAAATACACATCGGGGCGGTGTGAGAGCGACAAACAGTCAAAACAGAACCTGATCTCAGGGGCAATTACCAATGTTTGCTTAATCTTTGGAACGTGCTGTCGAGAGCCGGGGTCAATGACGCCGTTTGACTCTCCCTTTTGTTGCCGGGGCGAGGGATAGGGATTATTACTCATTAGGACTTCACAGTTTGGTGTTTGGAGATGTGGGGGATGGAGTCTAAAGGCATGTGCGTTCTCTTTAAAGGGATTTTGAGTTTTCTTTAGCTTGCCTTCTACCTGTTCTCAGGACTTGTTTCAGCGAATAAAGCTCTGACACTGAAGCTCTGACACCCTTTCACCTTCTTTCACCGTTAACCCGCTGGCAATATTCTCCCAACGATTCTGTTACCTGTTTGTTACCTCAGCATCAATTAAAGCTATTTGAAACCTCAACCCTGCACCGTACAATTAAGGTGGCGTGAGACCTGGGTTTGCAGTGTCAGGGGCCCTTGAGGGTAGCGTGAATGGCTTTACTGGGATAGTTGAGCATTTATAATTACCTGGAAAAGTAATTACAATGAGTCCCGCCCACCCCTGAGGACCTTACAGGTTACGCATTTACCTGCAAGCCAAGGTGTTCTGTTGTTGACTACCCAGAAAGAATTGTTGTGTAGTGGAAACTTGAATGAAGTATCCCTACAATCATAATCAAGAATGTGTTACGTTAGATGAGTGTGATTTGACGTCATAACTGAATGCATAACTGTGTAACAAGCTGCCATCAATGAAAGTGTGTCTCTTCTTGGTATTCCTTCTATTTTTATCCATTAATTGCTAGCAAATATGTCACAAATCTGACTGTATTTAGTTTTCTCCGGTCTGTTTTTCCCTCTCCCTTTGTTGCTGCTTCCTCCCAAATAGGGACTATATTCATTCACACACACACACACACACACACACACACACACACTTTCACAGATCTTGTGGTCATGTAGTGACTAACCCGGGGGATGAGAAGAGGTTCCATGCTGACAGGATGTCAGTGCTCAGTGGGAGACGGCTAACTAGAGGGAGCATCAAAGAATGACTAAATCAGCTCCCTACCACCACAGCACACTCGGTGCATTCCTCCAGGGCACGGATATGCAAAGAATATGTTGCTTTGTAGACGTGGTGGCGAAAATATGATACGGAGTGAGTAAAAAAATAATAGTGAACATAGTGTGCTTTGCTGTGAATGTAGAGGTTTGGCGGATGGTGAAATTGTAATGCAGATATGTGTCGTCTTTTCCCTGATTTGATTTCGGGCCTTTTCCACATAGCTGGAGCTGCCATTGTTGCCACCAACCGTTTCTGCATTGAAAGGACTTGTTGATCATATTATGCAATTCATATCCTGCAGGTTTCCAGTTTTATACCAAACTCTCTGACATTATACATGGTAGCCAATGCACATTTGTCTCCACTATACAGTGTGTGATACTTTTTGAAAAACACACACATCTATCTTTACTCCTCTAACAATGCTCTCCCTAGAACTACAGCTGTCTTCACTTTGTACTTTATTGTTCGCTCTTATTCATTACTTTGGCAGCAGTAACACAGTAACCACCGTCCTAAAAAACCCATATAACACTCAGCGCACACTGAGGGGCCCTCTACGTGGATACTTTCAGCAGTGCGGAATGGTAAAAGTTGTTGCGGAAAGGGAATATAATGAGACATTTATTTGGTGACAGCTTCACTTACTGTGTCTCTGTTTCACACTCATAAAGAGATGCCATAAATGACACAATGGAAGTCTTGAACGTGGACACAAAGAGAACAGAACTGTCATACTTTCGTTTTAGAAGCAGTAACTCTAAGAATAGACGTGCTGTGGGCAGATTTATTTCCGTATACATTGTCTTTTTTTTTCCTCAAATATTCCAGATAGATTTTTTCCTCATGTTGTTGTGCTTGTTGTAATGTAAAGTGTGTGTAGACTTGCATAGACAAGCAGTGGGCCAGTTTGACAACTCAAACTGCCACTGGTAAGTGCAGGTGAGTAAACATTGACTTTATTTAATCCAAAGTAGGTTTTACCCCTCCGTGCTTCATAGCCTTTCTATTGTGTGCGAGTCATTCTCATTCATTCCAAAATACCCCACTCCCCCCCCCACAACCCTTGTGACTCTATGCCCCCCCCCCCCTCCCCTTCACCCAACTGCCCCCCACCTATCCCTCCCCAACCCCAACTCCCCCCTGCCAAGTCTGTCACACACCCAAACAGGACCTGCTTTGACTGCCACTTAATTACACACCGTTTTACTCCACAGTTTACCAGTCAAAAGGAGGGGCCGGCTGGGGGTATGGGGGGGAGGTTGGGCTGGGATACGGGGCCCCAGCATCCCCTCCATCAATGTCGGCGGCCCCCACAAAGGGCCCCACGACAGGGGATGAGTAGCTATAATACCGTGGCCGTGCCTGCCGCTCAAAGCCACCCCATTCCTAATTGCCCTCAGAGATGGCAGATAATGGAGGGGCTTTGAAGTGAAAATGGCCCCTAATGAGCAAGAGAGAGAGAGAGGGGGGAGAGAGAAAGAGAGAGAGAGAGAGAGAGAGAGAGAGAAAGAGAGAGAGAAAGAGACAGAAAGAGAGACAGAAAGACAGAAAGAAAGAGAGAGACAGGGAAAGAAGGAGGGAGGAGGATGGGAGATAGCAGGGGTGTGTGTTGGATGGATTCGATGTCAGCCTGTTTTTAAGAAGAAGAGGAGGTGCTGTTAAGAGAGAAAACGTAAAAGAGACAGGGAAGAATGAGAGACAGAGAGAGGGCAGAAGAAAGGATGTGCTTTGGGGAACTGCTGTCCTCCTCTCCCACTGTGCTCACAGGAGCGCAGAGGAGTCGGAGACAGGAGTCCGAGACGGACCCTCGGCAGGGGTCTGCTTCATCCATCTTCCTGCCTTCCCTTCTCTCCCCTCCTCACCCCTCTGTCTCCAGCGTAACCTCCAGGCGCCTGTCTCCCCCCAACGGTTGTTAGCAGCATCTCTCTCTTATTTTCTCCCAGCTCTCCCTTAGATAATGCTCTCTCTTCTCTTTTTTTTCCTCTGCCTTTCTTCCCATCCCTCCCTCTTTTTCTATGCGTCTCTGAGAACGAGAGTTGGCTGGAGAAGATGACAATAGCACCGACACTTGGTCTGGCGTCAGGGCCTTCCCATACCAGCTACATGCCTGGGATTCTTTGCACTGTCTTGCATGCTTTCACATGCCGCCGGGGAGACTCTGAGGCGGACGATTTACATACAAAGCTTTTTTTTTTTTAACTGCATGCTCCCTTTTGTCATGCTCTTTCTCACGATTACCTTTCTTTGTTATTGTGATGAATGTCTCTCCTCTGTTACCCCTGAGTTTGTTAGCAGTCAGTTTAATTTCCAGGCCCACATTAACAAAAGGAGAAGATCAAGATGCACTGATTGATTGAACTAAAAAAAAATGAAAAATGTCTATATACAAAGAATAATACATAGAAAACAAGCAAATTTAGCAAATCTAAAATAAAAATCAAACTCAAGTGTCCAGAGGTGATGTAGTAGAAATGTGGAATGGTGTAGAAGCGGGTCCCATCAAGACCTGCTGACCTCTCTTCCCTTCTTTCCTACTGACTCAATAAAGACAAATTGAAAAGCTAAGGGACTAACCACTTTCCTTAAAAAGCAAGTGCTAAAAAAAAAGCAAGCAAGTAATTCACAGTAAAGTGAATAATATGTGAAAATGAGAAAGAATTTTGCACACTATGCAGTCTATCTTTCACTTATTGTTTTTCTTATACTCCCCTTATTGCTATATATTGCATATATAGGTATTGTTTATTTTTTATATTTTTTTAATTGGCAAATTCCCTTATTCATAGTGACCAATGTTATATTTGTAAATTTTACAATTATTATATTTTCATACTCTGTAAATGTATAATTTTACAATTGTCAAAATTCTGCACCTTTTTCATAATATGTGAAATTATCATTTTAACATTTTCATAATTCTTCAACTTTTTCATAATACATACATTTATAATTTTACAATTTTCATATTTCACCTTTTCTGTAATGTACATCTCACATTGTATTTTTGTATATTACTGTTGCTCTTTTGCACATCCTGTCAATGCTTGAATCCATACCTTTATTGCACATTTTCTTTCATACATTTATACTGAAGATGCGTGAGTGTTGGAATTGCTGGTTGACGCTAACTCCCATTTACTCTACTTACACTTATTTACATCCTTTTCTTTTTTGCCGCTGCAACAGCCCAATTTCCCCATGACGATTTTCACCTAATAAACATGTATCAATAACGGAGCCAACAGCCTGTGAATTAATAGACCAAAGTAGTCTCTTCCTCTTTTTAAACTCAGTCACACGGGACAATTCCAGAGGCCTGTGTCGCGACCCTGCCTCGTTACACAATAAAACACAACCCGCTTGGCTAATGAAAGAGCCAGTTAACTGTAATCCACCTTTATCAACCTCCATCAGCCATTGTGATACTCCCTCAGCCTTTGTCTCCAGCTTAAACAAGTAATGTTCTTGGCTTGGCCTGACATTTCAAAGGGAACCCTCTCTTCTCGACAAAGACCAGAGACAGCGGGGCCTTTTGAATGACAATACTTTTAGGAATCAGTTGGTATTTACAGCTGAAGAGGTGGAGTGCATTAAGCCAAGGGACTGATTGTTGTTGTGTTTGCCTGTACTAATTGGCTGGAAGGCAATAAGCTGCTGATACAATTCAGAAGGAAAACAGTGATCAGAGGGAGGAGAGGAAAAAAAAGGACCGGAGGAGTGGAAACTGTAGATTAAAAAAAGACATGGTTGGTTGACATTCTAAGGGCTGATGAGAACATTAAGATCATAGGGACATGCCAGACAGTGACATGCGGTCGAAACTTGTTTATTCAAAACTAAATTATACTGTTTGCATTCCCACATGAGGAATGAGGTCGTGACCTACTTTATCAACGACATTACGGAGTTTGTGTACAATTATCATACCTGCATAATGCATATTAACCACCACTGTGGTGAATAATTAAAAGCAGGTTTATTTTATATCCAGTCGACATTCATGGGGTCCCTTGTCCTTCACTGCAACCTCAGAGGCCGTCACTCTGAAATATGAAGGAAGGGAAACGAGGACCAGAGAGACCTGGTTCCATCTAACCATGGGTACTTGTCTACTTAGTAATCAGGACAAGCTGTGGGGAGACTTGGCCTAAACTCGCAACCACAATTTCTTCCTCCGCAATGGAAGAAGACGAGGAGGAATAACAGGGGAAAACGGTGAGAGAGCTTTTTTTTGCTGGACGAGCAGAAAAGTAGCCATCCCTGTGATGTGTTGTTAAGAACGACGGCAAGCCACAGGTCTAAAAGAGATGCACTGTGTATGCGTGTGTGTGTGTGCGCGTGTGTGTGTGTGTGTCACAAATAGGGCAAAGGCATGCATCAGTTCATTTTTTGCTGACAAGAGCTGCCCCGAAAACAGAGACGCTACTCATCAGCTTTTAGGTCAGAGGGAGCCCAAATTGACTGTGTGACATACAGCGGGAGAGGGAGACGGGAGAAGGGGGGACTCAAAATCAACGTGAAAGCCAAAAAGTTGGGCTCTCAAATGGTCATGGTTGAAACCAGTATTCACAGTGAATTTCCGGCCGCAGTGCCATGCCTAAGTCCCCCTGATTATTTTCTGGTTCAGGGGTTGCCGCATTTCAAAGCCCTCTCTCTGCCCACGTCTGTGATTTGGTCTTGTTAAGGGGCCTATATTTCAGCGGAGAAACACACAGAAAGCCTTAAGCGAAATTAAAAGTGACTATCAATCACACAGGGTTCTCAGTCTTCCACCGGGGTGCGGTGTGGACCTCGGCGTTCGACAGTCTAACCCTCCCGACATTGAGTGGGCTGATATTTGCTGAGTGTGTTTTTGTAATAGAGGGTTGAACTTATATATAGTGAGACAGGGGAATTCTATACACACTTAACGCTTGTGACTGAGAGCCATGAAATTCGGTTGCTTCAACATTCGGAGGGTCTGTAAGGTCTTTTGTGCTCTGTGAAGATGCATGGGTGGAAATGCACAAGCACTCACCGTTGAATAAAAAACACCCAAATCAGAGGAATATGAGTTATAGATTAGATTAGTTATAGATACGGGATGTAAGGATGATGCTTTTTGGGGCATAGCTTAAATCCTATGATAATCCAGAATCAGAGAGCATTGAGTATGTGATAGCTAGTCATGGGAAGCAAAGGTCGGGTTTATTGTGGAACTTGAAAGTGGCAAAGAAACTATTTTACATCGGGCAGTCCTATCCCTGCTGAATCTACATTCCTACATCATCCTAATCCCAGTAAATCCCATCGTTGCATCCTTGGATTTTGAGTTTACATTCATCTCTTTGCATTAAATAGTTGTATTACAGTATAACAGTTATCTAAAATATTTAGTATACTCACGTTTCTGTGGCCTGGAGGTTTGCCGAAGATAGCGCAGAGGTTACGACAAAGGCAAGTGGCATTTGGCATGTGGGGAAAGTGACCCATCAAACTCTGAGATAACATAATGACCATGGGCTCAACTCATCAGGATAAAAGGAAAAATGAAGGCATTGAGATGAGGGACCGAGTATCTGTTTCACATAGTCCCGTTCCCCCGTTCACGACGCTCCCTTCCTCCCCCACACGAGACATGAAAGAGCGAACCTCATAATAAAATGGAATAACCCATCCTCCAAGGTTGAATTATTGTAATTACGTGTAATTGAGTGTTTGGCGGCAAAACCATTTCCTCCTCAGATCCCGCATGTACTTTTTGAAAATCACGATCACTTTGTTCTTGGCCCCAGCCACCGATTGACCTTCTCCAATTGCAGTCTTTCGTGAACGGCTGTGACATGAGACAGAGTGGGACCGGGGTGGGGTGAGGGGGGGGCATGCTAAGTTGTCACAAGATGAGTTACTCTCCACCAATCCCATATGGTTCCAGTCACGTATCGGGCTCCATTCTCTCTCTCTCTCCCTTTTCTCTTTGCCCATTTAAACAAATACATGAAGTTGCTCCCAACGTTTTGGCCTTGGCCAGAGCCTGGGGTTAAGAATGGGAGAAACCACCGAGACACAAATTAGTTCATGTTTTGTTTCAGTGTCTCTGAGGAGGTTGGTTTGTTCTAGGGCAGACGTACATGCCTGTACAGTAGACATGTCTGAAGAAGCATAATAGTGGCCATTGTTTTAGGGTTAGGCCGGTCAGCCAACAGTCCATCAGCAGGAGAGCAGGAGTCTAATTGACCTCAAACGGCCAATTGTAGTGCTGGAAGAGTTGTCTGTTTTTACGCTTGTGGGTCAATAACCTTTACGCAAAGATTACTGATTGTCATATTTTGTAAGTGGAGAAGAAAATTGCAGTATACTTAATGCTACCTATCCTGCCTCAGCATACGGTTCTCACTGTAAAATAGATTTACTGAATAAACCCGCTGAACTGGCTGATGGTAACGCCCATAATTGCCCAAATCATTAAATGCTCTGACTGTTTTCATGTTACAGCTGTCCGGTGAGGATGAGGCAATGGGATAACCGATGACCTGCTCTGTAAATGCTTCCATGGAGCTTTTTTCCCCGTCACAGACTATTGTGTCAATGTGAACGTACACATCTGTGTCAACTCTGTCAAGACATAATTGGGTGACCGTGCATAAGTTGCAGTACTCTCCATTCAGAGACATAATGACCACGATTTTAAATGCCCAACAAATGCATTCACCTTGAGCTCACAGGGCGAAGCAATGTAACTGTCCATTAGAGTGGTAAGTGACAAAGTGACGTGATTAATCCTGACCTGTAGTTAAGAGTACGACAAGATGACTTAACATTACACTAACCCTGTTTGTGTTTTTGGTAGAACTTAAAAGTAACTGGAATGCGACTTTATAGTCCAGCAAAAGGCATTTTTCCTGATATAACAAGAAAACAAAATATTTATTTTTCATATGAGTGTCTGTGAGTAGATATGATGATAATGTTGCACATAGTTAATGTTACGGTCACGTGAGAGAGCTGGATCATTTTTTGTAATGTGTCTCACTCCCATGTCCATCACTATAATGCTAGCTCTGTGTGTCAAGTTGGATAGAGAGGCTTGTCCTGTCCTGTACTGGGTACCATCTGAAACTGAAGTCACTCAATATATATCAGCTTCAATCCCCAGTCTGCTGCAACAGTGACAATTTACAGGACACAAGACTTGACATTTATAAGAAGCATTACTGAAGGTTCACCTGAAATATAATGATTTGGATCAATAAAAAGTAAACATAACTACATATGTTTGACATCTCAGTATGACAGATCCATGTCACTTTGATCTTGAAAATAAAGTTTTCAATAATTAATGCTAAAGAAAACATTTTTACTTTGCTTGTAAATCTAGTGTTCATTGTCGATTTGTCAGTGGGTATAATGCACTCATCGTTGATTACGTGGACCCCAGCTCGAAAGCATGTTGCGATTGAGGATGTCAGGTTGCCATTTTCTTATGATTGGCTGATGAAAGGTATAATTTGGGACTGCCAGGACAGGAACTTCAAAAGCTTCCAATGCCACATTAAGATGGAATGTGAAAGCTGTCCAGGCAAGAAATGATGCAATTTTCTATTGGCTTTAATTACAAAGAGGATCCGCTTTCATTGGTGGGGCAATTGCTGTCCATTTTTGAAGACCATTGTGGAAAATTATCAAGTCAAGCATATCCAAAATGCTTAAATCTGGAGTGTCTTAGTGTGACCATAGCACGACTATTCCAAACTCACATATCTAAAGCTTTGTAAAACAATCTCTAAACCAGAGGTAACAAAGAACCAAAGAAACCTTTTTGTGTCAAGGGTAAAAGAATAATAAATAAATAATAATATTTATGGCCATAATCCTAATCCTCACCATCCAAAGGCAGTTTCTTTAATAACCATTCTCTTTGTGGTGAAGGGTAAAACAAAATAAAGTAAGTGGGTAAAGGGTAATTTGCCTTGTAACCGTGTCTTTTTTAGAAAGTTTCCCTTTCTTGGCTGTCACCACGCCAACAAAATAAAAACATGAATTGTGGTTAATCCCTGGAGTGGAGACTTTGTGCCTGAAGCCTATTGGTAATGGGCAATGCCTTTTCTAATCTAAATAAAGTTAAGTGTTTGTAACAACGACTGCATTATGGAAAATCCAATTTGTGATTGCAACATCTGTACTTAACCTATGGGTAGCTCTTTGCTGCTCCAAGCAGCTAAGCTGCATGTCTTTTCTATGATTATTTTTCCAGAGAACTTACATGTACATGACCTTGCATGCAATGATTATGATTCATATGCAAACTCGGGTCCTGGTTATTATGGTGGTATAAAGAATTAACATCTAAATATTCTCAGACATGCAAACCCATGCACAGAGTACACAGATGACATGAAGATATGCTGTGGATGCAGACACACACACAAGCTCTCTCTCGCTCTCTGTCACAGTCACACAGACACACACACACGCACATGCACACGCACACTAATCTAGCCTCAACTAACATAATGCAATATTCTTCACTAAATCCCCATCGATTCACAATCAAGATGAATATACATGCATTTGGTTTTGGAGATTATCAATTAACTTGTTGCTATAAATCACCAAAACCAAAACCAAAAAAACAACAACATATCATCATCATAGAGCTATCCTGGTACCAACTCCATCTATCTACTCTGACTGTAGACTGAAATGTCTTCCTCTGCTGGTCTTGTTGTAATGCTGACCTAACTAAAAACCGACTAGAAGTCTCAGCCAGTCCGCCCCCTCCTTCCTTGCCTCCACCTGTCAAATCCTGTCAGACCGTAAGTCACGAGGGGAAGGAGGTGAAGAAAAGGGACCATTCTCACACCGTTGGGACGTATCCAGAGGCTTATTTGTATACCTCCAGGGTGTGGCAGGTAAGCTTCCACCTCAAAGGCAATGGCTCCCTCCCATGTAATTGCTCTTCATCAGATCTAGCTGCATGACATTCCTTCAGACTGTTTCAAGTAACTACTGCCAAAAGACCAAGAACCAACTGCCATCAAAGGGGACAGCAGTATCTCAAATCTGGATCAGTGGGGATTGATGGGGGATTATTGCCTGATTGCCTGATTGCCTCAGGTTTAAGAGTATTTATACGCTGGTAATAAACAATGGATACAATTGACAATTGAAAATGCAACAAGATTTGGTAAACTAAGGTAACGGAGCAATACACAATAGAAAACTGTATGTAAGGCCAACAAGCCAGTGGCATGTATCAAAAACCTTCACCAAAAAACTGATATTCACCCCAAAAAGTGATCTTCTTATCCTGGCCTGGACCATTACGGGCAGTCAGAGGAAGGATGAGTCCTCAGGCTAAGGGGAGATAAGGGCCTTTGATATGATCAAGCCTACGTCAAATAGCCAATAGATGTGGCCTCTGAAGATAAAGCGGCCAGGACTGACAGGTCTGATAATAGTCCAAACAAAGAGAAAGTGGAGATTAAGGGGTTTCTTTTCAGGCAGCTAAGTGGACTGCCCAGAGGACACTCAAAAACATGGCTCATCTGTCAGGGACAGGGGGAATGGATACTATCACTAACGCTTCATTCCCGCCTTGTCCAAGGATAGATAGTATCTTGGAATGCCTATAAAGTATGCTCAGTCGGTTGTTCCTTGGCAGAATTCAGATTTTAGGATATCAATAGCCTGCTGCATCAGAGTGCTTGCATTTTACATTACGTGTTAGGCATTTAGCTGATGCTCTTATCCAGAGTGACTTTCAATAAATGCAACAGTCGAATAATTCCTAGATTACCAAAGTTACAAGAAAACAAAAATGAGTGCAAAGACACGATCATATGAGTGAAGTGCAAGGAAAAGAGATTGAACGAGCTAAAGAGACAGGAAGAGGGGATTTTTAGACAGAAATTAGAGCAAGCCGAAAAGACGTGTTTTCAGCCTGGTGGAAGATGGGGAGTGATTCTGCCGTTCTGAATGCAGCTGAAAGGTCATCCCACCATTGGGAAGCCAGGAGGGAGAGGAATTGAGACTGGAGCGATGGCCAGGTTGAGGCAGATTAAAAAAACACACACTACTACTATGGCTCTTTGAAAAATAGTAAGATAATTTCTTGCTGAGCCAATGGTCTGTCATCCAAAGTTTCCAATTCTAGCTAGTTACAGGACATGCTAGAGCCAAGTACCTAATGGTGGTGTGTTTGATCCCTGGGCAAGATAAAAGGAGGTAACTTTAATGTTTGGATAGACTGCTCACGTTGTCACATTAGGTGTCATAAAGGCCTTCGTTTTGTGCCCACAACCTCGATTCATGAAAGGAGGCTCTCTTTTCTCAGGCGAAGCTGGAAGACTGAGTGAAAAAAAATCTAGTGACGAGGAGGAGAGTTAACGCTGAGGCTGCAGAAGAGGAGAGACAGTCACACCACTCCACTGTAACACAGTCTGGCACAACACTAACAAAGGAAATGAGCAAACCGCACAGCAAATAACAGTCTTTTATTCAACACTCCAGGCCCCTCAGCTTACATCTGGGTGCCAACCGAAGTCACTTACAAATAAACGGATTTATGAGAAATATTATGTACAAATTACTACATTCGTCTAGACAGGACATTATTTTAGTTTTACTTACATTGGCATGACCAAGCGCAATTTTCATAAATATGTATATTGGTGTATGTCAAACATTTACAGCTTCCAAATATGCACTTAAGAGTAAATTAAATGAATCAGCAATTAAACAACCTTTTTCCACAGTGTAAAACTATACACACAAAATGGACTGCTCTGCAGAGTAAACAAGGTTTCTACCTACTTCCTAAAACTACTGTGGACAATTTCAAGAATTTGTTAGTTCAGTTCCTGAAATTCCACAGTTTTATATAAGCATATTGCATTCATCTTGGAAAAGAAACTTGCCAGGTTCTGTGAAGTTTTGTTCTTATTATGCAATCTCTATTAATGTTTGTGGTGGAAATCTGAGAATAAAGATACTTTCAAGAGATCAGAGTTGTCTTTGTAATTATTTAATAAGCTTGTTGCAACAAGGATCAAACAATACAGAGCACAGAGTGGTCTGTCAGAGTTCGACCCAGACAGTCGAGCACGACAGGTTTTTATAGTATGCAGTATCAAGAAGGGGGGTCAAAAGTTGAAACTCAGTTCAGACAGATTTAGAGTGCAAGACATGAAACTTTGCTCCAGACATTTGACATATGCTTAAGGAACTAAGCTGTAGTTTCATGCGGGTGGGCATGCAAGCTGTTTGCAAAAATATAGAAGTCGATACTTCTCTAAAAGGTATTATGTACGTGTCGTGCTGACAAAACATATTGCTTTCAGTAAATTTTAAGGGGAAAATTTAAGGGGAAAACTAATTTGTGCTTCTAACCCCATAAAACAGTTAGGGTTACACAGAGTTTCATGTCAGCAATGTAGAATAACATATTTTAACATCATTCAGTTAAATTATGTTACACATCAATAACTATGACATTATCTAATGCAGTGGTTCTCAATCCAGTCCTCAAGGACCCCCTGTCCTGGAGGTTTTAGCACGTTACTCAGGCACACCTGAACCAATTAAAGTTTCATGAAAACCTGAAGCCTCTAATTCGTTCAGGTGTGCATGAGTAAGGCTAAAACCTCCAGGACAGGGGGTCCTTGAGGACTGGATTGAGAACGACTGATGAATGTGTGTTTTCAGTCAAGAAGTGTATAGTTATTTGATGCTATACTATACTATACTGTACTATGGACGCATGGGACCGTCAACTGGTGGTTGGCCATGACCATGAACACAGACATGGGTGTATGCATGCTTAAAGTAAAATAGGCTTTACTAAAGTGGAAAACATTTCCCCATTCACAAATACCCATAGAATACTCATAGAATACAGATGTATAATAGAGACGGTACTCTTGTTGCATCACAGCCTGCTACAGCAACTACCTGACCTCTGACGACAAGGCCTTGCAAAGGGTGGTGAAAACTGCCCAATACATCACTGGGTCCTCACTCCCACCCAACCAGCAGTTGGCTCACAGCATCATCAGTGACCCAAACATTGGCCCATTCCGTTTGGCACCAAAATCCAGAGTTGGTTTTCACCCCCGAGCCATAGGAATGCTGAACAGGACTCCCACAAACACAGCCCAGTGTTTTCTTTATTACCCCCTAATCATTACCCTGCCCCCTAACATCTCAACTATCATCAATAATGGTAATAGAAATCATACTTAAAATGGTCAAATCGCAGTACTATTAGTTTTTGTTGAACTTTTACATGTTACCACAATGCAGTAGGTCCTCCTCCAACTACTTTAGTCTTTTATGAATTGGCCCTCCCATTTGTTTTTTCATCAGTTTAATTTTTAGAGTATAATATTCCTCTTGGAGCTTGAGGACTGCCTCTTGTCTTCTAAGGACAGACATTTCCAAATCCATTCGCTCTTGCAAAGTTGTGCGTTCTACTGAGGGTGTAGTAGCAGTGCAGGGAGTAGCCAATTGTTCTACAGGGGTAGTAGGCACAGCAGAACATGGACTATTGAAGTATACGCCGTGTGAATTAGGGACATTGGTAAAAGGAGTAATTTGGGGTGCTGCTGGAGAGGTAGATGGATCCGCAAAGTGTTCTGAGTCTATAGATTGGGAAGCAATATATGCAGGGAGTGCAAGATCTGTCAGTGGAGGCTTAACTGTGGATGTTTCACCTGTTGTGTGGCTGTTTTCATCCATATCGAAGCTGGAATGGGAGAAAAAAATGCTTCTTTCAGGATTTTTTGTTTGATTTGGAAATAAATTTGCATTTATTTACTGATTTAATAAAGACATGCCATGTTGCATTAAGGCCACAGGTTTGACAGAAATGTAAGAGTTTCAACCTAAACATTTCAAGATAAGCTGCTTCAACATGGCTTCATTTCAGCTCCATATCTATGAAAAATGTGATGCGACAGCCATAGAGGGGCTGCTACTTAATTGATTATTATGGAATACAGTTTAAGGATATAGTCTAGGCCTGCAACTGCAGCGAGCTAATACAAGTTTTTCTTACCTTGGTTGGGTTTCCACCAACTCTAAGATTGAAGGGTCTTTCCTATCCTGTACCAACCAGTTTGAGAGGTTTGTCACGGAAATCACTATTTGGGTCACATTACTGAAATGTTCAGGTGACAGGTCTTCATCTGTGAATGAAAATTCATGCAATGATGTACATCATATGATTTCTGAATGAATACCCCAGAGAGCACAATAAATTCAACAGAAGTACAATATGCTGTGGAGTTGGCTAAGCCAAAAGACGCTAATCTGGATCTGCTTATTTCTCCTTCCAAGTTAACTGTCCTCCAAATGCTTTCCACAGCCACCCCCATGTTTTCATCCCCCAAGAGAAACATGAACACTTTAGCAGTCAAACTGCACTTCTCTCTTACCTTTACCAAATTGCCTTTTCTGTCTTTTGATGTCTTCCCTTGCCTTTGCCAGCAAATTTTCCCATTTTTTGTTGCACTCAGAAACTGTGCGGTGACACTGTGGAAAGGCAGTATTAATAGCTTGGGCTATCCCTTCCCATGCTTGTCTTTTATCCTGAACTGATATTCCAGTGCTGCACTTCCCTCTAATTATGTCTTTCCTTTCTTCCATTAACTGAGCTAGAAGAAGACATTCCTGGTCGGTCCAGTTAGGCCTTCGCTTTCTGCTGGACATTCCCTCTAGTAGTGCTAAGGGCATTGTCCTGAGCGAGAGAGAGAGAGGGAGATAAATCACATACACACAAAGGGGTTGTTACACTGGCATTAAGTGTGGTAAATTAACAAACATGAGTGAATCCAACTATGCTGTTTAACACGACCATCTAGCTGTAAATTGAAACCTTCCACTAAGGTCTTATTTTGACTTAAGATGCTAAGCTTAAGAGCTTTTTGAAATTTTAAGATTTTTCCTGAGAAAAGGTGGGCCACGAACAAGTGACGTTCTCAGCTAATTTAAAAGGAATCAAGGCGAAGGTTAACTCGATACGAGGTCAACCGCTTGCAAAATATACTATCGGGTATAATAAATGCTGATAAAAACCTTAAGACAAAACGTAAGGCTTTCTCCGCCGTCTCAGGGAAATTCCACTATGTCGCAGGATAGTGGCGTCATCACGGGTGACGTGTCCGTTTGTTTACAGTGGTGCGTGAGCTGTCGCACTCAGCTACACAGAAATGGCTGCTGATATAACTTTACTGTTCAAAGCCAGTGTCAAAACGGTAAAAACCCGAAACAAGGCTATAGGGGTTGGCTTTGATTCTACCAAAGACGACATTTTCAAGAGGAACAGACCCAAGAATGGATTCTCTCCCAAGGCGAAGGAAGTGGTAAGTGTTTCCATGCTAGCTAACGTTAGCTAGGCTAGCTACTACCGACACAAACTTAGCAGTTAGCAGAAATGTTTTCAGAAATGTTTAACTAATGGTGTGGTTTAGAAACAATAGTATGCCAATGGCAAGCAAGCCTTTGGTCGTTTGCTCAGTGTATGTACCTGTTGCCATACATAAACTGAAACGTATAAAGGCAAGCGAGGCACAATCTACCAAAAGCGTGTTAGATGAAGAAGACAACTTCTCATAGAGTTCGTGGGTAGCACGGCCTTTCTGAGCCGTACACACTTACGTTACTGTACTGTATGAATTGAAATGAGAATCATGGTGCTGCACATAGGATCGGACTGTGGACCACATTGGCCAGTGGCTTTTCAGTTACTGCCTGTTAGTATCAGTACTATTTGATGCTGCCCCTTGGAGATAATGTGTTCTCATTCACACAAGTAAATTGTAATTAAGACGTGTTAAAACAACTGAATAATGACGGCGCTGTTGTTATTCTTATTATGATGGTTATCAATGAGTTATGGGCACTGCTGGTGTGATGTGGGTCAAACCTGTCTCTTAAACAGATCTGCCTCCATACAAATCATGAATGACGACTGCTGCTCGTGATAGCAGCACACTCAATGGCTGAGTGCACGTTTTTCAGTTATGACAGTTATGAAAATTGCATTTTACTGGAAAGTGCCAGTCAGGTTTATTTGACACACAGTAACATCATGCATAATTGACAAGTCAGGTTCAAAAAAGTAATAATTTATGTCTTGAGCATATGAGGATTTGTTACAGCTCAGGCAAAAAAAATCTGTGTTGGTCAATTTTGTTACATAAGACTTGATAGATATAACTTTCACTTTACACTGCACTAATTCTCCTCACTTGTGTGTATATGCAGAAAATTCTCTACATATTTTACAAAATACCTTGCCTTTCACCGCATCACACACTAACCGTGTGACCATCGTTCTGCCCAGTGGAATTGAAAATTTATCTTTTTTTATTAATCTATGTCACTCTCCCTCAGATATTCCTCAAATGTCTTTCTCTTTGGTACAGACTTGTTTTCTCTGGCCACCGGATGGGGCCTTACAAAACATTTCTGGCCTTAAATCTAGCTAGCTAACTGTCATTTCTATTCTTACACATGCACACAGAACAACAGTGTGTTAACAGTGTGTATTCTGACTGAATGACGGACGGAGCAGTTATTCACTTGGTGCATGAAAGACGCTGCTTGTTTGTATGGCGCCTCTGTGAATGCACTCACAGAACGAGGCTACGTTGTTCAAACCACGTTGTTGGCATTCTTCATGGTTGAATGCAAAGAGGAAAGCATTTCTTGAAAAAAATAGTCATTCTGTCATGTAATTTCACAACTGACAAAATTTTTTGATCATTGGCTAAGTAGGCCACTAAAATGTCCCAGAGCTCTGAGAAAACAATCTTGGGCCAGCGGGCAAGTGGCGATGTCAAGCCCTGGTCTGTGATGTTCTCCCCAGCCCTAGTAATGTTAACTGTTGCGTCATGGTGGACACCTGCTTGTCCATTATGTTCTGAGAAACGTATATCCTAAGCTGATGTCCAAGAGCTCCAGGCGCTAATCAGCACTACTGGTGGCACTATCAGGTCTTCATGGCCCACAAACTAGACCATCTGCTTCATCTGAATTGGAGAGCAGCCCAGACCAACACCAAAATTAGCTGTTGGACTTTTCATTGCCCAGTACTGGAATCTGTCTTCAGATTTCACATGACCATGACTAAATTTCAACCTGGCATGCTCATAGTGTCATAATCATCCAGGCATTTCATCATGCTGGAATTTACCATCCTTTCGGATGACCGCTTAGAAGGGGCTTTTGAGAAGAGGACAAAGCACAAGGGCCTGGTCAGTGACTGCTATTAACAAGGCTGAAAGGCTACATACTGTATATGCCCTTAGAAAGGGGTAGAAGAGGCTTTGCTGGCCAGTCCCTCTACAGAGCCTACCATGCATTGGGCATCACAGGGGCAAGCAGAAGAACAGGTATCTATAACAACACAGAAGCTGCTGAAAAAGCCTTGAGATGGCTATGGATAAAGACACCAGATCCACGGGAGGGTACTAATGCCATTATGAAACAGGGTGGAAGAAGTGTCTGTTGTTTGAAAATCCCAAACACCCAATGACCCTAAGTTGATAATGACTGCCCTGCTATGGTTTAAGTCACTCTGCGCTCTGACCAAGGGCTATCCATACTTGTGCTTTTAGATATGTGGGCCTGCTACAGAAAGGATGCTTTAGAGGACAAGACTACACCACGTGTTGATTTTATTATCATCTTCATGTCTGTCTCTCTAATGGTTTCAGTTTTGTCTTTTTATGTGCATTTAGAGTTAGGATGCTCTAGTCAGCAAAATAAACAAACAAACGGCACCATCATCACCATTTTTTAACAGCACTTGTTAAAAAAACGGTGCCATTGTCCCTCAGTCTGTGGCATAATGGTATAAGCAGGGTATAATTAGACAGTTTTTGAGAAAAATAATACAGATTTTCAAAATTTCTGTGGGAAGGCTTTATCAAGTATGTTGGGTCCAAATCCTGATCATAGTTTGCCCCGGTTAGGCCATCTCACATAAACTTAGATGTCGGTGGAAAAACTCATGTCTTAGTTGTTCT
The DNA here is from genome assembly GCA_034670405.1 of Hoplostethus atlanticus. Taxonomy (NCBI): domain Eukaryota; kingdom Metazoa; phylum Chordata; class Actinopteri; order Trachichthyiformes; family Trachichthyidae; genus Hoplostethus; species Hoplostethus atlanticus. Next base: position 1,087,414 of record JAXDDX010000142.1, on the reverse strand, counting down.
CACATCCTTCTCATGGCATATTGAACTTGAAAATTTGGCAGGCAAGGCAACATTGGTGTTTAATTCGTTCAAGAAATTTGCAGGAAAATGTTGAATGTCATTCTTCATTTAAAAGTAGGGAGCCATTTTCACAGATTGGCAATAGGAGAGAGGCCACTGGCAAATAAAAGGCTCTATGGCATACAGTGTTACTGCTGTGCAGCCAGAGGTCATTGGCCTGACATGAATATCATGATCACAAACCCCTTCAAAGGCGCCTTGAAGAACCATTCTGAGTTTCCCTGGGGGAGTCAGGACTTTTAAGCTGTACCTGATGTCTCCACCCTCAGTCTGGGGCATACATAAGCGCAGCCACAGCAGCTCTGCACAACCAGGCTTTTGTTATGTCCTGTGCACCCCTGTTGCATTGATATTAGAAATGGTGGTTTAATAAAAGCAGGGGTGCTGATTCAAAGAAACTCAAACCTATCCTGTGGTGCCTGCCCTCTACTCTCCTCCCCCCTACTGCTGTCTCCCTTGCGCTGCAGATATCATCTCCAACCATCTCAGTGAACCAGCATTTGGAGAAATTGAAATTGTGAGTTTGGAATGTCCTGACTGCTTACAGTTATGTTGTGGTTTTCACCCACCTCTCTCCCCCTCAACTATCCATTCTTCTCTCTGTACAATTTGAGATAGGCAGCATTTTTTTGTGCAAGCCCTCTCTTCGCATGTATGATTCCATAAACATGCTGCAATAACATTTTCTTTCGGCTCTCGAACAATTTCTTGGGGAAAGCCGATCCTCCCAAGAGCCAGTGATTAAAGGTGGAAGATCAAAACAGAGAAAATATTAAATTAGGTCCCCAGTAACAATGTTGACGGCCGGCGTCTAATGCACAACAGATGTGGGTGCCCTTCAAGACATGCATAACTCTCTCCAAAGTTCCCACTGAAGCTCCACAAAAATAGAAAAAAACATCAAAGTATACAAATATGAGGCTTTTTCCCAGTCAAAATGTATCCCAGTGAGCAAGGAAATGTAACATCTTCAGAAGCTATGCAAAAAAAGGCTTGATTGACTAATAAGAGGGCCAGTGTTTGCAGGGTGGGGTTTGGTCAGGGGAATCTTTTACCTCATAGGGGTCGGTTTGGGGCACTGTGATCTCCATTTCACCGCTCACCTCCTCTCTCTCCACAGCATGCTGCCCTTCTCGTGTTTAAATGAAGGAGGTCGCCCCAAAATTGTTAAATTGTGTGTAGAAAATAGCGCTTGGCTCCCCACTGTGCCTTCAGCAGTGGCATTCCTAAATTGGCTCCTTCTCACAGTGTTTTCTTTGAAACCCTGAAAAGTGTGGCCATCAGCCAGCACTTAAAAGTATGTGCTGTTAGGGGGGGTTCTTCCATGCAAGTTTCAAATGGAAATGATAAGCTCATACATGAGTTTGAAGGCTGGTTAATTTGATTTTTTTTCATAGTGATGGTTACATTGCAAGAATTATTCTAAACCACATAGGCCCAAATAATGTTGAAGATTATGAAGGTGGAAATGAAATACGTTCCTATGGAGTTACATGGAGGTAATCTGGGATAAATAACTGTAAATTGACCGCTACGGTTTGTACGTTTTTTTTGTTTTGTTTTCCCATGCCCCTGTAGGTACTGGCATTGAGGTGAAACTGGGAAGCACTTGTGAATTTTTAGCACTCATGTTTAACAAGTCATGTTGGGCAGATGGCGTACAGCCGCCACAGCTGCAGTCAGATGGTAACAGCAGTGTCACTTATGAGGGGTATTAATGTCAACCATTTTAGGGTATAGTGTACAACACTGGGAATCTGTCCTTATGTCTGAAAAATGTCTTGCCAGGCCTACTTATCCCAAATATCCCAAACTACACAAACCCAACAAATATTTCTGAGTAACCGATCAAATAAGACTCAGTTCATAAAGGAAATAATAGGAGATATCCTGACCTTGTGTTACTATAGTATAACTGTCATGAGACCCGCAGCTGCATTGATTTGGGTTAAAAACACATCTTTGTGAGACTTGTATGTAAATGTATGTAATCAATCATTTGTTGCAACTGAAGTTACAAAACATAGACACTCAAATAACGTTTCCTCTTTCATCTATCTACTCTTCAAGTCACAAAATACAACTACAACTACAAGTCAGCTTCACATGCACAAATACAACCATCTAGGCCAAGGCTATACTGAGGCTATACCTTTGCCATGGGCTAGTGATTTGCAGGGATTACCCTGAGCTGAATGTGCTGCTAAATGGTCTCTTTACCACTTGGCCTAATCTCTGTACTGTTTTCCCATGAAGGCCAGGCAAATTGAATTTTGAGGTATCCGCTATCAGGACCGAGCACAATTTTGATTTTTCCCCCCCCCCCCCCCCCCCGCTATGCAACAAAATATGTTTTCGCATGTTTCATAAAAAGGAAAATAAAAGAGGAATAAGTGGTGAAACACAGATCTGCAGATGGATGTCAAACTTTGAATCGGTAGATGGACACCAGATACTCTGCAGACTAAACAGTTTAACTGGAACAAAACTAGCGCTTAGCTCCATAGACACAAAGACTAGGCTTCATTTGAAGCCAGCGTGAGGATTTACTACTGCAGTAGCTGCAGACACTGGTTGTTTTGAAGAACTGTGGCAAGCTTTGTGGTTAGACAAATATAAATTAATGCAGAGTAATTTATCAGGCCTAAGTTAAATTTGCAATCACTGAAATAGTGGCAATGTAATTTAGGCTGCATACTGAACAAAATGAGCTTTCACTTTGACAACCACTCAAAAATACAGGGACTCTTAATCATGTTTGGAAACTACAATGGATACGTACTTCACATCTGCTGATGACAGCTCTAAAAGACAGTAGTTTTCCTTTTATTCTAGATTGAGAATAGATGTTCGCTGATTAAGGCATGTGCTATAAAGTGCATATTGTTATTTTACTTTGTCATTGAATGCCTCAAGTGAAACTAAACTAGACACTTGTGTTGTTCAAATAACCAACAATCAACATAATGATTTTGCGTCTTTGCTGTGTTCACAATTCTACATCTAGATTAAAGTCATTGTCTAATTTCTTTTGACTTTCAAAGCCAAATGCAATTAGTCTGATTGCTTGCCAAAGAGGTACAGACTCCCCAAGCCCTTGTTTCCCTTGTTTCCCATGCTCTCAATGAGGCTTGAGTGTTACTATATTGTTAGCATCCGTGAGTCCAAAGAGAGTTGAAAAACAGCTGAAAAGTCTGTACACATTGCTTATAGTTGCTTTCTCCATGTCTAAATTGATGTGTGGCTTTGTTCAAACCAGAATGAAACAGATGCTATTTCAAAGTGGTGCTGCTAAGAACTCATTAGCTTTTGGTTTTTGTCTTTTCAGAAATTCTTTAGCCTAGGCCTCTACTTATTGAGACCAAAAACTGACATTTAGAATGAAGAGCGAATCAGTTATCCCCCTACGCACGGTCCTCTTTGTTCCCCAAGCCAAACTAAGTTATAAAAAGTATCCCACCATTGACAATCAGAAATATAGGTAAGGAGACCAGGTCCACGGTTACTTGCTTAAACAGAAATTAACCAACAATAACAAGGCTACATTAAACTGCAGCCTACTATGTATTTCAATCCAAATAGATTCTCGAGTAAAAAATCAAAAACACATTAATTCAACTTTAATATATATCAAAATAGATCAAAAGACATTACACATAAATATTCTTAGACGCTTTGTTTGATGGTGCCATTTGTTTGTTTATTGTGCTGACTAGAGCATCCTAACTCTAAATGCACATAAAAAGACAAAACTGAAACCATTAGAGAGACAGACATAAACATGATAATAAAATCAACATGTGGTGTAGTCTTCTCCTCTAATGCATCCTTTCTGTAGCAGGCCCACATATCTTAAAGCACAATGGCATGGCTTCAGTGTGGATAGCCCTCGGTCAGGGCGCACGGTGACTTAAACCATGGCAGGGCGGTCATTATCAAATTCTGTCAGTTACCTGGATTTAACAAAACAAAGAGCCGTCCAAGCTCTTTAGAAATCTGCCAGCTAAGCCTTTTCTCTTTTCTTCCTCATAATAATCCCCCCTGATGGTTTGTTTGGGCTCAGCCAGGGCTGGAGGGAAGCAGGGGGAAGGAGAAAGTGAGGAGGTAAAGTGGGGGTCCTTGATGATGACGAGATTAGATGTAGCCCGGCAGACTGTCTCCTTCTGCCTTCACTGCAAGCTCTCCCTCACACACACACGTAGGCAGTTGCACGTATGTGTATACACGTATATACACACACACACACACACACACACACACACACACACACACACACACACACACACACAGTGAGTCACAAGCACAAGGCCACCCCCTTCCTCATTGTTGAGGAATTACTTGCTCTTTAGAGTCTTAAGTTACAAGAGCAATTGATCCCACTGACCCCCTGCAAACCCTTGAGGTTGTGCTGGGAATCTGAGCTCCAATGTATACACACAGGAGACAGCTCAACCCCCAGAGCAGCACTCTTGACATCTTTTTTCCCCCCTGCGCCACTCGTTTGCTCTCTGATTCAGCATGTTCCAATACTATGGGTTTAGCACTGCCTGCTGGTCAAAAAGGAGTAGTACATGAACATGTTTCTGTAGAGAGCTGTGCATTGTACATAAATAAGCCTACAGCCAAGTGCTAATTGCAAGCAGAAAATATAGTTTACAGTAAAAGATAAATTAGTCATGCTATGTCACAGATAAAATTCGACTTCGTGGCAGGCCTGGGAAGCCCTTAGAAACTGAATTGTCTCTCATGGGGCTTTTCCTGGCTTAGAAATAGGTCGCAACATTGCCAGTGGGACTGGGTTTACTTGAGGATGGGGAGTTGTAGGCGTTCAGACCACATGACAATCTTTAAATCAGCCTACTCCTTTAGGACCCAAAGGCTTGGACTGTTTTCAAGAAGCCTATGCCAGGAAGGCACTGTTCAAAGACATTCACAGGCATTTTGCAATACTTTGCAATATACAAACCTCCAATATTACCTTTACTTGTTTCAGCAACCAAGATGACTGATTCATTATTGAAGATAGGCTATAGATACATAGGCTGTGTTCCTTAACACAAACTAAATTTTACTTACATCAGCACAATTTTCAGTGTTAAAACCTACAACAGATTTGCCAAAAGATTTTAGGTCTAATGGCTGCAAGGTTGATGCATATTTCAAACGTTGTGTGAGTGCTTTCACTACTAAACATTTATTGAAGATAGCCTTTTACTTTCCAATGTTATATCTCCCAAGTCACTATAAGAGACAATTTATTTAGTGGAAGTTTTGTTGTGGTGGTCAGGGCAAATCCTGCCCCATCTACCAATAAGAGTCTAATATAGGATACACAGGAGCTCTCTTCAGAGTTTTGTCTCAGATCCACTGAGACACTACACAACACAGACAATCTTTTTTAAAGCCTTTCAACCATAATAAAGGTTCTCTTCTCTTCTGACCCCTCACCAAGTGCTCTGAACAACAATTAACTCTTCACCTCTAATAATTGTATTATTACAAGGGCTGGCTTGCCTCAACAGCCCTTGCTTGAGCTAGCATGTGCCCCCCAAAGTAGTGTCACACATCAGTGAATTACCTTCCAAGCTAGAGAAGGAGATCTCGGTGTCTAGCAAATTGCTCTGCTGTGTTTATCTTGACACCTTATTTCAGCAGTGAAAAACTTGTCATCTTTCAAACGTCATCTAAAATAAAACACAGCTTTTATGTCACCACGACTCTAGGAAGGGATTTTTACAGACATTATTAGAGGGCCGGTGCCAGGTTACGCCTTACAGCCGAGGCAATTTGATAATTGGGGTTGTTAGACTGAAAAGACTGAAGGTCGAAGACAGCGTCGTTATGCTATCCAAATAATCTCCCACGCTCAGGGGTCTCTGTCACAGTCAAACCCATTGTGTCATTTTTCAATCCTTTGCTTGTCTGAGCTCTGTCTTCTTCTGAATCCAACAGAGCCTGCTGTGTGCGTACTCACACATTTCTACCCTGCCAGCAGAACTCTGTGGACAGGGAAGCAATTTGGTCTTTTTCAATGTTTGAGTGAATTATAGGAGCAAATATTGGATTGAACGGAGTTTCCTCCGGTTTCCCTGTGCACACACACACTTGGACATTTTTTCAGTGATAAATAGTAACAGATCATGAATTTAAGGCTTATTAGAGATTGCTCTGTCAGAGCTCTGTATGGAGCAGGTCATGGTTTTATTTATGAGAGCTGTTTGACGAGGAAATTGCAAGTTTGATTTTGGTATGTCCCAGAGTAAATGAATTGTCAAAGGTAAACATTGAGAATACACAGCGATAGATGGACATTGGTCACATGTCACAGCCATTAAATACAAAATTATACATTTACTCTGGCTCTGCGTGAAGGTAGTTGGGAGAAAATAGTTTCCTGGTACACTTCTAAAAACTCTTTCTTAAACCACATTGACATGGCCAAAATAATATAAGGAACTGAGGCAAAGCATTTAAAGAAACTCATTTACGTGAAAGTAATGATGTTTGTTAATGCATCTTCTCGCCTCTTTGGCAGATCACGAACATCACCAAACTGAAAGACTTTCTACTGCAGCACAGGAAAGATTATGTGAATGCCGGAAGGTAAGCTGCTCCAAACACTTTTTCATAGAACTGTGTGGGGTTTGTTTTTCCTGTGGATTACTAGACTATGCCACAAACACCAGTATGGACACAACAGTCGAACACTACAAGGCTGCAGGCTGCAGGGAAGCATCGGGAGGGCTTCTCATGATTGGTTTGATCCTGACACAATTCAGAGGAGGTCAGGAGTCAGGGCCGATTTGATGGGACAGTTAAATATTTGGCTCCAGTCTATGTTGTAGAGACTGACTGAGGTTTGTGTGTGTGTGTGTGTCTGTCACGGGGGCTGGCTGCTGGCACAAGGTCAACAGCGAGTAGGGTGGTCTCTAGCAGCAGACTCCAGTCTAATTGTCTGGAATAATTGAGCTGCAACCAAGTGAAGAGCAAATCACGCCCTCGGACTAATCCTGGCCTTCCTCTCCTCAAGGCCCCTCTGTGTTTGTAGATGTGGGTGTGTGCATGGGTGGGTGTGTGGAGTAGCTGATGTTTTGTGAAGTGTCTTGATAAAGCTTCAACAGAACACATTAAGTAAACACCGCGTGTGGGTCGAGTAGACTTCTTTAGTGGTGGGAAAAGGCATCAAGCTACCAGCAGTGGTATGTCTTTAAACCCTGCCTCTTCTTCCTTCAGCCTCTCCAATCTGCCAATTTTCTTGTCAATTTTCTGTTTACGCCACAATTTCTGACTTTTCCTAACAGAATAATTATGGACTATGGACTGCAATTGAATTCGATTTGTTTCTAGAATCAGTGCAGTTGCTCATATAATTTCAGTCAAAGCATGGCTAAGGTCAAAGTAAAGTCTGAAATAAGACTTCTCAGTCAGTTTCGGTCCAGCTGGGCTTGTTTCCAAGATAACATGTATATAAAGTTCTGTCAATTTGTCTTGATATGCTAGGCATTTAAAAACACATTTCTTCCAACTAAGCTGCTATTACATTTCATCGCTGCATCTTCATTTTGTATTGCCTCCGTCTTAGAAACTGTAATCAAATACCCCGTGATTAGAATTGGACTCAAACTTTTTGTGAGAATTTGCTTGATTTCATGCCAGAAATACACCTTTCCACCATTACCTAAAAACCACAACGTTCTCTGTGCTGGGACATAATGTTAGTCTTTTCTTTGTTTTCACCACACTGTGTATGTTGGTTGTACTGTCATTGAAGTCCAGTAGAGGGAGACATTAAGGCTGAACTGCATGGGAATGCTTCTCATCATCATTATCATTAACAGTATATAGGCCTGTTTAAAGAGTGATTACTGTCTGACCACAATGTAAGCATATAGGTACAACTGATGTACCTATGTTTTCCAGTCTCATCTCGTCAGACCTAACCCGTATGACGGACAACGAACGAGACCAGATTGACCAAGATGCTCAGATCTTCATGAGAACCTGTTCTGAAGCCATCAAGCAGCTACGCAATGAAGGTGTGTGTGTGTGTGCGTGTGTGCGTGTGTGCGTGTGTGATGTGTGGTAAATGTTCTCTTTTTTATAAATATTGAAATAGAAAATATAGACTCGAGTGCACAAATGTTGGTGTTGTCTTGCATATACAGTTCTTGAATTAATAAATGTGTGTGTGATTGCTGTCTCCCCCAGGTGAGAAGCAGGTGACGTCAGCCCAGGTGAAGGAGCATAGGGGGGCAGTACTGGACCTCATTCAGATGTATCTGAGAGGTGAGTTCATGCCACTCGTTACAATTCAGGTGAGACCGTGACATGTCAGATGCCGTGTCCTCTATGGACTCGTATGAGTGTACACGTGTTTATTTATAGGATGTGTACTGGGTGAGGAATAGGTGAATATGAGTCAAGCAGGATGGTGGAAATGGTTCTAACATGAGATGCACACTGTACACTGAACCCGATTACCTGATTCACTGAATTCATATTTTATAAAACAGGATTGCATGGTAACAGCCTGTATATATCTTGTTTTTAAGGAGTGTGTAAGCTGTACTCTGAGCAAAGGGCAATTCGAGTCAAGAGAGTGGTTGACAAGAAGAGACTGTGAGTATTCAGGATGATCAACATCCATTCATACCTGACCAGACATTACATCTTACCACACATTTTAGAATTGGAACAGCTTGAGAAACGTGTTGCTTTAAATTCACATGACCCTGTGATGTGTGGTCTCAGGTCAAGACTGGAACCAGAGCACTACAGAAAGGTGGAGAAGAACCCCCAGGTGGAGCCCACAGAGGAAAAGGCTGCCAAGGAAGAGACCACCGGTAGGTTAGCGAGTCTGCCAAGACACTGTGTGGAAAGAACATCTTTTCTCAGTCAATGCTGAGGTGTGTTTTCCAATAACGTATTTTCTCTAATATGGTGAAGTGTAAAGTGTTTACAATGGGAGTCCATCTAGGTTCCATCATATGACAGCAGTGTTGCAGTTTGAATGGTCACATGGTTCCTCTCAAACAGTGAGTGACTAAACAAGCGATTCAAGTGACTGAAGTGAACGATGGGATTGAGTGATGAAGTAAATACTGAGCGTTGTTGTTTTGGGAAGAAACGAGATGACTCTAACCTCTGCTCTGTCCTTTTCCCTTCCCGTAGAGAGGAGTGTGTCAGAGGTCCTGGAGAACAGTGTCAACCTGTGGGAGGAGGGCCGAGTGGAGGATGAGCTCTCTCCTGAGGAGATCCAGATGGTGTGTATCATCATACATGATATATAGATCTTTATGATTCACATGTGTTTCTCATGTGTTTCACATGTCTTCCACTAACAGGCCATTACAACATGCTATGTCGCTATACGTGTATTTTATGGGGTGTACGGTAGAACCTTGCTCAACTGAATCCCTTGAGAATAGAGATTGTTGGGCAGAATGAAATATTTAGTATGTGGTGAAGCTCCAGACCAAAGCTATGTGAAATGTGCAAGCCTTCTGAAATGCGCTGTTCAGTCTAATTTGGACCCGTTGAATTTGTCAAGAGGGAGTACATTCTCACGTTAGCACACATTTTAGGTTGTTTATAGCCCCTATGGTGGTCCGTCGTTCAGATATTGAAGGCATTAACAGACAGTATGTCTCACTCACAAATGATATAGTATATCTTTGTAAATTTGAGCAGTAAGCCATGAGATGCTGTGCTGTGATTATAGAACAGCCAAGAGGTATTTTTAGGTATACACACCTTTTTAATAAAAAAGAACGTTCAATAAATCTTTTGTTAAATCAATAATAATAATACAATATTGTTCGGCCATCAAGCAATATAGTTCTGAAATGGTAGCTAAGCGTTACAACTTTGAATGTAACTCAACTGAGGGCTGGAATTGTCAATTTCATGTCTTGGTAAATATTTGACTACATATGTACCATCATTGTTTCTTTCTGTCTAGTTTGAACAGGAAAACCAGAGGCTGGTCAGTGAGATGAGCAGCCTGGTGGATGAAGTTAGGTGAGTTTCCCTCAGCACAGTCATTACTTTCCCCTAAACCCACTCCAGATGGCATTAGGATTAATGAGTAATTTGTGAGTGAGTAATTTGATTTTGTCCATCACATCAGTAATTTCAGTTAGTCATCTGGACGGTAAAATAATTTACTGGGAGGCCATGGTAATCCACACAATGTAATTTCCCCTTTAAAACAACGCCAGGTGAGCAAGATATTAATTCTGCGAAACACCAGATGTCGGTCCAGATGGGGTTTAAAATTACCCCAGGACATCAGAATTAACACAAAATACAGTAGGTATCTGCAGATAAAATGTTTACCGGGGTAGCCAGAAAAATAATCACTGCCATGTTCATTCTGGGTGAAAAACAAATTCCTGGGGGTCCTGAGGTAATGACACCAGACCAGACTGCCCTGGTAATACTAATGCCATCCAGAGAGGACATACGGATGCTAGGAGCGCTATTATCCGTGTGATATTTCATGCTTACCTTCCCTGTCCTCCAGGCAAATCGAGGGGAAGGTTGTGGAGATCTCTCGACTCCAGGAGATCTTTGCTGAGAAGGTCCTTCAACAAGTGAGTTGAGTTCCTTACATCCCCTTTTGTCCAGAATCCACAACTTTATTAGTATCCTGTTGTACATCAAATAACGCCGTCCCTCTTCCCTTGAAAGGAAACGGATATAGACAATATTCACCAGCTGGTTGTTGGTGCTACAGAGAACGTCAAAGGCGGCAATGAGGATATTCGAGAGGTAACATTAAACCAATCAGTTTATATGTAATCTATACATTATGCTGTCCTCTGCTAGATGTTTCACTTGGACAACATGATTATGCTTCATGAAAGCTAGTCAGTAAACTGTTGTCACTTTGTTTTTGAATCGTATACCTCTCCTTCTATCACAAGGCCATCAAAAACAACGCCGGCTTCCGTGTGTGGATCCTCTTCTTCCTGGTCATGTGCTCGTTCTCTCTTCTTTTCCTGGACTGGTATGACAGCTAACCCCTATGAACTGCCCGTTTGGACTCTATACCAAGTGAGATCTGTCTGGCCCTGGCACTTATTGGTCATCGCAAAGAAATAGTGGATACGCCAAGACAAAAAAACGCAATGGTTACCATGCTGGACCGGGTGGACAAAGTGAAACATCTCCAGGTGTTCTTCAGGAAGATTCTGTGTTCAAGTGGAGATGTCATTTCGTCCTTTCTTGATCCTAACTGCTTCAGGCTAGCTTCCATGTACAAGAGCACCTCGTTCACCTCATGGAGGCCAGTTTGGAACGCTTCCTGTACGGTGAAGCATGCTGTCAGCTTTGTATAAAGTGCTCTGTCCACTTTAACTGTGTATGGATGGACAATTCTACCAATTAAATGACTGCTAATGTTTTGATTGACAGCAACTAACGGAGCTGCTGGTCTCTTAATCTATTTTGACTTCAGTGCACTAGAGGAGACTGTGTAGACTTGACAGACGGGTTTTTGAAGATTTTGCAGTCTCTTATTTACTTAAACAGACTGTCAACGTGTGTCCCTCGATTACCAAACCCTGAGAATGTGTTTTGTGTTCCAAGCAGATATGAGCAGCAGATCAGTCTGATATTTATCACAGTGTAACTGTACTGACACACCACTCAAACTCTAATAAAACCAAGCAATGCACAATCAATTAGTTTTCTTTTTTATCTTCATTCTTTCCTTCAAAATTACAGGATGTCATAACATGATAACAGTTAATCCATTTCACATTCACATCAAGCCCCCAATATAACCAGATAACATGAAGATGGCTTGCCTTTGGCACTATCTGCTATCCAGAAATGGGTATGCTCAAAAAAAAAGAGCTGCAGAGATTTGATTCACACAGCCCACTGATGTCCCTGCCAGTCTGTTCATTAGGATTAACCTATATTCTTTTGAAAGGGCCACAGTGCTTAGACATGTCCCTTTGATCTAGACTCATGGGGAATGGCATTGTTAAAGAGCTATTTATTTCATTGCTGTATTTTACAGCAGTACCGACAAGCTATACTTTGTGAACCAACATCCATTTATAGATTCCACTTGGCAGTTGATGTGAAATGTGGGCACTTTATTTCCATTTTGTATTTTACATTTTTAAGTAGCAAATGCACTTCAATGGTAATCATTACATTGTTTGAAAAAGGTACATAATTTGTGACAACTAAAGATAAATGACAAATACAGAAAGAAAAAAAAAAAAGCATCAGGACAAACTACTGTCAGATTGTTCCACTACATCAACCTAAGTCTAGTTTCTTTGCAATGGCTACCAATAACCATCTACACTGACATAAATCAACCCACAGCATTGCACAATACAGTATCTTCACTAGCAATGCAAAAACATTCAATACAGTAGCATAAAAACGTTATACTGTGAAAAGTAATCATTCTTATGTAGCTGGTACAATACATGGTGTTCACAAAGAGTTCAAATGAATCATGGAGACAATCATTGAAGCTGATTAGAAAAGGCTTGCTGCATCAAATACCAAAAATCCTTAAACAGTACTGTATGCAGAAAGCCAGAGAGCTGTATGGAGGAAATCAAAACAAGACGTGATTTAAAAGTCTTATTTTCGCTGGTTAAAATGTGTCCCTACAGGTCAAACCTCATTTATTCACAATGCAATGAGAGTAAAATATTTTGACGGATGATCTCAGTGGTAAATATGCTGCAGACTGTATATCGCTGCATAAGAAAATTGCCACTTGCTGAATCTGGAGAAGGTCTCGCATGCACCATCAGTAATTCATGTATTTGAAAAGAAAGAGATTTAGTGCGAACTGATTGTTGTTCGAGTCGTGCGTGCATGTGCGTTTAAACAAGCGACGCAGACACAAGATGGTTTACAGTCATTTCACAATCTGGGTACTAAAGTGAGTGGAGTTCTTCATTACGTATGTGTATGTACAAAGACAGTGTCAGTGAGTGTGTGTGTGTGTGTCAGTGTGTGTTTCTGTGGCTTTTTCTACATATTTGCCACTTGTTTTAAAGTGTAAATAAATAACTATATATGCTATTCAAACAGACCATGAATCCACCCAATGATAACCCTTGCTTTGCTGAAAACACACCTTTCTGCTACAGGACACCTCAACTGATCAAACTACATCAACAAAGTCAGCATAGTAGCTCAGGCAACAAAGTTGATTTGACCCCAAAGAAAACCACAGGATTCTGAGGTTTACTTGAATGGCATAACCGTATTATTTATTTTTCCCATGGCGGGTGGTGCCACCTCTTGATCTCAGGTTGGTTAAGCCAGCTTCTGGGCAGTCTCCGTCTCCTGCTGGGTGACCTTCTCCTCAGACATCACAGTCATCCATGGTGATACTGACCTAGTGATGGTCTGCTTGGCCATGTTGTAGTGGTTGATGATGGTGAAGAGGCGCCCACGGCCCCCAGGGCCCTGAGGGGGGTAATAACCGTACATTCCTGCCGGCATGCAGCGACCTTGCTGCTCAGAAAAGAGAGGGAGGGAAATCAGTCAGTCTGCACACTGGGTGAGCGGAGGGGAAAGAGAAAATAAGATGTAGGGTGACAAAATAATGATTCAAGCGTGAAGAAGACAGTGCCAGGGAACAGACCGTAATAGAATTCACAGTTAAAAGAGAAAAAAAGAATGGCTGATGTCAACAGATGCAGAAGCAAGACGACGATAGCACAAAACGGAGCTTGTACCAATATAACTATGTGGCACCAGAGCAGAAGGTCACACTTCACGAGAGAAACATTGACAACAGAAGAAAAACACGATTCAATACAAAACTTTTTTTTATTGCTTAATCTATATTCATCTGTAAGTGCCTGGGAAAACCTATGAGGCTATTACAGAAAATGAGCCAATACCCACTGGCAAGGCAGAGGCATTGATTCACCACAGCAACACATTTTTAACAAACTTTTATTTGCCAAGGTTCAATATAAGCCAATGGTTGATGATGTGTGTTGCCAGTGATATAACATAACAGATTTCAGACCAAAATGTCATCTGAAAAGATAAAATGATTCCATTGCTCTAAAAAATGAGACATATTCAAAGGGTGGCCCCAAAATTGAATTTCTATCTTGTCAAATAGAGATGGAGTATTTTCACAGAAAGGAAAAATTCATGAGCTTACAAAATCGTAGTTCCATTGCAAAAATGATATAAACACCATAATTTTGATGGTCATCATAGTGTACTGTATATTGTTACTATCACTACCATCCCGCACGGTCACAACCAACGGTTTTCACAAGCTATGTGCTTACCGTGTAGACAAAGCTGTCAGGGCAAGGCTGCTCATACTGGTAGACTTTGTAGACTACCAGGAACACCACACACACCAGGAAGGCCAGGGCACAGATCACCAGCAGGGTTACCTGAAGGAGACAAACCACCGGATTGGAGAGACAGAACAACACGTGTTGGGTTTGGAGCCCACACCTGCAACTGCAAGACAGAGGTTTTCTCTTTTCTTAACATTATAGATTAAAATAACACTATCCAATATGACTGAAAAATCTGTGCAGGGGATACACAGTGTAGATCAAGTCTACGTTGAGTTACATGTCTTCAAAGGACTGGTCAAGACACGGAAGGCTAGAGGACATTCTGCAGACAGCAACTAGCTGGACCGTAGCCTGTACAGCACAGCTCTCTCTCTCCTGGGAGCTATGTAATGGCTATTGGTGTTTCTAGGAAGTGGGAGGGGGAGAAGACAAGCTGTTGGAGAAATCACTTTGTCACAGTTGCCTAAGATTTTAAGCCCCAAGACATACGGTATTCAAACGGTTATTTATTATTGATGTAGTCGATGTGACTACGCTATCTCATCTGAGTGCTTGTGGTTAAATTGGATCATTTGAAGCATTCCCGCAAAAATGCTTTTATACTTCATGATAAAATAAAAAATGTGTGATAAAGTCACTACAACAATGGCCGAGAGAGATAACTGTAATAGCAGTGTTGCAACAAAAGAAATCCCAAAGGAAATGTTAATTTTCTCTGTACACTGTGCTCACAGTACGTGACCAACAGCTAAATGCCGCAGATGATTTCTTTGATAGAAAGCCATTTTCCTTGGGTCGAAGGAGGCACACATAGTACTCTTTGTACTCTCTTTCAACATGGTTGGAACAGGTTTGATAAGAACATGAACAGCATGTATCAATAGGAAAATAAGGACATAGACTGCGGTGGAAGTTTTTGTTCTCTGTCTATAAGCTTGAGTCACACAGCGGAGCAGTGCAGTACAGTACGGCACATGGAAATAGAGGCAAAGCAACAGGAGTTGATGAAAGAGCCTGTGGTGGAAGGGGTGCCTCCAGTATTTCAAACCAGTGATGTGAGCGTACTACAAGCTGTGTTTTCTGAACCACTGACGTGCCTCTCTTCGCCTTTCACAGATTTTCCTGAATCAAAGCTCCACTGCCGAAAGAAGCTTGAGACACCCCGCAGAGACACATTTTCATCTATTGATCTTCCGAGCTGTTGTTTTCAGTATCAATCGGCTCATCACTCAAAACACTGGAGCCTGGCTTATGAGTCATCTATCCTATATCCATACATCAGTTTAACCACCAGTATCATGTTAGTGATTAAATACATTGATTTTTTTTTTACAATAGCGTATGTTTTATCATCATCCAGGGTGTGAACCTGTGAACCACAACCAAACACATTTGCCTACCAGGGAGCATTAAGGGAGGTGGGAGAGATGCTGCCATTTGGAGGCCATCGCCATGGCAGCAGCTGAATTAATGAGCGCTTCAGGGCGGGGTTAACTGAATCATTGTGCATTATGTCTCCCAGTGTAGCCCGACTAGAAGACAGGTAGCAGGACACTGGAGATGACGGCAGCCCGAGTGAAGTCACTGAGTATGACTGACACGTTCTTTCTCTCGGCGCTGTGGCAGAGCGGAGTGGAGAGGGAATATCATGACAGCAGTGATAAATGTATTGGCTCTGAACACAAAGCTGTGTGTTGCATGTGTGTGTGTGTGTGTGTGTGTGTGTGTGTGTGTGTGTGTGTGAGAGAGAGAGAGAGACAGGGAAGGACCTATTCAACCAAAACACAGTACATCTGAACCGTTAACACCTAATGATATAATGCCTAGCAGAGAAAAGGTCTTACTTTGAGTCGCTCAGACACCCCTTCAATGATGCTTATTGAGAACTCGGCAATTTTAGGAGATTGTAGCTTCCCTTTCTTGCTCTCTCCATCGTAGTCTGTTTTGGTCTTCACAACCACCTGGTAGAAACACATAACACACATACACACATCAGAAATGACCCAGCCAGCTTACACAATCATTAGCTTACTGGGGAACAGAAAACAAAATCATAGAAATTGTGAGAATGGGCATGATTTAGATGTTTCTGCATATATAGTAAGTCTATAAAGATGAGGTCATTTTTTATCCTCAACCCATTTCTGCTTTCCTTGATTCCACCATCCTAATTGGCCCAATTGCTCCAAGCATGAAGGCGACATCTATCCTGTATGGACCCTCAATAGCTCACTGTTTCCACTGACCCTATGAATCTTCAGATCCTGCAGTTCAACGGGAAAATGGCAAAGCAAGTGTAAAGCAAAAAAAAAAAATCTTACCTTGTCTGGCGGAGGAAACTGCAGTTGACTGGCATCTAATGGTGTTATGAGAGGGATGGTATCAAATCCATCTTCAGAAACCACCTTGCCGTTGTTTTTGTCACTGAAATTATTCCCTAGTTTAACCATTTTCCCTACACGGAAAGATATCAACCTGGAGGATGGGGGGGGAACAAGCGCATTTAATTACTGGATAAAACAGGTTATCGATTATTCTCTGCCCCAGTGTGATTAGGTTACATAAAGCAATCAGGGGAAACAAAACACATCGCATCGTATTCCTTACAGATGTACACACCGGCTCATATCAAAGCACATAAAGGGGGAATCTGGGCCGGGGAGAAAGCCCTATTAACAAGACAGGAGGACCGCAACCCTTCCGACGTAACGACGGGACTGGTACATTACCGTGGAAAAGAGAATGCATCTTCACATCATCCAAGCACTTACCGGCTCAATCTAACGTCTAGCGCTGATATTCTCTCGTTGCGGTTCTTTTATTTGTGAGGGCTCTGGTGTTTCGAAGATGTGACGCAGCCGATTTGCGAGGCTGGGTGCTCAATATGGCCAGGCTGCGCGCGCTGTGGTTCCTCCGAGCTGGATGCTGGATGCTGGATGCTGCTGGCGTCTGGCAGCACTGCAAGTGATGTAACGTCCTCATCACATCACGGCCACACACACACACACACACACACACACACACAGCTGGGCCAAGACAAGACACCCCGAGAGATGGATTACAGGCCGACAGGACACATTTACCCGTTTCCGTCTGGATTTGTGTTTGAGTTACATGACATATTGATCATTCATTTTCATTTGTGGGTTATTGTGAGCATTGTAGAGGCTCTCTCCTCAGTAAATGAACTGTCAGACTGCTGGGTAGTTTGCATTTGTTGTTGCTAGTATGGTCAAGGGATGTAGTGGAGGGTAAATCCACTGTAACTGACATAAATTCATATGAAACAATAATAAGTACTATCAAACTGTGTAAGGTAGATGAAGAAAGGTCTTAAAAAGAATTTGTGAAATTATAATTGATTATTGTTTATATTGGTGGTTGCTTGGTTATGGACCAGAGGTCATAATTTGCACACCTTTTTACATCATTACAGTGATGGCCTCTCTCCATTGCCATTATCAGGTGGTGTTAACATGCACAGCACAGTGGGATCAATGTTCAGTTGTGTGGCAGTTTTGCTCAATGGTCAGGTAGATTTTCTGCGTTGTGTCTGGGAAGAAACTTTTTTCTGTATGAAAGAGCATGACATGTCATCAGTCAATCATGTCAATCAGTCGAAGGCACAGGGAAATCATTTAACCTTGAGCACTATTAATAGATACAGATACATATCTGTAGCCAATGAACCTTTAAGCCAAATGATTTAGCTTAGCTATACTTCAACAATCACTTACCATTGTTAAAAAATAATGTTTTCTCACCTCACCATACTTTGATTCTTTTCAGCGCTCTCTTACTGTGTATCTTTGCCCACATATGGTGAAATGATTATTTTCATTACTACAAGTCTTCTGGGCATATTATGCAGCGGCCTGTTGCCAGGCTACAGTGAAAGAGAGGGGTTATGAGAAAATGGAATTATCAATTCCAACGTGTTAATCCATAGTGAAAAGGAAGCAGTGGAAGAGAAAATGACAGCTATCCCGTCACACAACGAGAAATAAATGAACAGTCTTTAGTACTCACTGTATGGCCTCCTTGTCTGCTTTCCAGATAAGAGAATGTGATCAATATATGTTACAAAATCAAAAGCTATCAGGTTTCCCCTGGGGTCCTGAGTGGTGATGTCATGCTTTTCCTAAATATAGTGTGCTCAAGAAGTAATGAGACAGCAACTCATTGTTTGATGATTTGGCACCATCAAGACTGCTGGGTTTTAATTGAAGGCCTTTTTATCCACGCTGAATAAACCACATGGTCCTTTCATTTCATGGTGCCAAATTCAGAGGGATTAATATTATATTCACATCATGTTTCAGATGAAGTCAGAAATTCTTCATGTGCAATGATTTCTGATTGCCCGCTATCAGAACATATCACTGATGGTCTACTCTCTCCAGACTTTCAGTATATCTCAAAGAAGCTGTGCTTGGATCTGATAGAATACATGGTTGGCTAAGTGAGTAACAAATAATGAAGGGTCTTATGAATTATCAATCCAGCTTTGAAATCACAATGAAATACAGTACCAATAGAACTTCTATTCTATTATTATTCAGACGTCCTCACATTTCTTTACCCCTTATATTTTATATCAGTGCAGTGCTGCAGTGCAACTGCAGTGATGTTGGATCACCGCTTACAGGGAGTCTTTTCTGCAGAGACGTTAGGAAAGACGAGCAAGAAACACCAGATTTTATCTATGGCAAGCATCTACACTATTGCGATCACCACCTCAAGACAAATTGTGAGTCTGGATATTTGTTAACCAAGGTATTATTTGCCATGTTACTTCAATACCTAGCTCTAATCTTAGTTGTGCTAAGGTTGGTCTTCATTCATCAGTCTTTCTATAAATGCAACACTTCAAAATGATGCTGAGGCCAAAATTTAATGTAATAAATTAAACATTTTCCAACACTAGGTACTTTCAGACTTGCAGCTTTTGTTGCATGTATTAAAATTATTTTTGGCAGTGGCAGCAACAGGAAGATGAGGCCAAGTCATCCAGTGTGATGCCTCTCTCTCTCTCTCTCTGCATAAAGAGGAAAAACCACTAGGGGGTGACACCAGCTCACTGATTTACGACCAATAAGCACTTATCTCTCCTGGTGTGATGATTATGTTTCAGTGTCTGATAATTACTATTACAAATATCATCATATCAAAACTTAGCAGAAATTTTAAACCAAATTGATGGCAAATTATTAAAAGTGGGCCACCACTTTGAAAGAGTGCCAGTGACCTCATCAATATATTACTTTGCAAGTTTACAAGGCAACGTAGCAGTAAGAAGTGCCAACTGAACAAGCAGAGATGTTTCCTCTCTTTTGATATCCCTGCCACACAGTTGAACCTCATTTTGACTGGGATTTGAAAATCATCAAAAATCAACCAGAAGAGCTCACTGAACGGGCAGATCACTGGAGGTGGACTTCAACAATATCTTGAGCCAGTCACAGTACATTTACTAACGCAAAAATACAAAATAATGCAACATCAGCTCTGAAGGATGTTAGTTTGAACTTATGCAATAAGAATGCAATATCAATATGCCTTTGAGAAATTAGGTGCCCCTTATAAAACCTATTTTCATGTTAGTTGACAATACAGGGTGACACTGGAAACTTTGGAATGTGTTTGGAATATAGTAGCTGGAAACGGTTTACCAGTAGTCTTCAAATTATGGTATAGCACTTACATAATATAATGTGTGCCTAAACTTTATATAGCGCTGCAACTCCTGTGTCTTTAAGATACTTTTTTGGCATGCTGCCCAGAAAGTTCATTTCCCATTTCCCCATCTAGCCGCATGGACTAAGCTCTACCACACATAGGCTCTAGTATTCTCGTTCAGAAAGCGGCAACTCCAACAACAACATTCCCAGCACACACTCCTAAAAGGATTTCTATCATAAACCAAGGACTTTTATTTCCACTGTGTTTTGGAGGACGAACACTCACAGCAGATCACTCAAAGCCTCCACTCCTGCAGTGTCAGTCGTCAGAGAAGCCAAGGTATGATTTAACACTCTGAAATCCAACGTGTGACAGCCAGTCTGTTAGTCAGGTGCACCGTTATGTGTCCCGTTATCTCGTTAAAACAGACAGCATATGTTCGCTTTTCTGTTTTTCACAGGACAGGGTGTCAGATGACTCATTTTAATCTGCCGACTGGTTCAAAAGCCATGCCATGCTGCAGCTTTTGTTTTTGCACGAACAAAAAGCCCCTGTTCATTTAAGCTGTTATTCTTGTCGCCAGTCAATCCAACAGTGGCTTTCAACTATAGGAGCCGGTCCCTAACTATAATAGACTGTATGGTGGGAGTGACTTTCATTGTATTCAGAGATACATGTAGTCAAGAGTTTTGTTCATTAATGCTGGTAAAGCAGGATACTTAAATTCATTATTTGCCCAAATTCTTTCCCTTTAGGAGGAATTAGAAACACAGTTTTGAATGGAATGAACTTCTGACGTTAAGACTGCAAGTTTCTGTCTGTGATGTTACAGAACTAAACTCCCACCTATTAATATTGATAGCTCACACACCAGGCAGCAAGGCTGTATAAACAGGATGCTAGTCTGCACACACTGAAACACACACACACGCATACACGTCTTTCACGGGCTGATACTCCGGACAACGGACAGACTGTGCAGCGGTACGAGCAGCAACGCTGTTGATGTAATAAACATGTGAAGTTTTGTCAAAACCCCCCATTCTCTCTGACCCGTGTGTTCTCGTGGACACCTAGTATGGAGGTTGCGTCATGTGAGGGATTGTCCTGAGGTTTCTGGAGGTTTTCTGGGAAGATGAGGTCACTGTCACTGTGAGACACACCCTGAGGCCCGGGCTCAGCCGAACAGGAAGGCGTTCAACAGTGGTTCTCAGAGTCACTGGCAGGGAGGAAGCCCTAGTCCCTTGGAATGTGTATTTCCATTCAGCTCGGAGCACAGGAATTTTGCTCTGGGTGGGGTATTTGTGCTAAGCCGAATGACACTGCATACAATGAAAGGGTTTCCTCCCATAATGTTGTATATCCATTTTGTAAAAAAAACAACCCAACTATGTATCCAGCATTAATAGTACCTCATAATGTGCTTTAAAAAAAACATGAAACACCATCTGCCTGTAAACAAGAACCGAAAAGGTTTATTCCAAAATGAGATGCACCATTTGAAAAAATTGACCCCTTTTTAAAAGGTGAATGTTTGATTTATTTAAAAAAACATTTCACGTTGGAATGTGGCTGGAATGACAATCATTTCCTCTCAACTACAATTGGACTGAATGACTTGTGAACTTTTTGCAGCCCTTAAACCCCACTTCCTTCTCTTCCTCACAAGGTTCACATTCATTTTCTGTGCTCAATGTGTTGTGCTGGAATGTCCTAAAATAGCTGATGCAAGCTTGTGTTTTCAGTATGACTTCTGTTTTGACCTGTAGGGCCTCAGTTGCTGGTTTAGACGGGCTTGGTTGGGAGGGCTGGCTGAGACGGAAGTGGGGGGGGGAGGCAGGCAGTTGAGTCAACACAGGACTGTTTCTCAGCTTCGTGTTGCTCATGGTCCCTTGCCTCTCAATGGAATCACAGGCCAGAGAGAGACCGCTATAACGTCACGAAGGCTGGGGAAAGTTAGAGTGAGTCAGACAGACATGTTCTGGCTAAAGTGAAACTCAAGTGTGTTGAGTCTGGCTGCTGAGAATGACGGTCTGAGAGGATGGACTCAAGTGTATAATAGAAACACAGACTTCATTATTTCTCTTTAAAAATAAAAACCACACTGGAATTTGTACCGTTCTCAGTGTTCCTACGCAGTTTAAATTTCATACTTTCATTCGATTTGATGAATTTGGTGTTGAATATGATTTGCCCAGATAGTCGTCTTGCCCTTACACACTATATAGATGAAGAGTATTTCACAGTGATACATTTCAGTATCACTAAAATTTTGATGCAATTTCCAAACTTGTCAAGACTAATTATTTCCCCATACATTTCCATACCTTTGTAGGAACCCTTCTTTCTGTTTAGTGTGACGTCTGAAGGGTGTTTGGACACTGAACACAAAGTCATTAAAATTGCATTCAAAATACAGTGTGTCCTTATATAGTTCTCGATGAGGAGGATCCTACAAGTTAAAGGTCAAAATTATGAATGTTTCAGCTCACAGTACATTCAGGAATATCAATACTGGGAATCCATTTTACAAACGATACAGTTGCAAATGCAATTGAGAATTGATGCAATCCTTTTACAGTACCTAGACACTAATGTGAGGCACAATGAAACATTAAGTTTATAAATACACCACTGGTGCTGATTGCTGGTGATGCTTAGATGAGGGTTACGAAGGAGGAAGTGGAGTGTCGTTAGTATGACCAGTCTGTGGGTCTAATTACTAGCATGGCCATGTGGCTACTTATGTATTGACTGTTTTCTACATAAGGACTGCATTCTGTTACATCGCTGTTTCTACAATTGATAGCTCTGACCACACATTGTGATTGGCTAAGAGACTTTCCAAAGTACAACGATAAGCTGTGGTCTGCTCTGCTGTTTAGAGCAGCCAACAAGACGAGATCAGCCAGATTACATGTAAACCACTGACATTCAATTCATTACAATGGTAAAATGGTCATGGCTTTCCTTACAGAACTGTATGTCTGAGGTATATTTTCCAAAATTACAGACTCCAGTGAGTGATGCTTGCCATACTGGTTAGCCCTACCCTTGACCATAATGGTGAGCCTTGGAAATGACGTCGTGTCCTGGGGGAAAATGGTGAACGATGGGGAGGAGTGACTCTCTCCACAACTATACTATTACAGTACGGTCACTCTGACAAAGGAAAAGTCATCAGTACATAGAGACAGTGTTCAAAGTCTACCAGTAGATGTCAGGCTTCACTACCTGTCTGGATACCACTTCTCCCCATTTTCCACAGGGTGGCAGAGTCATTTGAAAGGTTAACCATAACCCAGATCACTACCGCAGATGATTTCACTGATTAGCTGAACTACATCAGTGAAATCCCCTGCTGTAGTGTTTGGTCGGAGTGAAACCCTGCAGGCTCCTCCATGGCACATGGTTACCCATACCTGCCATACCCAAACTGTCATAGGTTCAATCCCCACAACAGCCAATGTATCCATCTACAGCGGTGGTTCTCAATCCTGGCCCTCTGGGCCCAGAGCCCTGCTGGTTTTCATTCAGTTGTCTAATCAGAGACTGATTTACACCTGGTGTACCAGGTGTATACAATTAACTACCTGCTAGGATAGAAAACCAGAAGGGCTCTGGACCCCGAGGACTGAGAAACCCTGATCAACATCATCCTGTCAAAGAGTCCTAAACTCCTGCCTGCTCACTCATTGCACGTCACTCTGGATAAAAGCACTCGCTAAATGCCTAAATATAAAAGAACCATGTGCCATGGAGGGCAGAGACTATGCAGGTATCAATTCCAACCAAACACCACACTCTTTCACTGATTGGTTCCTCCTCTCTGGTGGAAACTAACCAATCAGCTGCTGTCGTGTTTGTTCTGAATGAAAACCTGCAGACTCTCAGCCCTTCATGGCACATGGTTTGAGACCACCGATTTAAACAAACTCTCGATTCTTTTTAATACCCTGTAGTGTTAAATTACTAGTTAAACTATTTTACTGCATGCAACTATTTTATATTTTAACAGAGATTGTAAGCGATTTGTAATGTGAACCCAGTCACACTGTTGCCTCTGACACCCTGGTCAACAAGGAAATATGCAAATTATCTCAAGAAAATATTTTGACTCATGTCTCATTTGACTAATGTCTGCTATCCATCCATCCTGCTATCCTTCACTGTAGAAACATTCCTCGGTTATCTGCAGACATCTTCGCCTGCTCTACTTTGAAGATGAAGCATACTACACTGTTTCTGACATGTCTGTGTGTGTGTGGTATGAAGTGAGGATGACCTTTCCTCCCCCTCCATCTTTGACCTGTGCCCTGTTCAAAGTGAGAAGGGCTAGAAAACAAGGTGTTATGAGGGTTGGAAATTGGGGTTGAAACAGCTACACAGTGACATGTTGAAACTTTGTATGAAAAAATATTGACCAGATTAGTGATTGGTTCTTTTTGTACCCTTGTTTCTTTCATCACAGTAGTGACCTCTCCTTCTCAATCAAGACATTTAATTAGATCAAATGAATGACTAGCTACCTTCTTTGCTACACAGATCTCATACTCATCCTAAATGACTGTTCTGATAACAAAATCTCAGCCAACATGCAATCCCTTTTACGTGGCTGAAGAGACACTGCTGCTTTCCTCTCAGTTAAATAGCAAGTTACAAAGAAATGCATGTTGGTAAGATTATATTTTGTATATCTACTGAAGCATTATTGCCATTAAGTCTCAAACACTTAAGATCAAAACACACCAGCTTGTGTTCAGTGTCTTGAACAGACATTTATCAAGAAGGATTATCACTATTATTTGTCTCATAGAATTCACATGCTGTTTCTTTCCCAAACTAGACTGAGCAGAGCAACTTGTTTCCACTTGCCTGTGAGAGCACAAGCTATGGAAAGAGTTGTCGTATAGTTGTCTCCTCCAGTATCACGCCAAAACGAAATCACTCCTACTTTGCCTCGTAATGCAAAGATGTGCTCACAAGGCTTGTTTGAAAATGGTCATATTGTCTGTGAGATCGGGGGGAGGGGGGGCTTTGAATAACTGCTGCAGATTTCTGTTCTGCCTAGTGTTTAGTTGAGCAGTGTGAAAAATGCACTTAAACTGAACAGATTTAGTTACTAGTATATCACTATCATTCAAAGTGGGAGTCATATTAATTGTCATTCCTACATGACAAAACTATTACTAGCCTCCCTTTATTATCACCCTACAGGTCATGACTAGAACCAAAGTCAGCAACTTTTACCCCATAGAGACTAGTTGTAATTACCAACTAACTAGTTTGACGCAAATATCCAAATGGATTAATTATTGGCCATTGCATTGAATTTGTTTTGCAGACAATACAAGTACAAAGTGGACGAGCATTACATTATGAACAGCTTGTAATTTTACTGATAAAGCACTGTTAAAGAACAGTAGCCTAGTGTTCCTCTGAATCTCAGAATGCCTTTGTTGGGTTAGGAACTGGTCAAGCCAGATCTCTGAAAGCCCCAAGCCACGTCTTCACAGAAGAATGAAATCCCGCTTTATCTCATGACTCTCAGCATGACTCACAGCACACCACTTTTGACTTTCTCCCCAATAGAAACATGCCCACAGGCATACACACATGTCCACACACACGTAGATACACACAAACCAATCACACCCAATTTCAATACACTACACTACCTACCGCCGGATGTTTAACTACAGTGAGGGCAGTAAGGTAAGGGAGGAGACTGGGAAAGGAGCAGGGGGGGAGATTAGGAAAGAGGGAGGGGCAAGAGGAGATAGGAGCCAGCTGTCAAGAGTTTTGTATCAAGGAAGCCTGACACACCATTGTATCGGCTGAGCAGTCTGACATGCACAAGAGTATGCTTACTAGCTAAGGGAAACACACACACACACTGGTGGCTGTGCTGCTACATGCTGTCAGGTCAGGACTTCCTTTGAGAATCAGGACTTCCTTTGGTTGGAGAGAGGGAAGCTCGAAATGGGTGGCTCTTTAAGTCAGCAGAAGAAGACCAGCGGGCCGGCCAACTCACCGAGTCACACCAATATTACTACGTGAGTCAAATCACTCATTTGATGTTGATTTTTAGTTTCACATATTTGATTTACCTGATTTACCAAAAACTGTGTTGCTCAAAGCTGGAATACATATGATAGCTTTAGACTAGTAGCACATTGTTATTGTACTGTACTTCAGTGGGTGCTAGTTAATATTTGTAGATAATTTGGATGTTTTATGTTAACACAACCCACAGTGTTTTTTTAAATTTGTGATTAAAACTATGCAGAAGCAGTGAGAATGTCATTCAACACATCATCACCACCATAGTGCTGTGGTGTAAATCACCATCCTGTTGTTTTGGTTGCACTTGCATTCCTTGTGATTGGCATGAGAACGGCCTCTGTTCCAGTGTACACTTGCACACACACATGCAAATATTCACACGCCCACAAAATGAACTCACTGGCAAGTCCTCACACCGTGCAGATGGACTGGTAAACATGTTAGCCGAGTGACCGTAAAAGTGTGCATGCGTGCTTCTGCGTGTGTGCACAAACACACCTACAATGGGAAAGGATCTTATGTAATATGCTGTAAATTGAACAGAACCAAAGCGGTGAACATATTTAACATTTAATAATGTGCAACAAGAAAAAGGTTGGGACACCGTTTCACCGAGCAGTTGTGACTGGTTTCACATGATCTGCCTACCAAACTAACTCAGTTATGAGGCTGTCAAAATAGAGCCACAGTTGTCTCATCAGAGTATGATCTCACTGTGAGAAATATAACTTCACTGTGTCAATATTTGCTTGGGCTATTCATGTCCCCTTTGTTCTGAAAGGCACGGTAGCAGCTCTGTCCCCTGTAAGCTACAGAGACATTTGGCCATGTACACACTGCAGGTCAATTTGACAGTCTGTCTTCATTTGAGGGTTCAACGCTGTCGAGGAGGAGTGTAACACCCACTTTCTAAAATCGCTAATGAGTCTCAAAGTATAGTA
This sequence comes from Hoplostethus atlanticus, assembly GCA_034670405.1. Taxonomy (NCBI): domain Eukaryota; kingdom Metazoa; phylum Chordata; class Actinopteri; order Trachichthyiformes; family Trachichthyidae; genus Hoplostethus; species Hoplostethus atlanticus. Next base: position 1,060,344 of record JAXDDX010000142.1, on the reverse strand, counting down.
TGCATTTGGTTAATGTACAGCACTGGACAACTGGTTGTTAGACAGCGATGTACAGCACAGCTGACATCTCTTCAGTAAGAAAAATCAAGTCAAAAGGACAGCTGTTGTCAGATTCTGAGACAAAACTGTTAAAATAAGGACTCAGAACAAACTTAGTGTTGCCAAGAGAAACTAGCAGGTCAATCAGATTTTAAAAAGTGGTTGCTGGAGGCAATGTTGCATTTAGCTGAAGACCGAGTACAAAATAAATACTGGACAATAACAACAGGTCTGGCTATCCCACTCGCTCTCATTCCTATGTTTGACTGTCACTATCCAAAACTACCGGCGTGTTTGTGGTCTCAGTCTCTTCTGCTCTGACCCAGGGTTTGGGTGACTTGTCCTTCTGTGTCTTGGAAGACGGCATATCGGGCTGGCATGAGTCCGCAAATCTCTCACGGGCTTTCTCCCAGTTCCTTTGAGACTTGAATCTGGGCAGGGAGACATCCTCTACAGACATGGCAGTACCAGCCCCCAAGCCTGACTGGGCCTTTCTGATTTTCAATTCAATCTGGGGGGAAAAGGGAACAAAGTCAGTCCAATCAGAATACCATGTAGATGAGAGGTGACTTCTCCAGATTGTCAAGAGCAGTCTTACCGGGTCTTTCATTCCAGTTCCCTCCTTGCCCAGTCCCTCTCCTTTTTTCCAGCCCATCTTTTCCAACATCTTCCGTCCTTTATTGACTTCACTGATCTCCCTTTTGAGACGAAGCAAAGTAGATAGGACGTCATAACCCAAGAACATATCTCCACGTATCCGTTTCACAAGAACTGTGTCTATTATTTTGATTACAGTCCGCAATAGTATACTTACTCATGAACTGAAGCAGGAGCATCGTCTCGTTGGAAAACACCCTGACTGCCCACCGTTTGTCGTCGAGACTCTGCTCGGTCCTTGTATTTGCGGTTCCTAAGGGCTTTGGCCTCCTCATATTCACTGCTCTGTTTACAGAAGGACAGAGGTGACTAGTTACGTAAAGAAAGGAGGGCTAACACTTGTGCATGGCTGTTGCTGGTCCTGATAATACTCACCTGCAGGCCGTATTTGGCCTTCATTTGCTTTAGTTCCTTCTGTCTCAGTACTTCCTTGTCTTCTTTGGTTAGAGTCGGGCCTTTGGAAAAGCAAAACCCTCATTTATCAAGAGAGATTGGTATAGTGAGCATCAAGAATGAACAAAACCATTTCAACAGCAGATCAGGCTTTGCAAGCGCTGGATAACTGATTCAGAATCAGTTATCCTATCCTTTCTCTCGATGCCCCAAGCTGATAAATGAGCCCCAATAAAGGAAAGAACACAGATCACTTGTTGAGATTGTTAAGGCGTGTCTCCTCTTGAGGCATCTCACCTGCTTTCTCCTCTCTCTTGTGTTTGCTGAGGTGAGCCATCACCTGACCAGGCTCACAGCCATCACAGGTGTCCGTCCCTGAGTGGATGTGGAAGGACAGTACAGTTTCTCCCATCTTCACCTCGTCACCATGCATCAGGGCACATGGCTCGCACTTGGTTTTGGGCTGCAGGCAAGGACCCGAAAAAGGATTTAATACACTGATAGATCAATCATTCTTTAGTTAAAGTTTAATGAAGAGGCAACTAAATAAAACACAGTGGTGAATGACTGACCTGTAAGATCCTGTTGCCGTTGATGACGGTTCCGTTCTGGCTGCCCTGGTCCACCAGCATGTAGCTCTGTTGGTCCTGGTCAAAGTAAACCTGTGCATGGAACTATACCAAACAAATATTATACAGATTATATTACATTGTTCCATGACCTGTACACTGTGATGAACACACTACAAAAGTCAAATGACTCATTTTGCTTCCTGGAGTAAAACAAATAGTAGAATACCTTGCTGACTCCCATTTCCGGGATTCGGATTGCATGGTCCAGATCCTTCTCTCTGCAGTATAAAAATAGCATGTTGTCTTCAAGTTGTTAAAGTTCCCTCATCACCCATCGTCCCCATTTATTTATTTCTTATAACCATGCCATTACATCACACAGGTACTGTAGCTGATGAAGAGAGCATGACACTATCAGTTCTAGCATTGGGGGTTTGTTTCCCCACTGTGGCCACCCATACTAAAATGTATGCTCTCATAGATGCATTGGATAAAAGTGCTCAAGCTATATGATATATGATGATCCATATGATAGGCGAAAAAGTAGCACAAACCTGCCAATGGTGGCTGCAGAGTCTGCTGTGATGATGAAGAGGGTGCCCACCTGCAGTACTGGAGATCTGACCACTGTCACTCTTACACAGGGTGGCCAGAAGTCTTTGACTGCGAGGAAAACAAATCACAAAAATAGTCAACATCGCACATGACAGAAACCCGGCGGTCTCCTACAGCTACACTACCACTGCGCTAAATTGATAACTTCTGTTATGTTAACACGCAGAGCAAAAGACAGGTGGGTGCGCCTCTAACTAGCTTAACTACCAGATAAGGATTTATACATGAGGGGCGGTGAGCTGGACAAGGAAGCTGCAAGAAAGTATGGTGAGCGTCACAAAGAACCTAATTTCCCAAAGAACTTATTACGCCCACATCCCCGAACAAGCGTTGAATGTTGCCTGTTTTTCCTCTCACCTTCCTGACTCTCAGTCTCCCCCTCTGACTCTGGGCTGCCCCTGGGAGAGGAGGGGGAAGATGGTGAGAATGAGGGGGTAGACTCCCACTCTCCCTCCGACTCTGTGATCTCGCCCTCTTCTGGCTCGCTGTTCCCATCAGAGTCGTCACTCTGTGCTTCTAGCTTCTTTTTCTTCTTGCGTTTTGACGATTTAGACTTCTTCCTCCTCTTCCTTGATCTATCCGTATCATCAGAGTGTGAACCGTTTTTCTGCTTCTTCCTCTTTGATGAAGATTTGTCGCCGTCCTTCTGGGATTTGGAAGCGTCTTTTCTACGTGCAGCCAGGTCTGGACTGTGAGAGCGTTGCCTCTGCTTTCGTGATGCGATGGTCCTCTTAGGTATTCGCCGTTCAACCCACTCAATTTCTTCTTCTTCCAGCTTTACGTCATCAGATCTGAGTTCCTGCCACCAGACAGTCAACATTGAGATTACCATCTCCAGTAACCTTCACTGACAGCAGACAAGCTGGCTTTGTAGATTCCATGTCTTTGTATGACTTTGTTGTAAAGGTCTCAGTTTTCAAAGACTGTTCACTGTAACCCTCCCCAATATTACCTCAGGAGTAAAAATGAAATCCAGTGATCCAAAAATAACATCCAGATTTGGATTGGTGACTACATCCTTGAGTAACAAAACCTTTAAGGATCATCGACTGTCGGCTGATTCATTTAGCCTACTGACCATTTCAAATCCACAAAGCAAAACTGTAGGCTTACACAAACTATCCTATTTGAAATCCTATTTGTAACAAAATTAAGTGACTGAATTGTGTAAGATTAGAAATCATATGAATTGCTTGACATGTTGGTATCGAAGGTGTACCTCTGTAGGAAGCTGTATTCCAGTAAGAGGAAATCTTCATATTAGCCAATGAGTTAGTCACCTCTTGCACCTAGGTCAGAGGAATAGTATTTTAGTCAACTAGACTGAAATTCTTCAAAAAACTAAAAACAAACGTGTGCATTTGAAGACTGAGACCAATACAGAAACATGAGAGAATAATAAAATATCAGGATTTTTTTAAGGAAATTTAGTCAAAAGCCAGCTGTCAGCCACTGAGCACAAGATGCATCAAGGAACAATAATAGATGTCACGCATCAACAATTGATCAACAATTGATCATACTGTTTGTTTACATACCTTGTCATCCTGGTGGGAGCTCTTCTTGATCCCCTTCTTCCATGTCTTGCCTTTCTTTTCAGCAGCCCTCTTGTCTTGGCAAGGCTCGGCACTCGTCTGTGTAGCAGGCACCTCTATTCTGGAATGGAACTGGTATCGCCCGCTCTCTACGTCACAGTAGTAGTAAATGCCTGTGTTGGCATCGTAGTACAGCTGAGTGGCCTGAGGGAGAGGAAGTCAGGAAGTCAAAAGACTGGTACAACGTTACACAAAATTATAATTGAATACATTAACTGAAGACTGTAACAACAAATCATTAACATGATGATGAACGAGACGGCACCAGTAACTTCAAACAATAACTAGAACAAAATAATTCACTTGTGTTGAGAAAAAAGTAGCAAGAATACATTTAAGTGAAAATTTTTGATATTGTATTTGTTGCAGGCAACATAGACCATTGGCTAGTGGTTCACTCATGGTTTGTCTGCCAGAGATCATGTACTGCACATGTGTAGAATCATGGTATTTCAGTGGAAATGCAAACCCTGGCCATATCTGATACTACACTTTGAATATAGCAATCATTTCTATCGTCATGTGCTTATAGCTTCTTGCTTTAATCATGACTATGAATTAATGTTCCGTCTCAACAAAATCATAAAATGGGTGAGATGGCTGAAGTACAGCTAAAACTAATAAATGTGTTTTGTCACCAGAACAAGACCTAATATATAATAATAATAATAATACAATAATACGAACCGAGTCGTAGTAAAAGCCAGTGCTGTGGTCATAGTACATCCCAGTCGCCTCATCAAAGACAAACCCAGTCTGTGTCAAAGCCTCCTCAGCAGTGGCCCTCAACATGTCAGCTATGGATCCTCCATCACCTTCCTGAAAGACGGGTTGTTAAATTAGTCTAAAAAATCAAACTCGTCCATTTTCCATGTGAATATCTCATGAGAAATTCAATATTTGGTCTAAATTCTAAAACGATTCAATGGAAAGTGTAACTAAATGTCCATAAATGTCATAATAAATGTGAAAGCCTGTTGTGTCTGAATCCAACACACCTCTGTTTTGACTGCAATGCTACTGTCAGGTTGGTCAGACACATCCGGGGCTACTGCGTTTACTGCTGAAACCTCTACTACCTCACTGGCATTAGTTGCATCCAGTTCTGTTGTGGTCGTGTTTTCCTGAGTGTCTGCAGCCTCGGGGTTCTGACTGTAGTTTCCATAATAATAGTTGTAATAATCTGTAAAGAAAAGTTGCAAGGATTATTATTTTTCCTTTTCGAGAGAGACAGACAAACCCTAATCTGCCAACTTTTTACAGGTCAAAAAATAAATAAAATCAATTAAAATAAAATCAATAAATAAAACAAAATAAGTTGTCCATCAATTTTCTCCTTGTGCAGCATAAGCCAGGTGTTTTGTAGCCAAACAATTACACTGTAGGTCCAGAAGTCCAAACTCCTACAGTAGCAAACAGAGAAGGGGTCATCGCTTGACCAGCTCGTCGTCAGTGAGGAAAATGTATATAAAAATAAAGATAACGAGGTAAATGTTGGATTTGTGGACCCTCAGTGCAATCGTTTGGTTACAAAACTCTTGGATTATGCAGCACAAGCTGTTTGGAGAAATCTGATGGCAATTTTAAGCTGTTTTGGCGCTATAAAAAGAGGGCCCTGTTAACGTCAATAGTTTGGGAGACGGAACTACGGGGGCTTAGTGGCACTGTGTTTGGTCCTACAAAACTTAAATGGAGTTTCGACTGACATGGGGGTGAGTAGATGATGACTGAATTGTCATTTTGGGGTGAACTATCCCTTTAATCAATGTAAGTAAGAAAGCAAAAGATCACACACCGGTTTCTGTCCATGTGTATTCTTCTGTCTGAGTTTCACTGTCGACTCGGCCCTTATCTTTCTTTTTCCGTTCATGAATTTCTGCACTCAGCTGGTCAACCTGTCAGCACACATTAGCAGAAACAAATGTAACGGGCGGACATTCGCTCTGACAGAATCATTTCCCATTTCTAGTAAACTAGAAATGTTTTCTGCAGCTCACCTGTTTCCTCAGGTCGTCATTGTAGCTCTCTGTGTTTTTCTGTAGTCTTTCAGAGTGGCTCAGTTGTTTTACTAACTTCACCAGCTCGGCTCTGCAGGTTTTCAGCTCTTGCTTCAGAGACTCTACTTTCAAACGGAGCTCAGCCACTTCGGACTCTGTCTCCTTTTCGCCGTTGTCTTCGGGCGTCTCCATTACAACGACTGAGAAAATGTACACGCATCGTTGTGGTCAATAAATCATTTGAGCCTATTACTCTACGTCAGCTACCTCATTATTAGCCCGCTGGCTAACAGTCAACACAGTAACCGCATAGATTAACATTAGCTACCGCTTCGCTACTGACTACAGGCAGAGATGAATGAATGCTCCGAGGCTGCTTACCGTCTGCTTCGTTTTCCTCTCCTTAGATGTCGATTTCCTGTCAGCACCGCACGAAAATCAACCTGAAAGTTGAAAATAAACATCTTGTAACCACCCTGCATTTCCGACACAGCCGAGTACATGTTTTGATGATAATTAGACAGTTACAATTATGACAGTTGAAATGTTTACAGTCCACCGTGCTTGTGGCCGCCATTTGCTAGCTAACTACGTCACTGCGGAAGTGTTTCTTCCTCGTGTAGGTTGGCGGACCGGTCCTCCTTCTTCTTCATAGGGGTTGGCAAACAACTCGAAACGCACTATCGCCACCTACTGACCATGATTCGTTCATACAAATCTACAGTAGACTATCCTGTCATCCAGACCTTTGGGACTGAAATGATAGAAATCCCTCTCAATATCCTCTCAAGATCTTCTCCTATAACATCAGTAAATCCAAAACTCTTCTGGTTTTATCTATTAATCGGTATTCTCTTTTCTTTCCATTTTCTTTGCAAGAAATCTCAGAATCTCTTTCCAGCACCATCACGCTTGGTCCAACTTATTTTATGTTGGTAAATAATGTAACATATCACCTCATATATTGTAAGCTTAGTGCTCCATGAGACACAGCATTACATACATTCAGTGATGAAAATAGTTTAAGTGATAGAAAATAATTTATCAGGTGCCGGAAGTTGAAGTACCAATTCTGTGCATACTTGTTTCTTCTTTCTATCACATCCTTATAAGAATATTATGTATTAGGAATATTTTCATAGTATTTTCATAGAATAAGTACATAGTATTATTGTGTACCTCCAGTACTTTTCCACACGTTTGGAATAGTACCTTTGTAAATATAAGTATTACAATCAATACTTGTGAGTTTTATTCTGCTCTATCCACACTGTGGAGGTGCTTTTTCAAGATACACAACAAGCCCAGTTACTGTTATGAACGAACAACATGTCCTCTCAAAGTCCATCATTGCAATACTTTGCAATCATTCTAGATCTGTGGATTAGCAAAGCAAATGCTGGTTTTGTGTTGATGATTGAGTGAATACTTATCAGTATCAGAATAAAGTTACAGTAACCGGATAGAGCAGGTGTCATAAGTTCTTCAGACACTAGGTGCCACTGCAACACAGAGAGTGTCTGAACTGAACTGTGGTTGTGCTTGTTGGATAGATCACAGCATTTTTCTATCAATCTCTACCAGTGAGGGAGAAGGAGGGGCGGCAGGGGGCAGACCGACGTGGTTGGTCTGATGTTCTGTTGTACCTGAGACAGTTAAAACAAACTTTATTGATGTCCAGAGTTGTGGTGGCAGTTGTGTGAGCTGATGTATGTTGGGAGTCTATAAGCCATTCTTATTGCTTTATTTTGTATGATTTGTATTGTTTTATTGTATTGTATTGTATGTTTGTGTTTGTTTATTTGTTGGGTTGATACACTGATCCAGGCCAGTGATGAGTATTCAAACAGTGATCAGATGTAGCTGGTGCTGCTCCTCTCTTCCTTTCACAGAGGGCTTTCAGGTGGTTCAGCCGGTTGGTGACCTCAGCTTGCAGATGTTGTATGTGTGTATGTATGCTATAGGAATGCTGCTTGATTGGGAGGGGCTGATTGTGACGGGTGATGTGGAGGTTTGGTTTCAGGGAGGGATTTTTGGTGAAGAGTATGCACTGTGTTTTTTGATTGGTTCAGTTTCACTCTCCATATGTTTGACCACTTTTCTATTTCACTGAAAGTTGTGTTGATTTGGAGCTGGTCCGTTATCAGAGTTGTTGAATTGGCATACTTGGGGAAACTGTGGGTGGCGGGTAATAGATGTCAGAGTACTAGAGCATGAAGAGTAGTGGGCTGAGTACTGACCCCTGGAGGACACCTGCTTCTGGAGTGAAGGATGGTGAGATGGACGTGGATACCTTGATTTTGATTTCACAATTGCTGAGGCAACTGCCGATGGTGTTGCGGATGGAGTGGGGAAGTTGACAGTTTGCATCACATAGTCCGTATAAAAATCCATTGTGCCACATTTTGTCAAATACTTTTCCAATGTCAAAGAAAACTAGGTGTGTTGTTTTTTTTTTAAATTTAAATGTTGCGTGTGATGGATTCAGATAGACCGAGGATGTTGTCAGTTGTGGAGCGGTGCTTTCTGGATCCGTCTTGGCACCAGGCGCTCAGCGTGGCTGTCGAGATCAGGTGACATCAGGTGCAGAGTGTGAGGTGGAAGCTGAAGCTGCTGCTGTGGTGGTTTGGTGGTGATCAGGGCTACATAGAGTCATTCTGTATACTGTGAGACATGGTGGGTCATGGTATTAGTGAGCAACTCTATGACTGGAGATGTCAGCATCTCTGGAAGGATGTGGTCTACAACGTCCTTGATTTGGTAAAGCTCTTCATTTGCTGCTACTTGTTGAATGTTCGTAGCTGCCCCATATTTGTTTTGAGGGTTGAAATGTCAGTCACAATAAATACAAGAAAGAGAATGACACTACAGTCATATTTCCCCTGGTAACACCGGCTCATTTTGAATCACTTCCTTCCTTCTCCCCTTCTCTCTCTCCCTTTTCTCACCCATTCTGTCCCATTCTTTAATTTACAGGGATGTGGGATAGATTCAGTCAGTGCGGTGGGGCCAGAGCCAAACCAAAGCCAGGCCCTCTCAGTCGGTCTACTTATTTCTGGCTCCAGAGGGCTGTTATATAATGCTTCGGTTCCAGTATTGTCCTCTCAAATTAGAAAGCAGTCTCCAATTTGTGGCGAGAGCTTAGTTCAAGTATTCTAGAGACAGTAGCCTGTGCCTGTGCAAATATCTGCACGTTTGCTTTTTAGACTAGTAAACAATAGTAGTTAATGTACACTATATCCAAGTCGCTGTGTCAGGAAAACATTGTTATTGGACTGACATGGAGACTAAACATAGATGTGTCGTTACTCACATTTGTGCTGAGAGGCACAATATGGGCTGTGGTGTTGACTAAGAAAAACATCATGAAAAGGGAATAGGGGGAGGCAGATTGTTTCACTGTATTTCTCCTGACTTCAGTGTGACTTTAAATTTTCTGTTTTGGCAATAATGGTCTTTCAGGTTTTTCCCTCTGTGTTTGAAATCGGAGCCCCTCTGCATTTAGTTGTGTTTGGGTTACACAGTGGAACATCAGACTCCTCGGCAGCAGCAGTAGTAGTAGCAGTGGTGCTGGCAACCATTAAGAATGGGGTGGTCTCCTGTCTGGAAAAAGACACGCGCACACACACACACACACACACACACACACATGCAGACACAAACAGCTGTCTCACTCTACTTACTGATGTTTTTTGTTGTAGCCATTTCTAGACTAGAAGAGTGAAAGCAGTTTCCCTGCGTGAGTACCTTATTTTTTAAAAGGGGAAAAGAAGGTGAAGTAAAGTACGATGAAGTGAAAAAGTAGGAACATATGATGATGGTTTTACACTGGCGATGGTAGCAGGAATCTTTTCTGACAGTTCTTATGTAACCTGCTAAGCCCTGGCTCTCATGTGTCCTCACTAGCCCCTCACCACTAGAGCAGAGAGGCTGTTTTATATAAACAGTGAATCCATGGAAACAAAGGGTGCAATGCTCCTCCATAGATTCAGACAACTCACACTATGGTTGAGCAGACTGAAGTTGGAGTCTTGTAGTTTCTTGTAGTCTTGTCTAATTATTAATTAAACCCTGGAAGTGTTAATCAGGGATCATTGATCAGGATCACCAGACATGATGACTAGACAAACTAACCCTCTTCTCTGATAGGCCTTGAAAACAGAGGGATTCCACTGTGTCTCAACAAGCTGAAAAACAAACCGAGGAGGAACATTTCACAGAATAGAAAGAGAAGCTACATCTCTTTACACCATGATAAATTCATGAATCAACCCGCGTGCTCCAGTGATCACCTGTTTTTTTCCCCCCACCTTTACTACTACCAGCATATGATCGATGCATGCAGGGATCGCCCTCGCCCTCTCCCCAGCCCCAAGCTCCCCTGGACCCAGACAGCATATGAGCGGGCAGAAGAGCGACTCCACCCTCCCTCTGGTCTGGACTATAATGTGGAAACTCTGAGCCCGGCCGAGGCACGTGTGTCTCTCCTCCTCAATGGGAATTTAGGAGGAATTCTGCTCCTGCAAACCACTGCAAGCCAAACCCTTGAGGTGCTAGCGCTGGAGTACGGCATGAAAAACAATGCACAAAAGTATCCAGTATCGTGTGATGTGACAAGGCATTTTATATATCAAGGTTCTGTTAGTCTACATAACTTGAAATGGAGACTCTTCCTTGGATAATTGCTGAATGCCGTTGGCCTTTTGAGCAACGTTTGTTATGCTAGAGAACAATGAGCTCCTCAGGCGGCTGAGACACATCAGTAGTGATGACTTCCTTTCCGCACCCCCTTTTCTACGACATTTGATGTGGATCTGTGTCAGAAGCTATACTTGTTTATACTGCTTGGGATTCCAATAGTGGTCATGTCTCTAACCATTACGGTCGGCAAAGTGGATCTCATGCCTCCAGTCAGGTAGATCTCCTGGTGCTATGTTGACAGAACTGGTTCCCCTGGTCTTGCGTGCCTGCCATTGGTCGAGAGAAACAGTTAACGGTTAAACAGCCTGGGGGAGCAAGGGTTAAGCTCCGACCCCACATTCCTCTCTCTCTGGGCCGTAAAAATGTGGAGCCCCACCAGTTCTATACCCCCTCCTCCTCCTCCTCCTCCTGTGTTTGTTTTCTCTCTCCCTCCTTCTGCTTCAGAGTGGAAGAGCTGCCTGGTGGGGAGATACCATTCTCGAACCACGGGGGGAAACTAGTCTGGCCGGCTCGGGCAGAGCTGCTGAAAGCTTCCTGGCTCCCCCTGCGTTCTCTCTCAGTGGACGGGCCCGAGGTGGAGGGGGGTGGGGGATGCAGAAGGAGAGAGAGTCAGAGCAGCATTTTGGAGGCCAGCTGATCAGAGCTGTGGTATTCTGCCACAGAGGCAGAGGGAGAGGAAGCGTGACTGGAAAGAAGAAAAGAGAGAGAGAGAAAGAGAAGGCAGTTGAAGCCTTTATCATCTTGAGAACGAAAATACACGGACAGAACCTCAACAGTAGAAAAGAAAAGTCTGCTTCCCTTTATGGGAAACTGGTGACTCATATGAAGGAGAGAACGCTGTTGGAGAAGCTCTGTGGGAAGATGTGAGGAGTGTTGGCAGGGTGGAAATCTGAGGAAGAAAAGCAGAGTGAGTCAGTTCAGTGTTGGAAACCGCTCTGGCGAATCTCGTCGATCAGCGAATCATCAGACGAAAGGAGGAACCTGTGGAAACAAAAGACATGTCCTGGCTGTCACCTGTGTCATGGGCCAAATGGACGTGGACGGCGGTGCGAGGAGCAGAAGGAGAGGAGGATGAGGAGGGGCAGGAGGAAAGGGAGGAAAGGGAACGCGGAGAGAGAGAAGATGAAGATGAAGAGGAGGAGAGATCTCAAGGCTGCAGGCAAGTGTTGTCTGCCAAGAGTTGAGCCTTGTGACTACCGACAGTGTGATTCACATCGTCTGGAGGAATGTATATGTGTCAGAGTGTGCTTGTACATGCGCTATGCCTTCGCACCTGCCAGGTTGTGGAGTCACTAATACTATAAGGCCTTGGACAAATTCACTCCTGAAGAGATAAAATATCTGTTGTATCGGCTGTCTCGTTGGCAGCGACAGCTTTTATGTGCAAAAACATGTTGTTGGTGTGTAGTTGGTGTGTATTTCCTGTGCTGTTTCTGACTTGAGAGTAGAAGAAGGAAGAACGTTTTCTCTCAGCCTCACTGGAACTTCCTCATTTCTGTAGCTTTAGAGAAACAACATGTGCTCCATTGGGCGTGCACAACACACACACACACACATACAGCACATGCACGAGGCGCGGTGGCCTTCTTTGCCTCTGCTCCATTGTGTCTGCTTTTGATAACATTATCACCTTGGGCATTGTTTGACAGGGAGGGGAAGCTTTTGTCACACTGACTCGTCTACATTGTTACTTGTTTTAGAGGAGAGTCAATATTAGGTCAACACTTTATTGACTAAACTCGATCATGAGTGCTCAGCCAAACACTGTAGAGTGGAGTGCTGAATCTGAATATACTCATCTTTTAGTTATATAACTATTAAGTTATATAACTTAATATTTAAGTTATGTAACTGAATGTCTACTATCTGTGATGTAGTATAGTATATGATATAGTAATATACCGTAGTAGACTTGGTAGTTTGGTTGGTAGTAGTTTCAGAAAATTAAATCACAATCTGACTTTTTCTCACAATATGGCTTTTGTTTTCCTACCCTACTGGATGTAGACAGTAATACTACTGTATAGGAATTTTGAACCTTAAACATAAACATATTTTAGTAATCTCTCTCTCTGTCTCTCTCTCTCTCTCTGGCTACTGCAGCTCTGACTCAGAAGGCCATTTTGAGACTCCTGAAGCAGCAACTCCGGTCCATGCCCCTCTGACAGTCCCAGGAGAGCTGGAGAACAAAGCAGGCAGAGCAGGTGAGACCAGTGCTGAACACAACCTAGTGTGCAAATAAAGAGCGAGAGAGAGACGAGGAGAGAGACGAGGA